>OY856186.1:164183202-164184402 GCA_963693315.1 Diogma glabrata
CTAAGTTCAGATTCTTTCACTATTAGTACCCAGGCTCAAGTACCTCCGATTATTCCTTATACTTTCGAATATTTGTAAAACACTTTTAATTGCAAAATTAAAACTGACTCTCTGATATTTTTGTTTGCTTATTTATATCGAAAAATAAATAAATCGAAACTTCTATAATCCACTAGAAATCAATACTACGTAGTCCGTACATCTGAAATAGGCCACACCTGTTTTCATTCATACTTGCATTTGTATTAGCGAACTCAAATTTAATTTATGCAAAATGTATTAGGTAACTCCTTTTAATCCAGTAATGTAAACATTTGTATAACAAATTTAATTTACATTAATTTATGCAATACAATTTGCAATACAAGTAAAAGATTGGAAAAGGAGTTAACTTTTAATTAATGAATGAGTAAATAAAATTAACCCATTCTGGACGAAGTTTATTACATTGCCCTCCATTTAGTTTTGTTCGTCCCGAACAATATCAGAGATCGCATTGGTGCTGTTACCTTGGTACGGTGCCAACCTTTGCAGATGTATCACTTTCATCTTGGTACGGGGTCCCTTTTGTATGCGGTAGATGACATCATTAATTCGTTTGATTATTTTATATGGGCCTTCCCAATCTGGCTGCAGCTTGGGTGATCTTCCCTTAGTTCTTCTGGGGTTGTATAGCCATACCAATTCTCCTTCTTGAAAACCGCCACTATTTGCATTTATGTCGTACCTGGTTTTCATTTTGTCACTGGCAATCTTAATGTGGTCTCGAACCTGCTGATGGATTTTATTCATCTTCTCCCTTAGTTGTCCCACATAATCTGTTTTCATGGATACCAGACCTCCAGGGATGCCAAACTCGATGTCACTAGGAAGATGTAGTTCTCTTCCGAACATGATATTCGCTGGCGTTTCACTTGTCGTATCGTGCACTGCGCTACGATAGGCCATCAAGAATAACGGAAGATCCTTGTCCCAATTTCTTTGGTTGGCTTCTACTACCTTTGACAAATGTTCTTCCATGGTTCGGTTGAATCGTTCTACCATGCCATCTGACTGCGGGTTCATAGGTGTAGTTCGTGTTTTTCTAATGCCGAGTGTTCTGCACAGCTCTTCCATCAGTTGAGATTCGAAATTCCTTCCCTGGTCGGTATGCAACTCGAGCGGTGTTCCATATCTGCAAACCCATTCATTGACTAATGT
>OY856186.1:164184602-164233268 GCA_963693315.1 Diogma glabrata
ATCATACACACACCACTACCGTTACTATAAAGAAGCTGATTGGCGTTCTTTTAAAAACATTCTTTCTAGTTCTATTGATCTCAGCGTCTCTTCTTTGTTAAATAACGTATCATCAAAAAATGATATTGATCTGTGTGTTTCTTATATAAGTAACGCAATTATTGAGGCTGAAAATTAAACAATACCAATTTGCACTGTATCGAACATCAGAAATGATCAGATTCATCTTCCAAACGATATACTAGATCTTATTAGATTGAAAAATTTAAAGCGTAGAATATGGCAACGTAGGAGAAATCCTATTCTCAATAGAGATGTAAATGAACTAATAAAAGCAATTGGCTGGAAAATCCAAAAGATTGAAAATATACGTTTTGAAGCTCATTTAACTGACATCTCGAAGGATTATTAACAAAAAAATTTTAACCTCTCTAAGATATTGAGTAAAACCAGACATTCAAATATTCCTGTACTGTATACTGAAGCTACTACGGATTCACCTCGTAAAATTTCAATCACAAATACTAAAAAAGCTGAATTGTTTGCAGAATATTTTGCAAAAATTCATCAAGGTAATCAATCGTTCATCCCTGAATTTAATGTACAGGTTGAGGAAACTCCTAATAATTCTGAAATTGATGCTGTAAACAACCTTCAATCTGATTTTTAATTAAACTTAAGGATATCATTCAAATTATTAAAGCACTAAAAAATTCCAAGGCTCCAGGATTTGATAAAATTAACAATCTATCGATAACACATCTTCCTAAAAAAGCTATAGTATTCCTCACGCAACTTTACAATGCGTGCTTAAAATTTTCATATTTTCTTATTGAATGGAAAATTGCTAATGTTCTTCCTGTTTTGAAACCGGGCAAAATTAAAACAAATATTGAGAATTATAAGCCTATTAGTTTACTAAATGTCTTTGGTAAAATTTTTGAACTTGCAATATTATAGCGTTTTGAGCAGTTTGTAGAACAAAATGCTATTATTCTTCCTGAATAGTTTGGGTTTTAAAAATTTCATTCCACCTCTCACCATGTTTACAGAATTTTCAGTAATATTAAAGCAATGTTAAACAATAAAGAATTTATTGCCTTAATAACGTTTGATATAGAAAAGGCGTTTGATAAAGTTTGGCATAAAGGTATCATTTTTAAATTACTTTATTTAAATTTTCTTAATTATTTGATTAGAATAAGTTACAATTAACTATTGTAGTTCAATGCCAAAATGGTAAGTTGTGGTGTTCCACAAAGGGCTGTCCTTTCGCCTGCATTATATAATGTATTTACGGCTGATATTAAAAATCAATTTAACAATAATACAGATTTTGCTTTCTATGTTAATTTGCCAAATGGGCATAAAAACTAACCCAAATAAGACCCAATCTATTTTTCTCACCAAAAAAAGTGCTGCGAGAAATCTCCCAAATAACGAATTCTTTTCAATGGATGGAATTCCATTACAATGGTCAGAAACTATAAAATACCTAGGAGTTATAATAGACAGACGATTAACACTCAAACATTAATTCATCAGTAGAGAAATGCCCAAAAATGATACGAATGCTGAACAGCATCTTACATAGAAAATCTATATTATCAATTTCAAATGAAAGACTTGTATATACATCCATTTTACGTAGTATCTTATTGTATGCAGCACCCGTTTGGTTTACCAGTTCCAACGTTCATCTAAAAAAACTACAAACAGCACCAAACAAATGTTTCAAACTTATTTACAACCAACCTGGATTATTCTCAACATTTTTTTTTTTAAACGGCGTTCATGCTCCATGTAGGAGCGTTGTTAGGCTAATCAGCTTTGAATATTCACCACACAGAGAGAAAAAAAATTCTAGATTTGAGAATTGTGTATGATTGAAAATAGAAAATTCAGTTTCTTCTTAATTTGAGAAAATTTAAATCATTTTAATGCTCCGAAATTTAAAACTGAGATAAAAACTATCAATTCTATCACACATAAAAGTGAATGAAATACTATTATTGAGAATTATATATGATTAAAAACAGAAGATATATTTATTCTCATTTCGAGTAAATTTACATCATTTTAATACAACAAAACCTTAAAAGTGAGAAAAAACTATCAATTCCTACAGGAGAATGAAACACTGAAGTTCATAATTGTTTTTGTTCAACAATAGGAAATACATTTATTCTTGTTTTGAGTAAATAAAGATCGTTTTCATTTTTTCTGTATAAATACAAGAAATTTTTGAATCAGAATAAGATTTCTATTTTTCAAATTGAACAGAGAAGTACACATCACTCTGTTACTTTCCCATCATTTATTTGATTCACAAATGTCAAAATGAGAGTAAAATATTTTCATTTTAATCCTTTTTGTTTCTTTTTGAAACTTGAAGATCAAAATCATAATAAGTTATACGTGAGTATTCTCAATTTGATCCACGTAGATAAAATTAAGAAAAAAAAATTTCCGATTTTATACCTTTTCTCTCAAATTGAACTTATGAGATCGAAATGAAACTAACTAATACTCGATTATTCTCGGTTTGATCAACGTATATAAAATTGAGAAAAAAAAGTTCTCAGTTTTATTATTTTTCTCTCAAATTGAACTTATGAGATTGATATGAAAATAATTAATATTCGATTACTCTCGATTTGATCTTACATAGATAAAATTGAGAAAAAAAATTTCTCGATTTTATACTTTTTCTCTCAAATTCAACGTATAAGATCGAAATGATAATAATTTTTTTTTATATAATACTTTCGAAGAAAAAACTACGATACGACATTATTCAGTGAGAGAATTTTTCAGCAGATCGTCTTATATCTTGTGAAATAAAAAGTTTGTGTCCGTGCAAGAATTCATCCTGCTGTGCATAAAACCAGCAATAATAGGAGTTCAAAAGGTAAGTTGCACGTTTTTCTAAATTTCTGCGTTCATTAAAGTAAACTTGCGTGCACAGAACGAGGTTTGGCTCATTCAGTTTGCTGGGAGTTCTGGGTTCAGTTTATTTGATGCATGTACTTGCCACTATTGGTGCTTAAATTACTGAGTTAAATTACATCACACACAAAATCGGGATATTTTAAACAATTGGCCTGAAGCAAAACGGGGACAAAAATATCTGGGTGCCCAAATACATACATTTATTAAAATGAAATTTATTAAAATTCCGAAATCAACCGATATTATCGATTTCTGAGCTCTAACTTAAGTATAACGTACTAAATACTTGCATGAAAAATTGTTAAAAGTTGCATGAAAAGTTTTAACAACATTTAAAATAAGTTTTAAATTTAACAGTTTTTTTTTGTTTTAAGAACTATTACTATTGTGATGGAAAAATTCCAAAAAGGAAGTTATACAATTTGTATAAAAGTTCTTCGACCAAATTAAGTGGTGCAGGTTGCATGATTACACCGAAAAATATTCGATTGAATACTCCAACAACTTCAGGATTACAATTGTTTGGTAAGACTTCTTACAATTAGACAAATGCATCGCACTAAACTTCGTTTTTATATTATTTTTAATATTAGGTTCTTCGACGGTTGATCTTACTGAATGTGATCAAAATGAATTTCAAGAGCTGAAGCAAACCTTATCTGTCATTCAAGAGCCGTTGCTGACTATAGAAAGTTATTGGATATGGAGTTGTGAGGGTCGTCTAAGAGAGTTTAAAGAAGCAAGGGAAAAATCTTTAAACATATTTTTTAATGACTGGCCACTGTATAGTAATGCTAATGCCAGTGACCACCCACTGCAATGTGAAAAATTACTCAGCACAATTTCACACAACTGACGTCGTCCTTAGTCATAATTTCAAAAAATACTGTTTTGCAATTTCATTAATTTTTCTCTGTAATTAAGAAAAGGATTTAACTTTAGTAATATTACACATGTCAAAATTAGGGATTGCAATCCCGGGATTTTTTACTTGATGAATCCCGGGATCCCGGGATTCAGGAAGCAAAAAATCCTAGGATTGCAATCCCTAGTCAAAACTGAACAATATATCTATGAATATATATAAAACATCACAGTGTATGTTTTATTATAATAATTATAATATTTAAATTTCAATAAAGAGAGCCATTTCAACTGGTTATTTATTTATTCACACATTAAGCACAATTTTACTCTCAAAATTAGGCGCCGTCCATTGAAGATCAACCGTGTTCAAATTTACTTTATTCTACACTACCTCGAACAATTTGTTTTTATATATCACTTATTTCGAGTTTTTGGCAATCCAAAATAAAACCTATACAAAACTTTTTGAAATATTTCATGAAACATTTCTGAAACATTTCATGAAATATTTCAAAAATATAAATTTCATTAAATTTACAATCACTAGGCTCACGCTACAATTCCCCATTTCAGTCGCCGCTTACGACACGCATGGTTCCAGTGGATTGATTTTTTTTCCCTCAATAGAAGTCACTTATTGCAGCAAACTTTAATTTATTTATCTGATTCACTTCAATAGTAATTTAATTTTGTTTTTTACTTAAATTTTTACAGAATTACGACACTTAAAACTGTTCAAATTAATTCACTACGCTACGAGACCAAATACAAGAATTCCTGCAACAAATAAAAAAGGAATATGGAAGCCGACTGTTCTCAATTCGATTAGCTCATTTGTACGAAATGCATTACAAAAAAAAATTGAAAATTATAATTTATTTATTTTTAAATGATCTATTTAAAATAAATGAATATTTTTTTAAAATGTGATAAGAGTGTCTATGTGTCTATGTGATAAGAAACAAGTCTGGCAGCCATAAGTCAATCTAAATAGCCGTACAACATCGAGTGCATGTCCGATACATTTGGCAATACCGAAGCATGTAAAAATCTTCCCGCGGGTTTAAAAACCCTGACAGGCAGCTTTTTATTTGCTTTTGTGGGTGTCGCTGAACGTACCGCATTCCCGCCCGTATAAGCCACTAAAATTGAGAAAAATCTTTTGTCAAACTAAATATTGTCATCTTCGATTTGAGAAAACATTTTTCTTAAAATGATAATGAATTGATTCAAAATGAAATATATCGAATCAATACCAAAAGTAACATACGATCATGTCGATCAAAAAAATTCTTAAAATGATCTTTTGGTTTCTCAACTTCTTCTGCTCAAAATCTTGAAGAAATACAACTCCATCTTAAATTGAAACTTTTGGTATTGATTTAATACAACAAGTTTATAAGCTTTGAGAATAATATCGAGAATATAATATCAAAATAAGAAATTTGTTTATCATAATCAGTAGATTTGCATCAACTCAAAAAAATAAACCAGAGTTCAATCTGATGCAACATTTTATGTCAATTTGAGAACTCATATTCTCGTCCATATATTGATATACAAAAATCATCAATTTGATGATTTTTTTATCAATTTTAACCATTTTTTTCTCTCTGTGCACGGTCATTCGAAACAGCGACATAATTACGTCAGTCTCCCATTGTAGTCGTGATTTACCTCGCGGTCGCCTACTCCCTGGGGTACTAACGTACATTTTTCTAATCATTCCAGACTGTGAATCGGCTCGTAGAACATTCCCAAACCAAGCAATTCTATTATAACGGATACAACCTATTATATCAGGACCCTCAAGAAGGTCTCTGATCTCAAAGTTATTTTGGGTTCTATACTCTCCATCGTCTGTCTTAAGTGGACCAAAAATGTGGCGTAGGATCTTACGCTCAAATACAGATAAATGCAATTCGTCATTTTGAGTAAGGGTCCACGTTTGTGACCCATACATCACAACCGGTCTAATCAATGTCTTGTATAACTTGAGCTTGGTGTTAATTGATACATATGGTGATCCAAGGAGAGGATTAATTGAGTAGAAAGTTCGATTACCTGCAGCGATTCGAGCTTTTATATCTGTAAGTATGCTGTTGTTTGAGTCAAGCATTGATCCCAAATATTTAAAAGATTCAACTCCCTCAATTCGTTCATCGCCGCACATCAAATATAACACATCTTTATATACGCTTTAAGAATTCCAATTAAACTTTAGGAAAATATAAAATTTTAAATTACTTTGATAAACTGTACAATTATTTATATATAAAATAATTGTATACACTTCTTTAATATTAACATACCGTTTAAATTTAGTTTTTACCCGACTACGAAAAGACGGGTTATGTGGTTGGTCACGATGTATGTATATATATGTATGCTCATCTGTTTCCTCATAACTAAGGTATTGTCTTCTGCTAGTTATCGGCTTAATGATACAATGATACAATAAACTGAAAATGGTGGTGCCTAGAAGACATAAGGTCGTGACCTAAAAAAAAAAATTAGTTTAATGATGCCGTGTTTGGTATCAAATGAAAGGACTTAATTAGCACATTTCAAAAATATATATGTTGTTACCTTTAACTAGCGACTTTGTTTGGCTGCACCCGATAATTGGGAATAATTTCATAATGGCTAACACTCTTATTGAATGACCGTGACCGTTTTGTTTATTGCAATAATAAATGCTGTTGTATCGTTGTGTACACGATAACGTAGGCAAGCTGCAGCAGATATCAAAATGTCCTTATAATTACCCGACTACGGTCGGTTATGTGGTTGGTCGATGTTCGTATGTATGTTCATCTGTTCCCGCATAACTTCTGAACTATACTAATCACAATTTGAGAAATGAGGTATCGTATGAAGCGTTCTGATCTTTTACTGGTTATAGGCTTAATGATGATACAATAAATTGAATATGGTGATGCCTAGAGGACATAAGTTCATGACTTAAAAAAAAAGTTAATTTAATGATACCGTGTTTGGTATCAAATGTAAGGACTTAATTAGCACATTTCAAAAATAAAAATGTTGTTACCTTTAACTAGCGATTTGGCTGCACCCGATAATTGGTAATAATTTCATAATGGCCCGAGCAGAAATTTGTTAGGGCTCAAGTAAGGCTCTGATCAAGTTTGCCCTAACCCGGATCAGGCATTGGTAGGGCTGCCTGATTGGGCCCTGATCATGAGTGTAACGCTTTTGCCCTATCAGGTCCTGATTGGGATAACCTGGATCAGACCCTGATTGGGATAATCGGGTCAGGCCCAGATTGGGATATCCTGACCAGACTGATATTTATATATTATATACATAAATTAATCAAATTAAAATAAAAACATTACAATGGAAAAAATTAAAACATACATACCACCTTAATGACTATTATTATAGTCGTTCAGCTGAGAAGCTACAACTATAATATACATGAAACGATTTTAGCTATATATTTCTAAAATGGATAATACTCTAGTGAATTTTAACCCATTTAAATTTCAGCTAGGGGTCAAATACGAAAAACCTGATCAGGGCCGGATATATTCAAATAAGGTTAACCCTAAAAGGGTATTCTAAATCAGGCCCGGAACAGGCCCACATCAGATTGCCCTAATAGGGATTGCCCTTGTAGGACTGACCAGGCCCTGATCACGCCCTGACCGTATTCAGGTTTTCCCTAACTAATTTCTGCTCGGGGGCTTACACTCTTATTGGATGATCGTGACCGTTTTGTTTATTGCAATAGTAAATACTGTTGTATCTTGTGTACACGATAACGTATGCAAGCTACCACAGCTATCTAAGTGTCCTCACAATTCCGATCATCGTTTCGATGTTTTAACTATTGTAACTCGTTTTCTAATCGACCGAATTTCTGAGTGGATTGATTGTAATCGATTGGTCTAATTTTCAATAAATCGGATTAAAGGCTTATTGATGACTTAATAAATTGAACAGCGCACAGCTAGAGGACATAAGTCATGAACTAAAAAAATTTAATTAAATGATGCCGTGTTTGGCACAAATGAAAGGTATCAAAGGTTTGGTATCATATTTAATTAGCACATTTCAAAAATATATATTTTGTTACCTCTAAATTGCATAAAATAATTTTGAATAATTACATAATGGCAATCAATTCAAATTAATCATCGTACTTTTGTTTTTTGTGATAATAAATACTGGTAAGTACCGCTAACCGCAGCTATCTGTCGGTCCTTATAATTACATTTACGATCATCGTTTTGATATTTCAAGAATTATTAGTCGCTTTCCAATTGAGCGAATTGATTGTTTCCAATTGGTCTAATATTGAGTAAATCATCAAAAAGAGTTGAAATAAATGAAAAAGTAATTTGACATTTATAAAATACATAGCCAAAATGGAAAATTTAGACACACACAAGGATGAACGGATATAATTTTTAGATGTTAACGCTTGATCTCAAACCAAAAAAAAATGAACGCAAAGTGTTACCGTTAATCCTTACCTGGGCAGCTAGTGTGCACAAGTTGCAAGGATGCATTTTAGATAAAGCAGTTATTGATTTGTCGAAGTCATTATTCGCTAAAGGTGAGCCCTATGTGGCTCTCAGAAGATTCAGGTCTGTAGATGTATTATTTATTTATTCCTTGGATCATAATAAATTGCTGAAAAATCCTCATGACTCACGATCTCTTGAGGAATTGAAAAGGTTAAGAAATCTTCCAAGTTTCGATGGGTAAGTTTTTTATATTACCTATAAACCTAACCTATGTACATATAAAACAAAAACCCTAAATAAAAAATTTAAAGCGGATGTGCAATTACTTTATCACAAAATTATAACCCCAAAATAAATAAAATAAAAAAGGAAGTTCCAAAACTAAAACTACTGAACTGACTACTGAAAAATCGCGCTCTAAAAAAATAAAACAAGATAATACTCTTATCTGAAATTGTTATGTACAATATAAACTATTTAATATTTATTGTCTATTGAATAAACAACTTACACATAAATGATTTTAATAAATTTAATACATATTCATAGTGATTTTCAGAGGATAGCCGTTATCGTATGCCACCTACCCTAACAAAACAATACATTCTAACAGTAGTAAGCGATCATTGGCTTTCAGAACAAAGTGCATCACGCTATACATCTAAAGAGTGCTCAAGAGAGATATATAGCATGATGCCCTACAGCGGATGATCACTTACTATACTCTTAGAATGTATTGTTTTGTTAGGGTAGGTAGCATACGACTACGGCTATCCTCTGAAAATCACTGATAATATGTTTTAAATTTATGTGTAAGTAGTTTATGCACCAGACAATAAATATTGAATAGTTTATAGTGTACATAACAATTTCAGATAAGAGTATTGTCTTGTTTTATTTATTTAGAGCGTGATTTTTCAGTAGTCGGGTTTTAGTTTTTGAGCTTCCTTTTTTTAATTAATTAATTTGGATATTGGGAAATGTTCTTTTAGAAGTTTTCAACAAAAGATGATCATTTTGCAATGACCATCAGCAAAGCACAAGGGCAAAGCATGTGGACTAGATATGGAGAATCCGTGCTTCTCACATGGACAACTGTATGTGGCTGACGTGTTAGGAAAATCTTCTGATTTATTCGTGTACGCACTAGACGGAAAAACAAAAAATATAGTGTACTCACAAATATTTGAATAAATAAAATATGGAGAAGCTGAAATCTCAAGCTCAGTTTTGGTTAAGGATTTTGATATAGTTTTCGGCAAAAAACTTTTATAAGGACATTGTTTTTAGTTTTGGGCAGTGATGTATATAAACATAACTTTTTGTTAAAGCACATGTATTTTTTATCTCTGTTTAGAAATTTATTACAAAACTAGCACGAAACATCAATACGTTGCCGGAAAATCATAACAGATCATAAATTAACATAATATATATAGTGAAAAAGATGATACATTCAGCAAACTACTCAAAAACCTCTCCATTTAGCGTTTCGAGAAAATTTTTCAAAATCACAAATTCATATTTCTTTCGAAATTCCAAAAATATTGTAAAAATTAAATAAAGTCAAATTTTTTTCAAAGTTCCAAAAATATTCCAAAAATTAGAATAAAATCAAATATTTAAACTTTTTCTGAATCCTAATAATATTCCAAAAACTCTAAAAAATTCAAAAATTCAAACCTTTTCCGAAATTCTAAAAATATTGCAAAAATTATAACAATATCAAAAATTGAATCTTTTTTCAAAACTCCAAATATTATAATATAAAATCAAAAATTTAAAATTTTTCAAAATTCTAAAAATATTCCTAAAATTCTAAAAAAATCAAAAATTAAAACTTTTTTCAAAATTCTGAAAATATATATATAAAATTCACATATTCAAAAATTCTATATTTTTCAAATTCTAAAAATATTGCAAAAATTAAAAACAAAATCAAAAATTAAAACTTTTTCTACAATTTTAAAAATATAACAAAAATTATTACAAAATCAAAAATACAAACTTTTTTCAAAATTTCAAAAATATTTCAAAAACTATAACAAATTCCAAAATTTCCATGTCACATTTACGTCATACAACAGCTAAATTTTTTTTCCAAAAAATTGGCTAAAAAAATAAATGAAATCATTTTTCTGACATACTTGACAATATTTTTTTGACAAACTTATAATGCATTAAAATTCTCAATAATAATAATATCATTTGCATTTCATACAAATAACTAATTTTAATTATTTTTTAAAAAAATAAATGAAAATCATTCTTTTGACATACTTGACAATATTTTTTTGACAAACTTATAATGCAATAATCTAGTTTTTGGTCTCACATACCAATCCCGACCATCAAGATTTCTTCAAATTCAATGTTTCTATTCGTAATCACTAAAAATAAGCGTTTTTTAAGCAAAATATATGCAAGTTACCTTGTATTGACACACTTGACGATTTTTTTGATGCACTTTTGGTACAGTTATCGAACAAATCTTTCGTTCGCCTCTTTTTATTGAGTAAACCTATTTCTAAAACCAAAATTATTGAAATCCGTCCAGCGGCTTTCTAGATTTCGTCGGTTATGACGGCCGGCAGACAGACATACATTTTTTTTGCTTTTTTAGAATGAGTAGGTTCTTAGTAATATAAGAATAATTATTTCTTAGTTCTTAGTAACATAAGAATAATTATTTGTCTTTTTTAATAGTCGTTTCTGAAGCTAATTAGTGGAGTAGTTCAATAATGATTCTCCTCGACTCTTCTTCTTACTTTTTTATTTTTTATTAAAGTTTGATATTTAAAACACATAAATCTTAATTCATATGGTAAAAATAACAATTAATTTCGTCAACATAAGATGATTGAATATTAATCTTAACTCAGTTCAACTATATTTTTATAGTTTCAAACTTCAAATTTTTTTCTAAGCTGAAACGATTAGCAGTTGTTATCAAGCTGTAACTCAAGATTGAAGTAAATATCTTTGTCCTAGTTATGATATTTGAATCCTCGTTTTATTTCAACCTGGTGTTTGTGTATGTAGTAGAAACACCATGCCATGTTTTGAGCAAAATTCAAAATACCCCTATATGGTATATCTTAAGATTTGTTGTTCTAATCAAACGTTTTGCGCTAAATTTTTCGGAGGCTATTCTTTTTATTTATTTCAAACAGACTGACTGTTCCTCAGACTGATCTTTTGTTTTGAAATAAATGCAAAAAATCAATTAAAATTAAGAAAAGGATATTCCAAAAGTTTAATCAAAACAAATCTGATAAAAATTTTAGACAGTACCGAAATGAAAGAAATGTATGCAGGTGATTAAAAGCTGCAGAAAAAAATATCTATAAAAAGAAAAATGGTTCTACATTTGCTGAGCATCCTACTGGTTCACGTAATTTCAATAAAGTAAAGGCTTTCCTAGGTAATTTTAAAGTCTTCTCCAAACCTCTTTTTATTGATTAAGATATGTCTGTCGTTGACCTCAAAGTTCTAAGTTAAAAGTTCTAAACTTAAAGAACCCAATTTCTTGCCTAAGCCAATTTTTAGAGCTTCACTCAAAATAGTGCGCATAATTTTACGTAAAAACATCATTTGGAAAATGGTTTTACAAATTAAGACTATAACAAAGCATCTGGGCCAGATCGCACTCCTACAATTATTCTTAAGGCATTTGCTAAGGAGTTAGATCCAATCATCACTAAAATCTTTTATTTGTCGTATAAAAAATAGGTTTTTACTAAAGTATGGAAAATGGCTAGTGTACTGCAGACAGTTTCAAAAAAGGGTTGTTAAACTAATCCAACAAATTACAGAACCATTTCACTTTTACCTGTTGTTGCAGAAAGTTTTGAGATTTTAACTTTAATATAATGAGCTTTTTAGAGTCTTCAAATGGATTTAATGAAAAGCAATACTAGTTTCGAAAAAGAAGAACTACGGGAGGGTGATTTGCTTTCTTTTGTCATCTATGAGTGAAACAAGTCGTTTTAAAACCATGATGAAATTTTCGGTGTTGCTCTTGATATATTTAAAGCATTTGACAAAGTATGGAATAACAATCTTTTTTTGCACATTAAGGTGCTGGGATGGACGACCATCTTATTTCTTAAATACAGAGATTTATTTTCGAGCGAGCTTTATTTTCCGGTCAATGTTGATGGTGTCTTATCGGATGCATTGTCAACTAATGCAGAAGCTTCTCTCTTTCTCATATTTATATTAATTATTTGTTACGTTCAACGGTTAATCCTATCCATAGCTATGCTGATGATAGCACGTTTAATGCGTGATGCGTCACATGAAATATAAAATCTAAATTAAGCTTCTGCGCCTTAAAAGTATTAAAACAAAGTGAGCAGAGATTGATTATTTTTCGATGATAGAAAAATTTACACTTTATTTGAAGAACACATGTGAACCTCAAAGTAACGATGATATGGCTAATGTAACTGATGATATATGCCCTTCATATATATAAAAAGTAAGAGTGCACTTCGAATAACAACAAATAATTAGTGGACCTTAAATCACTATGAGTAGTTTGTGCACTTCTACTATAATAGATAAATAACATGAATACAATGAATAACATGATGAAATGTGCATTTCATGTAACGAGGCATAAATATGAATAATAAACGTGCTCGTCAAAAAACAATGAATATGTGTGCATCTCAAATAACGATGAATAATTAGTACACCTCAATCAACAATGAATAATTTGTGTGTTTAAATTAACAAGGAATAATATGATGAAATGTGCACTTCATGAAACAAAAAATGAATCGCCTTTTAAATAGATGAGTTTATTAAAGTAATTGGGCAACTCAAATAATGATGAATACTTTTAGCACCATCAAACAACAAAAAAGTTTGTTGAAATCCGAAAAGCCTTTCTTGAGCGATTTAATTTCAAAGTTACATGGAATAGTCTAAATTTTCATTCTTCATGCATATTGGGGTGCCCCCTTTGTTTAAACTAGGCACCTTAAGAAAATTGTAAAATAAGCTCAATATTTTATTTTGTCCATACTACTTATACATATATGCCAAGTTTTAGGAAAATCAGAAATAGTTCAGTTTTCAACACTCGGTTTAGAACACGTTTTTCTTCAATATTTATACACTTTACACAGAATTTATGCATAATTTTATAAAACTCACCAAATAATCATAAGAAACTATCCACGAATGATAAATTTAAAGAATGGTGTCAAGCTTACTGTTTTAATAGTTGACATCTATCTATGTGTAATGGTTATGTTTGAGGTATTTAACAACCGGTACAACCGGTACGCATGAAAATCTATTGTAGGTATATGTATATTAACTTAAATATATCATATATCTAATTATTTATTTACATAAGAAATACAAAGTATATAATAGTATTCAAAAGGTAATTAACAAATTAGATTTTGCTTTTGGGGCGGCTGAATAAGAACTGATTCTTGTGTTAACCGACTGACCCTTGTCTCAACCATAATTCAACATAAGGGATCCTGTTAAATCTGTTGTCATTAAATTACTTGTTGTTTTTATTAGTATAGAATTTTGCTTGTCATAAATTATATTATTCATTGTGCTGAATCCTCTTTCAGCTTCGGCAACAATAACTTTTAAAATCCTTTAAGGTTAATGTTTTTGGATTCTACATCACGCACATCAACAAGATCTAAAAAGCGGTTCCTGAAATCATTATGTATATGGTTATTTTTGTAACAATGTGATTTGGATACCTACCTCCAGAACTGCTGGGCGATGTTGAGACCGTGGGAACCATTTTTAGCCCTAGATATTGGAATAGGGTGAAGTGGTTTGTTTTTTGCGGAAAAACAGAGGTCGGGATTGTAATCACTTCTCCATCTAGCAGACCTAAAGCTTTTTGTATTTTTGCATCATATACCAGGAACATGTTGTTACTATCGCCCCGGTCAGTCAGTTGACCAAATTGTTGACAAATGTTTGTGTTAGTTCTTCCCACTTTGTGTTTAATATTTTAAATAAATTTGTGGGAAGAACTAACACATATATCAAAAATGCAGAAGATTTGAAAGAAAAATTAGGTGAATTTCAACTTCCTGATGACTACATTTTGATTTATTTAGATGTCGTGTCTTTATTTACAAACGTTGGCAGTAATCAATTCAAGTTCAAAGTAGACAGTTCAAATTGTTAAACAAAACTGGGTGGAAATCAAAAAATTTTACAAACTAATATTAACAAAGTTACAATTTATTGAAGGATTAGAAATGGTTTTGAAAAATTGTGAATTCACATATAATCAACAAGCATATAAGCAAATTTTTGGTAGTCGAATGGGCTCTCATGTGAGTCCATCTTGTGCTAATTTGATTATGGAATATGTTGAAGAAACTGTTTTAAAAGATATGAACTTCAAACCACCTTTTTTCTTTAGATATGTGAACGACATACTAACTGCTTGTCACAAAAACAAAGTACAAGAATTTCTCAACAAATTTAATAATTTTAACAATGATATCCAGTTCACGCTTGGAACAGAAATTGATTGCTGCCTACCATTTTTAGATCTTATGATACATCGTCAAAGTAATGGAAAATTAAAAACTGATTGGTTGCATAAAGAAACATGGTTTGGTAGATATTTGAACTTTGATTCATGGCTACCAAAATCTTATAAGAGAAACACCGTTAAAAAATTTGAGCCTATCTGATCCAAAATTCCATAACAAAAATTTTAATTTACTTTTTGAAACTCTTCAAAAAAATAACTATCCAGAAAATTTTATACGTAAATTAATAAATCAACAAATTTACAGTAATGAAAAACACTGTTTTGGAAAAATCAACATTGAAGAACAACAACAAAATTACATAACTATACCTTATGTCAAAAGACTTTTCGATCAAATAAAACACTTATTGAAAAACTTTAATTTTGAAGTTGCAGGGACAGTTAATAATAGTTTATATATGATACTTTTTTTTTCAAAATTAAAAGATAAAATACCAAGGAGTATTGAATCCAATTTAGCTTATCAAGCAGATTGTGGATGTGGTAAATCTTACATTGGCCAAACACAACAGTTCTCGGAAAACGTATAAAACAACATCTACACGACGCCAAAAAAACAAAATATTGACAATATGTGTGCACATTGTGCATATCCCACCATAAAAAAAGGTGCCGTATAAATCTACCCCTTCAAAATTTTAAAATTTTGGATAAAGAAAAAAATTTAAACAATCGAAGAATTTTAGAAATCATTCGTATCAAACAACATAATAATTGTATGAATGACAAACAAACTGATACGGATTTCCTTCATAATACATATGATTTTGTTCTACAGAATTAAAATTTTTTTTTTTTAAATTAAACATCATGGAACTTTTACTACTTAACATTTTCTATTTTCTAATTTTTTTCTCATTGTATTATTGTTTTATATTTTCTTTCATTATTTTTTATATAGTAGGCTAACTACTTCTTTTTTGATTGTTAGTTTTTCTTAATAAGTTTTTCGTATGTATTTGTGTTTATTTTTGTATAAGAATTTTTTATTAAATATTATCCCCGAAGATGGTTTTTAAAAAACCGAAACAATTGTAGGATAAAACATTTAAAAAATATTGTTTTATTTATCGGCTTTTACAAAAAAATTTATTATTCGCAAAATTATTTATTATAATTATTTTTTATATTATAAAATAATTATTTGTATCGATACTACATACATCACGTGACAAGAATTATTTAAAAGTGCATATTTTAAATTAAATTATAAAAAAAAGTCGGACAAGGGCGAATAAAATTCGCTCGCCAAGGGTTCCGTGAATGTAAAAGAACACAATATCAAAAATAAATGACATAAAGTTATGTTGTAAAGTCTTTATATCGCCAGACTATGGACGCATAACAGAATAAATGTTTAATCGTAAACGTCAATAGTAAATGTCAATCACATCTACATTGATCAAAAATGTTACTTGAGGTTAAATCTTATCCATAGCTGTTTATGTTAACTAAAGAAATATTTAACCAGTATTTTAATGGTCTAAATTGGGAATATTTGTTCTATAAATCAGTGTCGAAATATAGGGTGGCATATATTAGGGTTGCACCGATTAATCGGTAGATAATCGGTAATCGGCCATATCGGCCAATTTGCCGATTAATCGGTATCGGCATATTTGTCCGATTAATCGGTCGATTATCAACATATTTTTTTTCATTCGGATATCATATTTTAAACTCAACAAACTCTAAATTCTAAAACGCCATAATCAATTATCGTTGTACTAAATTTCATTTGTATATTTCAGTGTAATTCATTATCTCAGTATCTTTATCACTATACACAATTTACATATCTTTAAATCTGGGGTCCAGTCAATTTTGAGTTCGCTTTAACTTCATAAAAAACGCACGATTTCAATAAAATGTTATTCAAAAACGTTGCAGTGTAAAATAAATAAAATGTATTGTTACTCAAATTGAATGTTCTTTCAAATGACACCTTCCTCAACCGAGTAAAATATATTTTACTTCCCATCTCTCCCGTACCCTACATATAAAGAACTGCGACCATTTATTCTTCGCTATAGTTTCGTTTCGTTTGGGTTTTGCCAATTTATTTTTATAAATTTTTTCAAATTTTATCGCCCATTTGGTTCAAACCAAGAGGACATGATTAGAAAAAAGAAACGCACGTTTTTGATAACATTTCAAAATCCGTGTGGTGTAAAATAGGCAACAAATTGCAATCTTACTTACATTACATACCCGCGGGCTACAGACCCTGCTATTGACACCCGAGTTAACGTTAGTTTAGTAGTGAACTATTTTTTTCAATATTTTTTTTTAGCTGTTGATGCTCCACATAGAAGTCTGGCTGTCTTCAAGGTTCCTCCATCTATATTAGTTTTAACAATTAAATCTATTTTCTGGTTGACTTTCACTTTAAGACTTAATTTAATCGATTACTTTTTTATGGATGGTAAGCACATAAAATGCTCTTAATGACAAATACTTTGATCTGAATGGGAAATAAAACGCGAGTTCTTCGAGTTCAAATAAAACTACTCCACCACTCGGCCACTAAACACCTTAACTGTTATATGGAGAGTAAACGTCATCAAGAAATATGGCACATATTTGAGAACTTATAACTCATAAGCTTATAATCTGCTCCGACACTGAAAAAGACGTTGAATTTGTGCGTTATAATAATTAACAACGATTATTGAAGTTCTTTCGTTGACTGATTTAACAATTTTGTTGGCTTATTGAACAATTTATTAATATTACGATTGTTTTGGTAATATTAATAAAATGTTCATTGAGCCAACGAACTGTTCTATTCAAATTGCTATTTATGTTTATAAAAGTAGTTTATCGATTTGGTCATTCAAAAAAGTTGGTCATTCTAAATACAACATATAGTTGGCACATTAAAATTTTTTTAAAACGCATAGTATAAACGCATAACAAATAATCGGCAGCCGATCAATCGGCATCGGCCGATAATGTAAGCCAATTAATCGGTAATCGATAATCGGCCGTTTTGCTTATCGGTGCAACCCTAGTATACATATACACTTAAAATAGCACTTTTTTTTATAAATAACTAAAAAACTGTGCATCGCAGAATTCTTAAGAAATGGTGCAATGTTTTTTAAATTAAGTGCTGTTTCAAATGAAACCCTACTCGCTTGGGTCAAAAAAAGTTTTTTTTACCCTCCTTACACCTATCCCCTAAACACACAGAAATATAATTATTTGAGAGTTCGCTATAATTTTCGTTCAAAATATAGCAAACTTCCTGTCTCTATGAATTTTTTCAATTTTTTCTGTCAATCAGTGTCGAAACGTAGGGAGGTGGGGGGGGGGGGGGGGGGGGGGCAGGAACGGTCCGGAATTTGCACATTTTTTAGAATAACTCAAAAACTGTGTACCGCAAAATTCTAAAAAAAATTGTAAAGTTTCTGAAATTTGGTGCTTGGGTTAAAAAAGTTTTTTTTTCACCCTTCCCCACCCCAATCCCTTAAAAGCACAAAAATATAATTATTCGAGAGTTCGCTATATTTTTCGTTAGAAGTTTATCAAACTTCCTGTCTCTGTAATTTTTTTCAAATTTTTCTGTTAATTAGGCTCGAAATGCAAGGGGGGGGACTAACTGTTTGTGTCACTTTATTGATAATAATTCAAAAACTATGCATTGCAAAATTCTAAAAAAAATGGCAATATTTTTAAAATCAAGTGCTCTTTCAAATGACACCCCACATGACCTGGTTTTAAATGATGTTTTTACCCCTTAACATTCCCACCCTTTTAATAAATGTAGTTATGAGTATCTGCCTCTTTTCTATACTTTTCATTAAAAACCTACTCAATTTTCTATCATCTATATCTATCTTCTATCTATATAAATAAAAATGTAAATGTTCGTTTGTTCAAAATAGGTAATCTCCGAAAGTACTTGATCGAATTTTTTGAAATTTGGACACAACGTTGCATTCAAATACAGGAAGGTTGTTACATATTTTTTTTTTTTTTTTTTTTTAATTTTTTTTTTTCGTTATACATATGTATATGTTTTATAACGTAGGCTGTCAACAATTACAAGTATCTCACCTGCTTTATTCTCAAATCACTCAACTTTATGGTCGATTTTAACTTCAAGCTCAATTTAATCGATTATTTTCGTATAGTGATAGGCCCAAAGATTATTTTATCTAATTTGTAAACCAATAAGGTTGCAACGTGTTCTCCTTTCGGTAGGACTGTCCTCGGTAGGAGTAAAAATGTCCTTAGTTCTCATTTACTATAAAAACATTCTCCTTGAAGCAATCTGTAATACAATATTTTACACTGAATAAAATAGATCTTTTTGCTACATATTTCTCCCAATAAACGGATTAAGATAATATAAAATCGTGATTTCGCACGTAAATCGCACCTTTACTTATATCAAAGTAACTTATTATTAAAATTTGTGTCGCAAGGTTGGTAACAATATCAATTAATTTACATTGCTCTAAAATATATGTGAATATCTTTACTTTTACTATATCGCACGATCAGGTGGTGAACCATTGTTTAAGCAATTTTGGATTCAATCCACCGTTAAACATCTGTTTTTTTTAAAATAACTTCTGTTACTAATTATCTGTTCTTAGTATTATAAATGAAATAGCTGATCTGCATATTATTTGTGATTGTTATAAATTAAAGCATTTGGCTACAGAAAATTTACCATTTTGAAGGAAATTTAAATATATAAAACAGTACTGTGCATGAATAACTAACTAACAACTTGCGCTTATTGATTTTTATGAAAGTGCCAATGAATCAGATGATAAGTTTAGCTGTATTTCTGAGTACTTAAAAACATTAAATTTAAGTGATTCGAGTGTAGCAATACCATAGAATGCCGATAACATCAATACGAATTTGCATGCTATCATCCATCATAAATAAATAAAAGGATTACAGAAGTAATTGTCGTATGTGCAATCAAATATTCCAAAGCTAACGTTTGAACAAAAAACAATTTACGATCAACTAATGCAAAATGTTGATAACGGGGTTGGAGGAATCTTTTTCTTGGATGCGCCAGGAGGAACTGACAAAACGTTTCTAAAACGATTCTTAAACGATTCTAGCAGTAATTCGATCGTAAAATAGCATAGCTTTAGCTCTTGCGTCGTCCGGCATAGCTGTGACATTGGTACCAGGTGAAAGAACTGCTCATTCCGCTTTGAAATTGCCATTAAACATGCAGTTCATTGAAACGCCCACATGCAACTTTTCCAAAGGATCGGGAATGGGAAAAGTATTGCAGAAATGTAAACTAATCATTTGGGATGAATGCACATTGGCGCACAAAAAATCACTTGAAGCGCTTGATCGCAAAATTTGCAATGATCTGGAAATACCAGACCATTTGGGAATGCATTAATATTGCTTGCAGGAGATTTCAGACAAATATTACCTGTAGTTCCCCGATCAACACCAGCGGATGAAATAAATGCTTGCTTGAAATATTCTACTTTGTGGCGACACGTAAAAAGGTTAAAATTATCTACAAGCATGCGTGATCTCCTCCAAAAAGATAAATCAGCTAAGATATTCTCATATCAATTGCTGAGAATTGGTGACGGAAAGGTGCCGGTTGATTTAACAACAGGACGAATTTTATTGCCTCATAACTTCTGCAATTTAGTGTCATCAAAAGAGTAATTAATTGAAAAAGTATTTCGTGATATTCAAATTAATCATAAGAATCACGATTGGCTATGTGAATGAATCATTCTTGCGGCCAAAAACAAAGACGTCAATGACCTTAACAGTTTAATTCTGTCTAATATTCAAAGCGAGGAAGTCACATACAAGTCCGTAGACACTGTCATGGAATCAGATGAAGCAGTTAACTATCCAACAGTATTTTTGAATTCACTTGATCTACCAGGGATGCCACCACATGTACTGCAATTAAAAATCGGCGTGCCAATCATCATGTTGCGTAATATCAATCATCCAAAACTTTACAATGGCACGCGACTCACAGTAAAAATATTATTGAGCAACGTAGTAGAAGCAACAATCTTGAATGGACCTTTCAAAAGCGAAGATGTCCTCATTCCTCGCATACCCATGATACCAACGGATATGCCATTGCAATTTAAAAGATTGCAATTCCCAATTCAATTGGCATTTGCAATCACCATCAACAAAGCTCAGGGCCAAACATTGGAAGTATGTGGTTTAGATCTAGATAACGATTGTTTCTCACATGGACAGTTAGATGTTGCGTGTTCTAGAGCTGGCAAACCAGGCAATCTCTATATCCACACAGTCAATGGATCAACAAAAAACATTGTATACCCTCAAGTATTATGAAATAAAACATATTAGAAAGGTGAGTGTTTTGTTTCTTTATTTCTTATATTCAACCAGACAAAGCCACTGCAACGCGTGGCCGGGTCCAGCTAGTTCCAAATATATTTCAAGATTTTCGATGAAGTAGGGTCGGAGTTAATCGGGGCAATAAAACATCCAGAAAACGTCATTTTTCAAAATTAAAACAAAAATGGTGAGGTGTAAAATTCCAAAATATATTCTTAAATAATGCTGAAATGAAGCCCTTTCATATGATACCCTACTCGTATCGATAAAAAAATTTATGTTTTCAAAGGCTTTACATCGTACCTCTTTAAAACAAACGAACACAGCTTTATTTATTTTTTAACCCACCATCTTGTGTGGATAGGTTAGTTTTATAAGCGCCTCAAATTTTAAGTTCATCGGATTAACGGTTCACGAGATAATCGAAATAATGTGAAAAACACGTTGTACTCTCACCAATAGTGTTCCGTATAAAAAACGGAACCCCAAAAAATTAAAAAAGAAAGTTTCGAATATACTTTTCGAAAAATTGATTTTAAACTATAAAACTTCAAAACAAGGGAGAAAACTACCCCCAAAAATTTTTTATATACAATACACATTTTTTTTTAGGAGTGCATGCTTCATGCAAGAGAGTTGCCAAGCTAATCAGTTTTGAAAATTCACCACGGTCATTCGCAACAGGACATTATTACCATGGCAGCCGATTTTTTTACCTTCGTTTGTTACGCCAGCTCCATAGCAGTGGTCGGACTACATCGCGGTCGTCCACTCCCTGGGGTACTAACATACATTTTTCAATCATTCTAAACTGTGAATCGGCTCGTAGAACATGATTAAACCAAGCAATCCTGTTGAGGTTCACCCTATATAAATATTTAATATTTTTCTTTTAAATTTAAAATAATCGTTGGTTATCCTTTTTTTAGTTTACTTTTATTATATGTCATAAACATTTTAAAATCTTTATTAACGTAAAATCCACTTTTTCTCAAAATAAATTTAACATCTGGCATGCAGATTTTCATTTTTTATAATTTCGGAAATTCCCAAATATTAATAATAAAACTTTCAATAATTTCTTCCCTTTCCTTATTTTGTTTAACTTTATATTCATATTTGTTTCAACTCCCTTCATAATTGATAACCAATGATAACCAATGAAAATAATTTTAATCTTAGTTTTTTAATTTGGACCACCTTCAATAAAGAAATAAAAAAAAATCAACATTTACATTTTTAGAATTAAAATTATTTTTTTTAGCAGTCTCATCTAAGATACCTATCAATATATATATACATGTTAAACATAAATAAAAATAAATAAAATCATATAATTTAATTTAAAATAAAAAAATAAAGTGTTTTATATAACAGTACGAACAATAATTATTCCTTTTGATTAAGTTGAAAGGAATAAGAGCTTAAAACAATTAACAAATATAGTTGTTTTATATAATTAAGCTCCAACCACAACATTGGTCCTTCGAGCCGGATTCAACAATACGGATTTGAGACTATCGTATTAGCTTGCAACGTAACGCAACGTTAATCATAATATAAAAAATAATAGTTCAATATAAAAAAAATAATATAAAACAAAGTGTGTGATAAAATGTACAATTTGCAGTGAAACATAAAAACAATCTAAAATTATAATTACACACGTATACGTATATATTAAAAGCCTGCAACGCAACGCAGCAAAGTGTTTTAAAAATATTATTGTGAATAAAAGAAAAATCTGCAACGAAACGCAGTTTTTCAAAGAAGTGACAAACAATTACATTCAACATTACATTACGTTTAATTGGAGGAACCAACCACATATAGTTGACGAAAAAACTACATATTTTACAAGAAAACATCAAAGGTGGTAAGTCTCTCTATTTTATTTGTTAAAAAATTGCCGTTTTTTATACCTTTATTTTAATTTCTACTCGTGTTAAAATCGTGTTAAAATGTCTGACATTTCATTAATCGAACGTTCTAGTGAAGATGTCAAAAGTATTTCCCATTTCGTTAAACAACGTGGTGTTTTAAAAGGCAAACTCACGCGGTTTAAAAAGTTTGTTGATGACATATCAAAATGTGACGACATTCTTCAATTAAAAAAAAGAACAGATTCAATTTATAAAGACTTCGAGAAATATGAACGTGTTCAAGACGAATTAGATTTGTTATGTAGGGAAAATGAATTGGACGGACAGATAACAGAACGTACTATATTTTCAGACGCCTTCTATGAGTACACATCGAAGGCTGAAACTTTCTTAAATAACCATAAACCCGATAGTACAAATACAATATCGATTCCAGTCGGCGTTGAAGACGAAAATTTAACGCCACCTTTAATCTCAAATACAGTAGATCCAACTTCAAATTCTAATATTCATTCTTCAAACGAACTTTCAATTTCGCATGTAAAAATGCCAACTATGCAGTTACCCAAATTTAATAACACTTGTGAAAACTGGCCAAGTTTCGCCGATTCATTCAAAGCATCAATTCATAATAATTCAAGATTACGAGACTCTGAAAAACTGATGTATTTAAAATCTTGCTTAACCGGAAAGGCACTTTTTAAAATAGAATCTATTGAAACAACAGATCGTCATTATAATTTAGCTTGGTCTATTTTGGAAAAAAGTTTTGACAATCCCGTTGCCGCTGCTAACAAACGAATAAAAGCAATCTTTGAAATACCTCATTGTACAAAAGCAACGGAAAAATCGATTGGTAAAATTATTGATGTTGCGACTAAACATTATTGTGCCTTGGAAGCCTTAAATAAACCTTTTCTAGAAGCATTTCCAGTTTACGCTATAACATCAAAATTAGATGAAGAAACCCGTCGTAAATGGAAAGAACTAAATCAAAAAATTGAATTTCCATCCATGCATGAGTTGCTACAGTTTTTACATGAAAGACAACGCGTTTTAGAAGAAGATAGTGAAAAAAACCCAAATCATGCAGGTCCCTCTCTTGCTAAACGCAAAATTCCAAATTTTAAAAATTCTCATACTACCTTAACTTCAACTGAAAACTCTACAAAGCTCCCAATAGCATGTAATCTGTGTAAAAGTCCTCATTATACATCAGCTTGTGATACATTCGAAAATAAAACCTCAAGTGAGCGTTTTGATTTAATAAAAAACGCCAGGCTTTGTATTAATTGTTTTCGTTCAAATCATACGGTTTCTACATGTCAATCTCTATCGAGATGTAAAACCTGCCATAAAAGGCATCATACACTTCTTCATCACGAACCTGAAAATACCGTTGTGTCAAATTTCGCTAAATTATATGCTAACGTACCATCACAAGTTCTACTTTCCACAGCAATTATAAATATACTTGACAAAGACAACAATTCTCACGAATGTCGAATACTGTTAGATTCTGGTTCTCAATCAAATTTTATAACTGAGCGCTGTGCTTCTATTCTAAAACTTCCTCAAACACAAATTAATATACCTGTAATCGGCATTCATCAAATTCAAACCAATATCTCTAAATCTATAGTGGCTAAAATTATTTCAAGAAGCACACGATATACTAAAGAGCTTAATTTTCTCATTATTCCAAAAATTACTGGTCGATTGCCATCTATTCAGCTATGCAAAAATCAGTTAACCATTCCAACCAATATAACCCTTGCTGATCCAGAATTTGATAAACCACGCGATATCGATGCTCTACTGGGCGCTGAGATATTTTATAATTTACTTTCCATCGGTCAAATTGCAATAGCTAAACCTTCCGCAGTTTTGCAAAAAACTCAACTTGGTTGGATAATATCTGGTAGGATTCTAAACGAAGATCCTCAAGAACCAGTTATGTGTAACATTTCATTAGACATTTTAAATACAAATATTACTAGGTTTTGGGCGATTGAAGAAGGCCCTAACAAAAAACTTTTATCGGTTGAAGATCAAGAGTGTGAATCTCATTTTGCACAACATACTAAACGTGATGAAATAACTGGTAAATTCATAGTAAAACTGCCTTTTAGTACTAACAAACCAAACCTTGGAAATCATATAATTCGGCATTGAGACGATTTTTATCTTTAGAGCGTTCCTTTGTTGATAAGCCCAAACAGTGGAAGCAATACGTTGATTTTATGCGAGAATACGAAAAGTTAAACCACATGTCACTTTGCGAAAATCATAACACAAACGAAGGTTACTATTTGCCTCATCACGCCGTATTCAAAGCTTCCAGTTTAACAACAAAAATACGTGTGGTTTTTGACGCATCTGCCAAGACAACCACTGGCATTTCACTAAATGACGTTTTGTTAGTTGGGCCCAAAGTTCAGGATGACTTATTTTTTCTAACCTTACGATTTCGAGTACACGTCTATGTTTTAACAGCTGACGCTGAAAAAATGTATAGACAAATTATAGTTCATCCAGAACATAGAATATACCAAAAAATATTATGGAGATACTCTAGCGAAACGCCAGTTCAAGTTTTTCAATTAAATACCGTTACATATGGCCAAGCCCCTTCTTCTTATTTATCTGCGAAAATTCTACATAAACTAGCCGACAATGAAAGGGTTAATTATCCAGTTGCTGCTCGTATCCTCTACGAAGATTTTTACGTAGACGATTTACTAACAGGTGCTGAAACTTTTGATGAAGCCTTGTTGATTAGAAATGAATTAATTGCTGTGACGAAGACTGCTGGTATAAATTTACGTCAATGATCTTCTAACGAGCCAAAACTTACTAACGATCTTGTTGATAAAACTGATGACAAATATATTAAATTAGATCTTGATGAAAATATAAAAACATTAGGCATTCAATGGAATCCTAAAAAAGATTTAATTTGTTATACAGTTAATTTAGACTGTAATACTATGTAACGTTTTGATTATATAAAAATATTAGGTGTACATGGCCAGCCTAGGTTGGAAAAAGGCAGAACACTGTATTAAAAAAAAATCCTAGAACGTTAACAGATTCTCTAAGTGGATTTGATGGTGTACAGCACATTGCCGGCTAGATGGCAGTCGCTAGGGTGAGTTTTTTCACCATCCACTATAGAGCTTGAGAGTGCTGTATTTTGATAGATCAGACTCGGCTTACAAAAAAAGTCTAAAGAATTGAAACAAAAACATATCGATGTGAAGAAAACAAAAATAATCAGTAGTTATTGGATACCAAGATGGCCCCATCTAAGCTGTATATATCTCCAGTAATTTGGAGATAAATCCGGTGTCATCGAACTCTTACCGACACCCAATCCATACCAGCACAACCTTCGAGAACCCCCTAATCACCCATATCAGTTGGATTACTTCATATTTGTTATTAAAACGACATAAGTTTTGATAGGGTACACCGTACTGTTGGACGAAATCATTCAAACACTATCGTTATTTTAAGTATTATATAATTGAAACCATAGATAAGCAAATTTACAATTATCTTTCCTTATTCTTAAAATAAGTAGTTTTTGGATTAATCAATCCCTAAATCTACAGACAAAAATGGTAGGCATATATTTAAAATTAAATAAATTAAATTACTTACTTATTGAAACATGTTTCATCCTATTTTTTCTTACAAATAAATTAATTATTTTATTGGTTTCCTAAAAATTACGCTTAAACAAAATTTACTCATGCATTTATGTATATAGGCATTAGCTATGAAAGTTTAAATATTAAATGACTTTGATCAATTATTTGTACTAGCTATGCTTCAAATAATTATAGGTTAATATTTTAAAATAATATGATTTTGATAAATTATGTGCTAGCTATGTTTCAAAAATTTATAGCTTAATATATTAAAATAGTATGACTTTGATAAATTATGTACTAGCTATGTTTCAAAAATTTATAGCTTAATATTCTAACAGTTAAATGATTTTGATCAATTGTGTACGAGCTATGCTTCAAAAATTCATAGCTTAGTATTTGGAAATAGTATAATTTTGCGAATTATGTACTAGCTATGCTTCAAATAATTATAGCTCAATATTTGAAATAATATAATTTTGATAAATTATATACTAGCTATGCTTCAAATAATTATAGCTCAATATTTTAAAAGTTAAATGATTTTGATCGATTATATTCACTAGCTATGCTTCCAAAATTCATAGCTTGATATTTTGAAATAGTATAATTTTGGTGAATTATGTACTAGCTATGCTTCAAATAACTATAGCTTAATATTTAAAATAATATAATTTTGATCAATTATGTACTAGCTATGCTTCAAATAATTATAGCTTAATATTTAAAATAATATAATTTTGATCAATTACGTACTAGCTATGCTTCAAGTAATTATAGCTTAATATTTGAAATAATATAATTTTGATAAATTATGTACTAGCTATGTTCCAAAATTTATTTATTAAAATAATATAATTTTGCTCATATATATATAAAATGGTTGGATTACTTATCTTGAGTGACCTTGTTCAGTTTGTAGGTTTTGATAAATTAATTGAAAAATGGCCGTCTTTAAAAAACTTGCCAAGAAGCTCAGCATTATATATCCCTCTTCTGTTTTGTTTACTCGTAGTGGCTATGAATTTAATCATTCGATAATATTCCCAATTTGGTGATTTTATATGAAATTTTCATTTATTACTACAGCCCGTTTACCGTTATCCAAACGCGATTGCTTCTTGGCTAGCGGATCGTAAAAAAAAATATTTCACTAAATATGTTTTATCAGAACCCAAATATAAATATATTTTTACGAACCTTGTTTAGTTTGCCGGAAGAACTTATATATGGAAACTTAACTTGTTTACTTTTTATTACTTCATTTAAAGAAGTAGCACTAGTTAATTAGATCACCTCCAAGTTGTAATGATAAATGCTTACACATTTTATTTCAACAATGGTGGTCTGATAAAACAAAATGTCATTCTCGAAAGATATATAATGCTCGAAAATCACCCACTGAACACAAATATAGTTATGATTCCGTCCAACAGATGATTTATCATCAATACCGATGAATTAGTGTAAAGTTGTAACAAATATAAGAAAATAAAAATGTAAAGTTGTAACAAATATAAGAAAATAAAAATGTAAAGTTGTAACAAATATAAGAAAATAAAAATGTAAAGTTGTAACAAATACAGTGTTCTTATTATTGTTTGCTTTCGTAGCCCTATCAATGCTACACTCGTGGGAACGACCCACCCCTGAGAAGTGTCTCGAATGCCGCGGCAATATGCATATATACGCATAACGTATACACCTATATTCCATATACATACATATATGTATATATACATACATACATACATATATACATATATATATATATATATACATATACATATATATACACATATACACATATATACATATATACATATATAAGATCATAGGATCTTTCTAATAAAACAAAATCCTCAGATGCAAACATTTATGGATAATAATTACGAAGCTTATCAACATTCTCAGATGATACTGAGTCTACCGGATATCTTTAGTGTGATACACTCCTAATGACCTTCCAGACTCATTCGCTACCTCATACGAAACATTACCAATTTTCCTAACAATTACGGCAGGTATAAACTTCATTGCCAACTTGCCCGAAAATTTCTTTGTAGCATTACTTTGGACAAAATTCCGGACAAACACCTTTTGTCCTGTGCTGAAACTCCTATATCTTGCCCTCATATTATATTGTGAACTATTTTGTTCATGTGCTCTTTTTAATTGGGTTAACACAATTTTTTGGGCAATAGTCAAGCGATCGGCGGTTTCGGATATATGTAATTGGTTATCGCGTAGACCCTCCAAATCTTTTAACACAGCATACGTCGAACCATGCGAAATTTTGTGTTGTCCAAACACTAAGTAATGTGGTGCAAAGCTTGTGGCTTGGTGAACTGTGTTGCGTAGAGCCCCAGCTATTTCATCCACGTGTAGGTCCCAACTCTGATGGTCATCTAATAAATAGGCTCTCACTGCTGACAAAATCGACCGGTTAACCCTCTCAGACGCATTTGCCTGGGGTGAATACTTTGGGGTGAGTTCATGCCTCACTCCATATTTTATCATCAGATCGTTAAACGAAGCTGCGATAAACTGTGGTCCGTTATCGGAGAGTATAGCCTCCGGCACACCAAACAAATGAAACACTTTGTTTTCCAAACATTCTTTGACTTTTAACGCACTAGCAGACCTAAACGCGAAGAGTAATGGGAATCGGCTAAATTGATCGAGAACGATAAACAAATGTGTGCAGCCATTCTTGGTCCTTGGATATGGACCCAGAAAATCGATGTAGATCCTCTGAAATGGTCGAAAAACTTCAATCTGTTTTCCCATTTCTGGTCTTGTAGAAAAGTTTACTGCCTTGCTACATTTACAAATTTCACAACCACTGATGTAATCCTTAATTTGGGTAATCATGGAAGGCCAAAAGTAATACCGCCTTAATAGTTCTGTTGTTTTGGCAACTCTTTGGTGTGCAGCTGATGGCGGATTATGTGCTGCCTTAATAAGTGTCCCGGTCACTGACTCAGGTACTACTAGTTTCCAGTCCGGTATATCTGTTTTAGAGACCCGTCCTGTATTCACTAATATCCGTCCATTTATCACCTTGAACGTTTCGGTTGCCAAATTATTCTGCTGTACTGCGGTTATTCTATCCAGGTATTCTTGATCCAAAAAAGCAGTGGAGTTCACATCCAAATGCAAAATTTCATCATCGCCTGGTTCAATTGCTTCTACACTTACCCTCGATAAACTATCCGGAACAATATTTAAAGTACCTTTCCTGTATTCAATTTTGAAATCGAACGACTGAAGCTTTATAGACCACCTTGCCAAACGTCCTGACAGCTCTTTCTGTTCCATAAGCCAACGCAAACTGGAATGGTCCGTTATGATCGTAAATGGGTAACCTTCAATATACGGCCTAAATTTTTTTACGCTCATCACCGCTGCCAGACATTCCAATTCTGTAACGCTGTAGTTTTTCTGTGCTTTGTTTAGTTTATATGATATGAAAGCAATTGGATGTTCTTCATTCTCATTCGTCTTTTGAAATAGGACACTACCAATTCCGGTGGAAGAAGCGTCACACTGCACGTAAAAGTGTTTTGAGAAATCCGGGTTCACAAGGACTGGTGCTGTTATTAAAGCTTGTTTTAGTTTTAGGAAAGCATTTTGGGTATCAGTATTCCAAACTTGCTTCGATCCTTTTTTCAAGAGATCACTAATAGGTGCTGTTAGAGCTGAGTAATTATGTATGAAACGGCGATACCAGCCGGTCATTCCAAGGAAGCGTCGTATTTGTTTAGTTGTTTTGGGGGCAGGATATTCATCAATGGCACGAACCTTGTCAGGATCTACTTTAAGACATCCCTCTCCAATCACATAACCCAGGTACTTCGTTTCTCTCAGAACAAATTTACTTTTCTCGACATTTATGGTTAGATTAGCAGATCTTAGTAATCTAGCCACTTCCGATAAAAGTGATACATGTTCGTCAAATGTTTCTGCCACTACTAGTAAATCGTCGAGATAAACAAATACCCGATCATGCAATTGGTGAGGTATGACTTTATGCATTAACCGACACATCGTTTGGGCTGCGTTGCATAACCCAAACGGCATGACGGTAAATTGGTATAGCGGTCTTCCTGGGACAGTAAAGGCTGTCTTATCTCTTGAAGAGTGCTCAAGGGGAATTTGCCAGAAGGCATCCTTAAGGTCAATTGTACTAATATATCGCGTTTTATTAAGGCGGCCTAATAAACCTTCAATTATGGGTAGAGGGTAAGCATCCTTTACTGTTGCCGAGTTCACTTGTCGTGCATCCAGACAAAGACGAACCTTTCCGTTTAGTTTTTTCACTATCGTAACTGGAGATGACCAGGAACTGGAACTTTCTTCTATGACTTTTAAGGACAACATTCGATCAAGTTCCTGATACATGTCTTCTTGGACTTTCGGGGACACCGGGTAATAGCGTTGTTTTACCGGAGGCGCTTGACCTACATCTATTTTGTGACTGAGGAGCTGTGTTCGTCCAAGCCCTAACCTCTCGCACGACGGAAATTGATTCACGATCTTTGTTAAGATAGTTTGTTGTTCTTTGGTTAGAATATGTTTGTTTTCATCTCTGATGACCTCTGGTTTTATATGTTTACTATCTAGCTCATCTACGATTGACGGTACTAACCCAAACAAATCCCAAAAATCAATCCCTAGGTATAAGGCTTGTGTCAAGTTTGGGGCAATATGGAACCGCATCTTCATAGTCTTTCCACCATAGGATACGTTAACTATTACATGACCTAAAATGGTTTGCTTCTCGCCACTGGCAGTTGATAAACAAGTTGGTAGGCTGTGCATTTTAATTTTATTGTCGCTAAGGAACTGTTCTGCACCATAACCCAATACAGAAATACTCGCGCCGCTGTCCAACAAGCCTCTATAAGGAATACCATTAATAAGAATTGTAGCGTATGGTCTTAAGTCATCATTTCTTGATAAATGTGATTCAGAGATAACCTTTTTAATATCTTTTCGGAGTTTAAAATATCTTATGGAACGATTGAGGTGTGAAGACCTACTGCGGGGTCGAATTGATTGAGAATAATTTACTGTCGATGGCATTTCAGTTACTATTTTAGATCTCTCTCGCGTCTGATTATCCGAGTTAATTCCGGATCGGTATTCGTTGCCGCTTCCTCTACAGTGACTTCGGAAATTTTCGTTAAAGGGGATTGGGATTTCAGGGCTCCCGGATTCCTGAAACCCCTTTGGATGTTTTCCAACCTACTATGCTGTCGACAGAATTTACAGTTCCATTTAATTGTATTCTTTTCGCCGCATCCATAGCAAAACTGATGACTGATAGGGTTAGGGCAGTTTTTAAAATAATGTCCCGAACATCTACAGTTCCAACATATGATTCCACTGAAAGGAATATTACTAACACTTGGTTTCAGTTCTTTGTTAAAAGCTACAGCGCATACAGAACCAGAGGATGTAGACAGCTCAGAATGATCACCTTGATTGAAGCATGAACCACTTTCACTCCGAACCAGTCCCATCTCGCTGACGTGGCGTTTTGTTTGATATGCCATTTCAGGAACCCAACCTACTCTTAACCACGTGTCCTCCACAGCTACGGCACGATTTACTAAGGTAGAAATATCTGAAAATATTTGTCCAGCGAACTCAGCTTGTAGGCCAGGTCGCATATTCCGTATTAACAAAGTTTTGATATCTCGGTCCGACATAGGGTACTGCAATGGTAGCGTTAGCGAAAGAATGTCATGGTAGTAATCCAGAAAAGGTTCTTTATATTTTTGTTTTCGACGCTCCAGGGTTTGTCTAATGTCTTCATCTGTACGCCTGTCTTGGAAACGATGAATCAAGCTTTCGCGTAACTGAGCCCATCCTACATTATGATTTCGTTCTCGATACAACCAGTACCATTCCAATGCTTTATCTCTAAGCAAGACATTTACGTTATTAACTAATGATTCTATGCTTAAGTTGTTTGATGTGGCCATACTCTCTACTCTGTATATGAACCGCTCTATTGATACCCCTCCTGATTCACCAGAAAATAATAAATTCCATTTATGGATATCAAGCCGATCTCTCTTGGTATTGTAACTATTTCCTTGTCGTACATATCCACCCTCTTGGTTCGATCTTTCATCGTAACTGGAAAGCTGGTGGTGAGGACGCGGTGGTGGTATTGATGGGTTGTAGTTAGGCAATGGAATTCCTGTGCTTGTTATTTTGTCATGGCTGTTAACTGGCCACTTGTGTGTATTAACCTCTTGATTTGTTACCAAACCTCTATTATTCACAGATGATTCAGCAAAACCCAATTTTTTTATTACTAATTCCACTAGTTCGTTTATATCATCCTGATTCGCGGTAGAAACCGGCAGGGTCCCTGTGTTATCGTTCGATTTAGCCTGTTGTCTCGTCGATGCATGATTGTGGCCATCTTGACCACTCTCTGAAGCGCTATCATTTATGTATACAATGGTATTTGGTTGGTTGGCCCCATCCTGGACCGTACTTAATGTTTTTGAAGAATTGGCTTCAGAACTAATTACGTTGCTTACAGTCTTGGTTTGGATGTTTCGTTCTTCATCACGCTCACAAAGATCTTGATTATCACCAGCTCCTTCTAAGTCAGGGATAACAATCTCTCTCAACGAGCTTTCAGCTTCTGGAGCTGTGATCTGTTTATTGTTCAGCCCACTTATACAGTCAATAAATTTATTACAGGATAGTAAAACCCGCTCCGTATTAGCTGATACGGATTTTGAAACACTAATTCTCTGTAGTCTATTTTTTATATGTATTAACGTAGTCAAGATTACATTTGTTTTATCCAGTTCTGTAATATCGAGTGATTCTTTACTTGCTTCTATCTGAGTTTGAATTTTTTTCAACTTTATTGTACAAAACATTAATTCACGCTTTGGGTTTCGAGCTGCTTGACGGTGAGGATCTTTTGGTGGATCTAAAGTTCCCTCATATTCCTTCGCTAATGCCTCTCTTAACAGGCTCATTTTTTTTAATATTGGACCTTCAATATTTCGTAATTGACATTCGATTGACAGCTCGTCGCAATCCAAATATTGTACATCCATTGCGAATTAGGTGTTATCAGGAATGTATCACCACAAAAAAAAATCCGTAAAACAAATAAGGGACGGTCACAAGAATTTAAATTAAAACTATTAGCTGCATAAATTCATAGAGTTTAAATAGTATTCTAGAATTACACCATATAATAATGAAAGTATGTATAAATGATTCAAAAATGTATAATTTAATAACATAAGTGATCTGGGTTCTCTCGGGCTCTGTGCTAGGGTGGACATCAATAGGGAAAATATGGTATCTACTGGAAATGAAATTATTTAATGTTACGTAATTATTTTACTTTTGGTTTGAAAGGAGAAAGGTTGATTACACCTTATTAAAATAATGCACTCATATGGTAAATAGACACCAACGCTTTTAAGCGGAAAACACTTCTCTAAAGGCGTTACTAACGGTATTAAACACTCTTGTAACAGTTTCAATAAATATAGTCAAAAATCTTAACGATGATAAATATAATTGAAACAATACAAGCTGTATAAACTCTACTGGAAACTTTAACTAGGAAGATCATTGCTAACTCAAAAGGAAGAAATACTTCAGCAAACATTTTAATATATTAAAATGGAAACAGCAATATCTTAACCTGAATTTACTTGTACAAAGGAACATAATAACTAAACAAAATGAATTTCCTTTCAAACTTCATGAGTTTTTAGAGATATAAACTAATTTTCGGAACAAATAAACTGAAATTAACTTGACTAAACATATTTTGATATTTAAATGATAACTTTTGGTTTGTCTCGATCTATCTTTGCTCGAGTATTATCGAGACATGCTACAATTGGGGGCCACTGTAACGTTTTGATTATATAAAAATATTAGGTGTACATGGCCAGCCTAGGTTGGAAAAAGGCAGAACACTGTATTAAAAAAAAATCCTAGAACGTTAACAGATTCTCTAAGTGGATTTGATGGTGTACAGCACATTGCCGGCTAGATGGCAGTCGCTAGGGTGAGTTTTTTCACCATCCACTATAGAGCTTGAGAGTGCTGTATTTTGATAGATCAGACTCGGCTTACAAAAAAAGTCTAAAGAATTGAAACAAAAACATATCGATGTGAAGAAAACAAAAATAATCAGTAGTTATTGGATACCAAGATGGCCCCATCTAAGCTGTATATATCTCCAGTAATTTGGAGATAAATCCGGTGTCATCGAACTCTTACCGACACCCAATCCATACCAGCACAACCTTCGAGAACCCCCTAATCACCCATATCAGTTGGATTACTTCATATTTGTTATTAAAACGACATAAGTTTTGATAGGGTACACCGTACTGTTGGACGAAATCATTCAAACACTATCGTTATTTTAAGTATTATATAATTGAAACCATAGATAAGCAAATTTACAATTATCTTTCCTTATTCTTAAAATAAGTAGTTTTTGGATTAATCAATCCCTAAATCTACAGACAAAAATGGTAGGCATATATTTAAAATTAAATAAATTAAATTACTTACTTATTGAAACATGTTTCATCCTATTTTTTCTTACAAATAAATTAATTATTTTATTGGTTTCCTAAAAATTACGCTTAAACAAAATTTACTCATGCATTTATGTATATAGGCATTAGCTATGAAAGTTTAAATATTAAATGATTTTGATCAATTATTTGTACTAGCTATGCTTCAAATAATTATAGGTTAATATTTTAAAATAATATGATTTTGATAAATTATGTGCTAGCTATGTTTCAAAAATTTATAGCTTAATATATTAAAATAGTATGACTTTGATAAATTATGTACTAGCTATGTTTCAAAAATTTATAGCTTAATATTCTAACAGTTAAATGATTTTGATCAATTGTGTACGAGCTATGCTTCAAAAATTCATAGCTTAGTATTTGGAAATAGTATAATTTTGCGAATTATGTACTAGCTATGCTTCAAATAATTATAGCTCAATATTTGAAATAATATAATTTTGATAAATTATATACTAGCTATGCTTCAAATAATTATAGCTCAATATTTTAAAAGTTAAATGATTTTGATCGATTATATTCACTAGCTATGCTTCCAAAATTCATAGCTTGATATTTTGAAATAGTATAATTTTGGTGAATTATGTACTAGCTATGCTTCAAATAACTATAGCTTAATATTTAAAATAATATAATTTTGATCAATTATGTACTAGCTATGCTTCAAATAATTATAGCTTAATATTTAAAATAATATAATTTTGATCAATTACGTACTAGCTATGCTTCAAGTAATTATAGCTTAATATTTGAAATAATATAATTTTGATAAATTATGTACTAGCTATGTTCCAAAATTTATTTATTAAAATAATATAATTTTGCTCATATATATATAAAATGGTTGGATTACTTATCTTGAGTGACCTTGTTCAGTTTGTAGGTTTTGATAAATTAATTGAAAAATGGCCGTCTTTAAAAAACTTGCCAAGAAGCTCAGCATTATATATCCCTCTTCTGTTTTGTTTACTCGTAGTGGCTATGAATTTAATCATTCGATAATATTCCCAATTTGGTGATTTTATATGAAATTTTCATTTATTACTACAGCCCGTTTACCGTTATCCAAACGCGATTGCTTCTTGGCTAGCGGATCGTAAAAAAAAATATTTCACTAAATATGTTTTATCAGAACCCAAATATAAATATATTTTTACGAACCTTGTTTAGTTTGCCGGAAGAACTTATATATGGAAACTTAACTTGTTTACTTTTTATTACTTCATTTAAAGAAGTAGCACTAGTTAATTAGATCACCTCCAAGTTGTAATGATAAATGCTTACACATTTTATTTCAACAATGGTGGTCTGATACAACAAAATGTCATTCTCGAAAGATATATAATGCTCGAAAATCACCCACTGAACACAAATATAGTTATGATTCCGTCCAACAGATGATTTATCATCAATACCGATGAATTAGTGTAAAGTTGTAACAAATATAAGAAAATAAAAATGTAAAGTTGTAACAAATATAAGAAAATAAAAATGTAAAGTTGTAACAAATATAAGAAAATAAAAATGTAAAGTTGTAACAAATACAGTGTTCTTATTATTGTTTGCTTTCGTAGCCCTATCAATGCTACAACTACTAAGATCACTAAACGAATAATCCTTTCAGAAATTGCCCGCTTATTTGACCCTTTGGGTCTAGTTGGCCCCACTATCGTTAAAGCAAAAATACTAATGCAAACTTTATGGCAGCTTAAACTTGAATGGGACGAATCCATTCCCGCTGACCTTTATACTTTCTGGATGCAATATCGATCTGAATTACCATTGTTAGAGAAAATGTCAATACCACGGAGAACAATATTGAGCGAACGAACAACCTTACAACTTCATGGATTTTCTGATGCAAGTGAACGCGCATATGGTGCATGTCTATATATTCGTTCCGAAGACAACTATGGTCATTGTACATCTGTTATTTTAAACTCCAAATCTCGTGTAGCGCCATTAAAATCTCGTTCTATACCACGACTAGAACTTTGTGCTGCTCATCTTCTTTCAAATCTCGTTGAAGTCACATTACAAGCATTAAAAAATATAAAATTTGATGACATATATCTTTGGAGCGACTCTACTATTGTTTTACATTGGATAAAAACACTATCCAATTCACTTAAAACATTTGTTAGAAATCGTATTTCTGAAATACAAAACGTTAAATATAACGCTACGTGGGGACATGTTTCAACAAAACATAATCCAGCTGATATGATTTCTCGTGGACTTCTTCCTTCTGAACTTTATTTAAACCAATTTTGGATAAACGGTCCCAATTGGCTTATTGAACGTCAAACACAGTGGCCAAAATGCGATATGACTCCAATCGACCTACCAGAACTACGTGAAACCTTTGTGCTCTCGTGCATACCAAAACCAGATCTTCCTATTGACTTTAAACGTTATTCTTCATTTAAAACTTTAAAGCGAATAATAGCATACGTAATTAGATTTATCAATATCAAATGTCGAAAACAAAAAATAATCGGACCTCTCTGTGTTAATGAATTGCAAGCTTCTTCAACAACCATTATGAAAATTATACAATATGATGAATTTCAACGAGAAATTCATTTACTTAAATCAAATAAATGCTATACCGGGAAGCTGGCTCCACTCTCTCCATTTATCGACACAGACGGTGTACTACGTGTAGGCGGTCGGTTAAGACTATCAGAACTGACTTATAACCAAAAGCATCCTATTTTACTTCCATCTAATCATTACGTAACAAATCTAATTATTCGTGAAACTCATATAAAAAATAAACACAGTGGCGCTCAAGCTACCCTTTGTGCAATACGTTCATCATTTTGGATCATTAATGGTCGTAATGCTGTAAAATCTATTATACATAAATGTATTCTTTGTTTTCGTGCTAAACCACCAATCACACAATACAAAATGGGAAATTTACCAAAGAACCGCTTAGTGTTTAAACGACCATTTTTACAAACGGGCATAGACTTCTGTGGTCCATTTTACATAAAAGAAAAACGATTTCGCAACCGCAATAAAGTTAAAATATACGCTGCAATTTTTGTGTGTTTTGCCACTAAGGAAATACATATTGAATTGGTTCAAGACCTGACAGCAGAGGCATTTCTAGCAGCGTAGCTACGTAGATTCTTTGCACGAAGAGGCAAATCTTCAGATCTTTATTCTGATAATGCCACTAATTTTGTTGGTGCTAAACGAGAGCTAGACGAAATCAGTAAATTTTTAAAAACGAATGATCAAACTTCTACAATTTCAAACATGTTAGCAAATGAAAATATTACATGGCATTTTATTCCACCACGTTCACCAAACTTTGGTGGTCTCTGGGAAGCTGCAGTGAAGTCATTTAAACACCATGTAACTCACGTAATCGGGGACACACTTTTGACATTTGAAACATTAATGACCTATGTAAATGAAATTGAAGCCATTTTAAATTCCCGTCCATTAAGTCCCATGTCATCAGATCCTAATGACTTGAGTGTTTTAACACCAGGTCACTTTTTAATCGGCGATTCGTTAACAAATTTGCCTGAGAGCAACTTTTCAGATGTTCCATCACCAAGATTATCATCTTGGCAACACGTTCAACAATTAAAGCAACATTTTTGGTCACGCTGGAGCAAGGAATACCTTCATGAACTTACTGTTCGAAAAAAATGGCACACTGGAGCTACAGATAACATAAAAACTGAAACAATTGTTTTATTAAAGGAAGATAATTTACCTCCTATGCGGTGGAAACTAGGAAAAATTATTGAAATTCATCCTGGGAATGATGGTATCGTTCTAGACGTGACAGTTAAAACTCCAAATGGACAATACAAACGTAGCATAAAGCAGCTAGCACGGTTACCTATAGAAACATAGCTTATAAATCAATATCTAGTATTAAGATTTTTTATAAAAAAAAAATTTCAATTAAACCAATTATCATAATAATTACTTAATAACATTTCATACATAATAATTATTTAATCAATTAAAATGTAAATAATCCTATAATTTTTATTACTATTTTGAACAGAATCGTTCAAGGGGCCCGGCATGTTGAGGTTCACCCTATATAAATATTTAATATTTTTCTTTTAAATTTAAAATAATCGTTGGTTATCCTTTTTTTAGTTTACTTTTATTATATGTCATAAACATTTTAAAATCTTTATTATTTTTTTTTTTTTTTTTTTTTTATTAATTAGTTAGACATGTTTAGCACACTAAATATGAAATATTCATTATTTAGACTCTTTGAATATCCGAAGATACCATGTCAAATATAAAGGAATGGAAGGAATGGGGATATAGGGATAACTTTACTAATTTTTTTAAATGATAATGGACATTTTCTTTAAATGCCTGAGGAGAAAATTCATCGGGAAATACAGAGGAGGGCAATGAGTTCCATAATTTGGCCACTCTATTGAAATAGTCGTTTTGGAAGGACACAGTTCTACAACGAGGTATTTGTACAACAAATGGATGGGATAACTCGGCAGCTCTTGTTTGTCGATTATACTGCGCACACGATGGAAGAATATTTTGAATTTCCTTAGAGGAGAATTCGCTAAAGTTATATTTATAGTATATTGACAATTCAGCCACATTTCTTCTGTGCTGGAGTGAATCAAGCTGGTCCGTTAGTTCGGTATTACCAATCAACCGTATTGCTTTTCTCTGTACAGAGTCTAAACAATTTATTGTTGACTGACAAGCACCTCCCCAAACATGACAGCAGTACTCCATACATGGACGAATAAAGGACTTGAAGATTAGCAAAATTTGCTCGGGATTGAAATACTTTTTACATCGACTCAAGAATCCTAATTTTTGCATTGCAGATTTAGCGAGGTTGAACACATGTTTATTCCATTTCAGGTTATTTTGAATATCCACTCCAAGAAGTCTAACTGATTCAACCTCACGCAATTCCTCTTGGTTTATTTTAATAGGAAAATTTTTATGTCGCTCGTGAAAGACGGCATAATTTGGTTTTGGTTGGATTAAATGAAACGAGATTACGATCACCCCATTCCATTATACGCTCCAGATCTTTGTTGATGGAATCAATTAGCAACTCTCTATCAGTGGTAACTGCAGTATGAGATCGAAATTTAGGAGATGCATGTGATGCATGTAATGTGCTGTCATCAGCAAAACTATGGATTGGGTGCACTGTGGAAATAAGTAAGTCATTAATGTATAGAAGAAACAAGGTTGGTGAGAGTGCCGAGCCTTGGGGAACCCCAGCATTGGTTGTGAAAATATTGGATGTGATACCATCTAAATTAACATGAAATTGGCGACCTGTAAGAAAACTATGAATCCATGAGACAGTAAGATGGTCTATGCCATAAGATTTCAATTTAGCTATAAGATTTTTATGCCACACTTTATCAAATGCTTTAGAAATGTCAAGTGAAATACTGAATGTTTCACCGTGGTTTTCCAGCGATTTGTTCCAGAGATGGGATACGTAGGCTAACAGATCACCTGTTGCATGACTTCTACGAAAACCATACTGCTTATCATCAATAATTTGCGACATTTCCAAATAATCTATCAAATTGTAGTTAACATATTTTTCAAATATTTTAGCTAAAACCGACAGAATTGCAATTGGTCTATAATTGTTAGGGTCTATCTTACTGCCTTTCTTTGATATGGGTTGAACGCTGGCCAGCTTCCAAGAATCGGGAAATATTCCGGTTTTATAAGATAAATAGAAAATTTTTGTTAAAATTGGAGCTAGTTGCCTAGCAAAGTTTTTAAGAATGAGGGGTGGAATACCGTCTGGGCCTGCAGATTTGTTGATATTGATAGAAAGAAGCATTTTCCGTACAATATTGCAACGAAAAATAATTGGTTTCATTTTCGTTACAACTGGGGGAATGAGTGTAGGAGAATGGGGGGGTTCAACTATGTTTGAGTTTTCTGCGAAAATACGACCCAATAGATCCGCTTTCTCTTTCGAGTCGCTCACGGGAATGTCATTGAGAACTAAGGTTGGAATAGAGGATCGAGTAAAATTGCTCTGGACTGATTTAACTGCCTGAAAGAAACTACGTGAGCCAGATGGGTGCTCGGCGAATTTCTTTGCTTTCTTCTGGATAAACGCGTCTTTGTCCAAGTCTATTTTGAATTTACTAATATTTCTGGCTTTCTTATAGGCGCTATGGGTTTCAGGTGTTTTATTAGCGTTATACGTCTTAAATGCTTTGCGTTTATTCCTCACCGCCTCATCAACATCCCGTGTGAACCAAGGCTCAGTTTTAGGAGTGATTAATCGATTTGGAATAAACCGCCGCATTCCTTCTTTTATGATTTCAGAAATTCTTATTACCGATGTGCTAGGATCTTGATCAACACAACAAATAGTTTTCCAAGGTGTTTCATCATAAAAGTTTCTCAGTCCCTCCCAGTCAGCGCGTTTATAGTTCCAAACCCGGCGAGGATTTGCTTTAATTTGTGTCGGTGATGTAAATTGCACTATTGCTGATATTAGTAAATGGTCTGATGTTCCGAGGGGTTGTTCAACTTTTGTCTTCGTAGTATCTGGTTCGTTTGTCAAAAACAGATCCAACAAATTATTGTTATGATGTGAATTGTCTGCGATTCTAGTGGGACACTCTATCATTTGCGTCAAACCGTGATAATCTGCGAGTATCAGTTCGGCTTGCCTTCCTACGTCGTCAGTGCGCGATGAATGCTTAAGCCATTCTTTATTATGAATATTAAAGTCTCCAAGAATGGCCAGTCTTGCTTTGGGGTAGTCCGTGGTAATCTTGTCTAGATTAGCCGATATTTGATCGAAAAAGGGACATCCTGGGGGAGAATTTGGGGATCTATATAATCCTATTATAAACATAGTTTCATCAACACCTGAGATCTTCAGTGCTATAGAATTATGGTGCTTAGAGTTCAACTCGTAGGCCTTAATTCTCATATATGAAAGTGAATCTCGAATAAATACACAGACACCATGCTTGTTATAAAAGGAATGTTCCAATTCGTAACTAGGTATCCGGTATTTGTCGGGATCCAACTTCGATGCTTTGCCACTAACAATTGTTTCGGTAAGAAACAATATGTCAGGTTTATTTTTTTCGATGTAGTGATGAACCTCGTTTAGATTCGAATTGAGACCTCTTATGTTGGTGAAGTCAATGCTAAGCTGTTGGTTCACTCTGCGGCCATTTTGTTGAGACAAAGACTTACCCTTTGACATTGCAGGCATAGCTACTGAAATTCGGCCAGACCTAAATTTCAACACTAAACAGTACAAAAGAAACTGGGTATCTCTGTCACAAAAACACGGTAGCAGATTTCATGCAACAGTAGCACGATAAGAGAAAAGCAAAAAAAAAATGGGGACACAAAATACACTAACAAAATTGACGAGCACAAATAAAGGGTTAAATTCGAAATTCCTAACTTTTGTCAAAAAAAAACATTTCACAATCAACCAACTGACACTTTCCAACTCCCAAAATAAGTCCGAAGTGGGAGGAGCTAGATCATGTCACAAAACTTCAAATAAAAAAAAAAACCCAGGCAATCCAAAAAAATCAATAACAACTAAAACAAAATTTTTGGGTTTCTATTACCAAGACAAATGCTTTAAAATAATAAATAAATTTATTACATCAAAGTAAAAAAAGGTAAAATTTTACCTGCCTACCTCTTGGTAATAGTGAACACAAAATACCAAATAATTTTTTAATAAAGAACAATCTCACCAATTATATAATTGTTCGCGTCCGTTCTTCAACACTTTTATTTTTCATAAACATTAACACAAACACTATAACACTTATTTACTTATTAGCTACTACACCTACTAACACTTATTAACACTTATAACACTATTATTTATCTATTTTCGATTATTATGTTTTTTGTTCTTTTTATTTTAAAATTTAGGAGACGTCGACTCGTCTGACTCCGAATGATGAATGACATTAACGTAAAATCCACTTTTTCTCAAAATAAATTTAACATCTGGCATGCAGATTTTCATTTTTTATAATTTCGGAAATTCCCAAATATTAATAATAAAACTTTCAATAATTTCTTCCCTTTCCTTATTTTGTTTAACTTTATATTCATATTTGTTTCAACTCCCTTCATAATTGATAACCAATGATAACCAATGAAAATAATTTTAATCTTAGTTTTTTAATTTGGACCACCTTCAATAAAGAAATAAAAAAAAATCAACATTTACATTTTTAGAATTAAAATTATTTTTTTTAGCAGTCTCATCTAAGATACCTATCAATATATATATACATGTTAAACATAAATAAAAATAAATAAAATCATATAATTTAATTTAAAATAAAAAAAATAAAGTGTTTTATATAACAGTACGAACAATAATTATTCCTTTTGATTAAGTTGAAAGGAATAAGAGCTTAAAACAATTAACAAATATAGTTGTTTTATATAATTAAGCTCCAACCACAACAAATCCTATTGGGACGGATACAACCTATTATATCAGGACCATAAAGAAGGTCTGTGATCTCAAAGTTATATTGGGTTCTGTACTCTCCATCGTCTATCTTAAGTGGACCAAAAATGTAGCGTAGAATCTTACGCTCAAATACAGCAAAATATATTAAAAGTTGTATATAGCAGAATATAATAAAAGTTATCTTATGTAATATCGTTTGTTGTCTTCATCGTGCGTCTACGCTAATTAACTCTTTGATGACCTATTTTGTTTTCGTCTGTAATTGACATTTTTTGTTGATTAAGCTTAATAAATCGAATTTTAAATCCAGTGACGAAATTTATTTTACTTTTGAACGTAAGCATTACAATATGTTAGACAAATAGTCTACAGAATTATTCAGATTGCAAATGTTGTTAAAATACGTATGACCAATTAAATTCGTTACCTAATTAAAAATAGTGCGATAAGATTTTATAAACTGCAAATTTTTACAAAACCAGATATGCAATTTTTACGGAATCCAGTTGAAAGAATGTAGAACAGCTTTTAACTATTCAATAAATCAGATTTTGTATATAAAATCAAAATAAAACAATCAAAATTATCTCAAATTTGGCATTTGGGTTTTGATGATAACGATACCATTTGTCACGGATTTAAAATGTCAAGTGGATTTTTTCATTGTTTTTAGTGTAATATAGATACCAGAACTGGTACAACAAACAAGTTTACTTCTTTAAACAGGAATTGTTAGTGTTTTAATGACTTATCAAATGGACGTTATCGTTTAGTTTTAAATTATTACATCCGTTGAGGATCTGGTGTGTATGAATTTAATTCTAATGTATTTGCGATGCATATGAATTCGGGTTGCCACGTGTCCTACTTTCGCTAGGACAGTCCTACTTTGGAGCAAGAATGTCCTACGTCCTCCTTTACTATAAAAATGTCCTACTTTAGGCAAACTGTAATACAATATCTTACACTGAAAAAAATAGATTTTTGTTCTACCTATTTCTCTCAATAAACGCGCTAGCAAAATAAGTAATTGTTATTGCACCTTTACTTATATTAAAATTGTAACTGATTATTTAACTTTATGTCGAAAGGTTAGTAACAATAGCTAATAATTTACATTGCTGACATATGTGAATATCTATGCTTTATTGCACGATTTATTCAGGTGGTAAACCACCATTGTTTAAATTTTGAAATAAACCCACCTTTAAACCTCTGTTTTTTAAATAACTTTTGTTACAAAGTACCTGTTCTTAGAATTATTAATAAAATAAAATGACTGAACCGAATTTTGTTATAAAGTAAAACCTTTGGTTACAGAAAGCTAACGTTTTTGAAGGAATATGTAAATACACAAAACTACTACTACTTATGAGTAACTTATACAGTTACTTAACTACTTATGAGTAACTAGCTTACAACATAAGTTTATTGATTTTTTTGAAAGTGCCAATGAATCAGCAGACGGCATGTTTGGTTGTATTTCTGAGTTTTTAAAACTTTAAGTTTAAGTTTTTCGAGTGTTACCGCATTGGAGGCTAATAACATCAATGCGAATTTGTTTGCCATTATTCATTATAAAAAAATAAATTAGCATTACAGAAATAACGTCCATACATTCATTCATACATTCATACTTACACCAAAGCGAAACCGAATTTTTTTAAAAAAAATTTATTTTTAACTGAAAAATGAAGTGGCACAAATCCAACGAGTTTTTTAGTTTTGAGACATTAGGGGTAGTGTGTCCTACTTTGAAACTTTGAAAACATGGCAACCCTGATATGAATGTCAATAAAAACAATGACTTAAGCAAAATTAAATTAAATTTCAAAGTTCCAGTTGAATTTCGCTTCCCAAGATTTAGATATTCTAACAATCCTGCTTATTAGCTATATTGTGTTAAAGTCCTAGTTCTTTTTTGATCTTAAACTAATCAAAATTATCTATATTATCTATACTGGGAATAAAAACAAAAACATTAACATTTAGAACGATTTGGCATGATCTCATCAACCACAATATAACCGCCAATAGATAAACATAAAATATTTAAATTAACTTTGATATTAAATTTGATATATTGTAGTTTAACGTTATCTTTTCTAATAAACGTGTTGCTTATAAAAATAAATGGAACAGGAAAAAATATTTAATAGAACATCGCACAGGTTGGCGTCTTCGTTGAATTCTAATACGGGTGTAGACGCTGATGATCGAATAATAAATATTTTAACTGTTTCTAAAATAAAATTTTAAGAAAACTTACATTGATCAAAACATAAAATGAAATTTGGAGCTCTTCTATGGTTTCTATATTTTACAGTAGATGTCTTGATTTTTGAAGAGAATTTTGAAAAAAGAAATAAAATGTTATTGCATATGACGCATGGAGAGGTTTTGTTGATTGTTTTGCAAATTAATGTTTTATTTTTATAATAATTTGTTTAAAATAAATTTACAAATAGTTGCATTAACAATTTATATTGTAATATTTGTGACTTGTTTTAACCATAAATGCTCATTTTGAAACATTTGAACTACAGATGTCCCTCACATTATGCAGTAGTTTGGAAACCTCAAAACAACGCACAATTCAAAACCCCATAATCCGAGACTAAGAGTTTATAATTGTGGGTTCAGTACCGTAGAAAAATATTTATGATCATAAAAAGCTATTTTTACCAATATTTTTAATAAAAACAAATTTTCTATTCACTTGAAAAACATATCTTTTATGTTTTATAAAACATTAACCCGATGATAGAATAATTCTTTAATTTTACGTTTTTCATTCACTAATTTTACACTATTGTCCTTGCTTTTCTGACAAAAATTTAATCGCCAATGTATGTTGTATTGTAGATGTTTTTATGACGTATAACATATAACATTCATTTCAAAATGTTACTAAAATATTAGTATACATTGAGACAAAATGTTTTTCAAATTAAATTGCAATTACATAAAACAGCTCTTAGTATTTTACACTATAGTATACATTTAGACAAAATGTTTTTCAAATTAGCTTTCAATTATATAAACAGCTTTTAATATTGTAGACTATAGTATACATTTAGGGAAAACTTATTTAACAAATTTATTGTGTTTTGTAATATCAAAAATATAAATATAACATAAAAAATTGTTCTAATTAATTTTAAGCTAACGTAAAGAATTTTAATATTGGGTATTGAATTTTAATTAACGTAAAGATTTTTAATATTGGTTATTGTATTTTGTTTTTGTTTTATTTATTTTTGTTATTGTAATATCAAAAAATATGGAGGGGCTGAAATCTCACAGCTCTGAGATATCAAGACTTCGGTCTGGGTTAAGGATTTTGATATTGTTTTCGGCAAAAAACTTTTATGAGGACATGGTTTTTAGTTTTGGGCAGCGATGTATATCAAACATAACTCTTTGTTAAAGATGATGTATTTTTAATCTCTGTTTATATATGTATTACAAAACTAACACGAAACATCAATACGATGCCGGAAAATTATAACAGATCATATATTAACATAATTTAGTGAAAAGATGATACACTCAGGAAACTACTCAAAACCCTCTCCATTTAGCGTTTCGAGAAAATATTACAAAATCACAAATTCATGTTTCTTTCAAAATTCCAAAAATATTGTAAAAATTAAATAAAATCAAACTTTTTCAAAAATTCTAAAAATATTCCAAAAATTGTTACAAAATCAAAGATTAAACTATTGAAAATATTGAAAAATTATACAAAATCAAAAATTGAATCTTTTTTCATAATTCCAAATATATTCCAAAAATTCTAAAAACTTCTAGATTCTAATAATATTCCAAAAATTCTTAAAAATTCAAAAATTCAAACCTTTTCCAAAACTCTAAAAATATTGCAAAAATTATAGCAATATCAAAAATTGAAATTTTTTCCAAAATTATAAAAATTATAATAAAATAAAAAATTTAAAATTTTTCAAAAAATATTCCAAAAATTTTTACAAAATCAAAAATTGAAACTTTTTCAAAATTCCAAAAATATTCAAAAACTATAACAAATTCAAAAATGTCCACGTCCAATTTCATTTTCATTTACATTTTCAGCAAACTATTCAAAAACCTTCAATTTAGCGATTCAAGAAAATATTACAAAATCACAAATTCATATTTCTTTCAAAATTCCAAAAATATTGTAAAAATTATAATAAAATCAAACATTTTCCAACATTCTAAAAATATTCCAAAAATTTTTACAAAATCAAAAATTGAAACTTTTTTCAAAATTCCAAAAATTATAATAAAATCAAAAATTAAAAATTTTTCAAAATTCCAAAAATATTCAAAAAATTCTTACAAAATCAAAATTTGAAACTTTTTCCAATATTCTAAAAATATTGCAAAAATTATTACAAAATCAAAAATGCAAACTTTTTTCAAAATTCCAAAAATATTTCAAAAACTATAACAAATTAAAAAAAGTCCAAGCGGCACGTATATCCGCTAGAAATAGGTAGATTTCGAGATCAGACAGTTTTGTGTGCCAGTAAATCTGATGTATCAGATTAGTTTAAACAGCACAAACTAATTTCAAACAGATATCGAACAAATTTAAAAAAAAAATTAGCTACATATAAGCAAAACTATATCTATCCTTGCAACAAACAAATATCAAATCTACCACAGAACATGTGTGTGACAATTTATGACACAAACCTACGCTATATCGTATGTCGTCAAATTACTGCAAAATATCAAAATAGTTTATTTCTAAGAAAAAAAATTAATTTCTTCTATTCAAACCTTTTTATTTTTTTTCATTGACTGTT
>OY856186.1:164233468-164262328 GCA_963693315.1 Diogma glabrata
ACTTACTGAATAGGAAACAAGCAGTAAAAATCGGTTCTACGATCGGAGATGACGAGTTCGTCAAGTATGGTGTCCCTCAAGGATCCTTACTTGGCCCTCTTCTTTTTAATATTTACGTGAATGATGCTTTTTTGTTGGGCCTATGTGGCAAACTCATTATGTTTGCTGACGATATGGCTCTTGTATTCAGAGAAAAAACAGAAAGTGACATTCGACTAAAAATGCAATCTGACATGAATGTTTTAAATGAGTGGGCTTCGAATAATCATTTAAAGATAAATAATAAAATAACCAAATTTATTGTTTTTGAAACTAAAAATAAATTTAATGCAATTGTTGACTTTGGATTAATGATAGATAGTCAACCTATAGAGAGAGTATTTGTTATTGATTATCTTGGTCTCACAGTTGATGCTGCTCTCAGCTGGTCTAAACATATTGAGAAAGTTAAAAATAAACTTAAAATTGTAATGGATAGTCTGGACTAATGTCTGAACATAGTGTATTACAGTCGCAGTTTCCTTAGTTGTTGTTTCTTATATTAATCTGTACCGCTTGTAATAGTTTCCCATCCATTCATCATCAATAGTCATATTTCGTATAGTTCCCTTAACCCATAGTTTCCTTATTTTTCTTAAAATCTAACTAGATCTTCAATGGCCGGACAAACGTATGGGAGAAGGAAAATTGCACTAATTACCTTGATTTATTTATTCATTAATATAACATAATATTGGTTAATTTGAATTAATTAATAATTTTCGTTAATTATCATCCGTATAACCACTAAAATTTAATCTTACAACACCCTAAAATTGACGCGCGCTATACTTCCATTCGACTGTTCTCGCCTTACTACTTGAGTTTGAATTTTTTTTAAACACAAACTGTAATGAAACAACGAAATTTTCCAAAACCTCATAACAGCTACGTGAATTTTGTTTCCAATCGTCAACATACAAAGAATTACTATTTTTGCTTTGTTAAACATTTGATTTGTCTTTATATGAGTATTTTGCTTTAAACAATCCTTCCGTTATTGTACTGAACTTCACTGTGCTGATATAGTGGATTGTAGTTTAATAAATGTCCAAACATCATAACATTGATCGAATCTGCATCTAATTCATTTTGAATTCAATTATAAATGTTATGGATGTGTCGGAAATATTCTGTGTCCAAACCTTATTTTCGTACAATATTATCAAATAGCAAACGGTTTTGTGAACTATAATAAGTTCCCAATAATTTGAAAATCTGATGTAAATTAATAATCTCCCATCTAAACACTGTATTCGAGTTATTGCGAGACTAAAAATTTGACTATATAATGAGCACTGTAAATTATTCTCTCTCTTAGTTCTAGTACATTTTGATTGTGATGTTTGACGTGATGTTGAAATTTTGACGTCTATTGGTAGGCGAGTTGTCCATCTTAATTTTATTATCGGATGGTGAAAAATATCAAGAAATCGAGGATAAAAGGCAACACATAGGAAGAATTTTGCTGTTAGAACAAAAGGGACATTTTTGGAAGCTCGGATTGTGGTTCGTATTGTAAAATTTATAGTCCATAAATAGAAAACTGGGCAAGTTCTTGTCTCTGACACAAGCCCCAAAGATATTACGGTATATTGTCTGCTGTCAACGCTTGGTGAGTTGGCATATTTTATAAATAAAGGTGTATCATACCGATCTCTTTGAATGAACCGTGAAAAGAATTATATCTGCCAGCAGATGAGATATAGCTTGTTTGATCCAAGTGAAGCATTGTTGTGTGACAACTGAACTGTTGTAGTTTATTGTATGATCGCCATTCTGACGAAGGATCCAGTTCGATTATTATTATCAGATGGTGAGTTGGCATAATATATACGGAAATGTCATGTATATGGCTACAAATAAATGAGAGATGAGAAGCCGTATTTGGATCAATGTTCGATCGGTGATAATCTTGTTTGCGTGTCAGATTACCGTAGAATTTGTATCGTTTGAAAAATTTCATTTATATCTTGATTCCAGTTCTAAGGAATTTGTCAAATTTTATCGTGTCATCGCATGCCACATCATTAATTTTAAATTCGTTCGATGTTATTTATTGCCGTATGTCTAATTAATGGTTATATCTTCTGTAATCGCCTAATGAGCTATCCGTCTGGATACTCGTGTAAATCACAAATATAACTTAATGTAATTCATGATATTTCTGATTAGTGCAATGATTATTATTTAAAATTAGTACAATTAATGTAAATGGTGACTGATTGTTGCGTGTCTAATATAAATTAATTAATGAGTACTGTGAGTACTTGTATGATGAGCTATCATTTTTGGATGCTCATGTGAACAAAAAATTTTTTTTTAAATTTAATGTAATTCATATTATTTCTGATTAGTGCAAATTATTAATATTTAAAACTAGTACAAGTAATGTAAATAGTGACTGATTGTTGTGCGTCTAATATAATTTAAATAATATGTACTGTGAGTACTTGTATGATGAGCTATCATTTTTGGATGCTCATGTGAACAAAAATTTTTTTTTTAAAATTAATGTAATTCATATTATTTCTGATTAGTGCAAATTATTAATATTTAAAACTAGTACAAGTAATGTAAATAGTGACTGATTGTTGTGCGTCTAATATAATTTAAATAATATGTACTGTGAGTACTTGTATGATGAGCTATCATTTTTGGATACTCATGTGAACCGAAAATAATAATTAACGTAATTAAAAATAACTCTGATTAATGTAACCACTAATAATTCAAAGTAGCACGATTAGGGTAATTATTAACTGAATTACCGTGTGTCTAATTACTGTAATTAGTAGGATATATGTAGATGATTCTGAGGATGCATCGGTTCGGTCCTCAGGAACAAAATTAAATTTAATTAATAATAATATTGGAAGAATATACAAAAAAAAAAAAGAATCAAATTCATGTTGTGTTTGTAATTGTTTATCACGTATCAATAGTGGCCTGATTTGTGGCAGCGCAACATTTATATATTGTTTTATCATTTGTATCAACAATCGCATCGTTGTAGCAGCGCAACATTTTTATATTGCATTATCATTTGTATCAACCATCGCATCGTTGTAGTAGCGCAACATTTATATATTGTTTTATCATTTGTATCAACAATCGCATCGTTGTAGCAGCGCAACATTTTTATATTGTATTAGCATTTGTATCAACTATCAACAATCGCATAGTTGTAGCGGCGCAACGTTTATATATTGTTTTATCATTTGTATCAACCATCGCATCGTTGTAGTAGCGCAACATTTTTATATTGCATTATCATTTGTATCAACCATCGCATCGTTGTAGTAGCGCAACATTTATATATTGTTTTATCATTTGTATCAACAATCGCATCGTTGTAGCAGCGCAACATTTTTATATTGCATTATCATTTGTACCAACGATCACCTAGTTGTAGCAGCGCAACCTTGTATATATTATCTACCAGTTTACATCAACCATCGCCTTAGTTGTTGCGGCTCAACTTCTTATGATTGCTATCTAACTGCTCCTTTTACAATATTTTGCCTGCTGGAATTTTCACCGTTAACGGAGGGCTAAAACGGGAAGACTTTGAGGCCTGGCGGATATAACCATGAGGGTGAGTGTCTCGGATTATTTATTCTTATTTTTTTTAAATATAGGGGTTAATGCGCGTGAATGGGTGTATGACTGGACAAAGGTGGGTGTGTGTGTGTGTGTGTGTGTGTGTGTGTGTGTGTGTGTGTGTGTGTGTGTGTGTGTGTGTGTGTGTGTGTGTGTGTGTGTGTGTGTGTGTGTGTGTGTGTGTATGTGTGTGTGTGTGTGTGTGTGTGTGTGTGTGTGTGTGTGTGTGTGTGTGTGTGTGTGTGTGTGTGTGTGTGTGTGTGTGTGTGTGTGTGTGTGTGTGTGTGTGTGTGTGTGTGTGTGTGTGTGTGTGTGTGTGTGTGTGTGTGTGTGTGTGAGCGTATGTGAGTGAATGAGGGGTTGAACGTGTTGATCGGGGTTCTTGCGTAAAAGGGGGTCGCCAGAGTCTCATTTTGTCATTTGTATTTTTATCCATTTCCGAATATTCACGTTATTCGCGTACATGTCTGCATTTGTATTGGAGCAGCAGGGTTCACCAATCGAACTCCATACTGTGATTAGCCGGAGCACAAAAATAAAACCTCATTAGCTACGCGACCTGCTATGCCGCTTCATTGGTTCGCCAATTAAAAAGCTCTTCATTACAAAATCATTAACTTTATTTTATTCAAAATGCGAAAAGTTTTGCCACTAAAAATTAAGTATTTAATATTTCATGCCCACATTCTAAGTCATGTGAGATACCTTATACCAATCTGGAGCCTATCTGCTCAATACAGACTTCAAGAAATCCATATCCTTATTAATAAAAGCCTAAGAAATATAAAATCTCTACCATACTGTTGTACATCTCGCCTTCTTTACAGTGCACAGATCCTTCCTCTTCAAAAACATATCGAATTTGAGCTTGCTGTTTTAGTTTTTAAAATAAAAAATAATATGATAAAAAATAATTTCTTCTTACGTCAAGTCAGCGATATTCATGATTACCCTACAAGACGTAACACTGATTTTTATATTGATTTTTTCCGTACAGCCAGTGGCCAAAGTTCTCCTCTGTACAGAGGCCTGTCAATTTATAATAATCTTCCTGATGAATTAAAGGAGGTGACTCGTATTTCAATATTTAAAATAGGTTTAAAAATCATTTGTATTAGATTGAACAAAGAAAAAGAAAAAAAAAAGAAAGAATTAGTAAAAAATAAAAAACATTATAATATTAGAAAATTGGCTCAAACTAAGCACAACTAAATTATATTAATATATATGTGTCTGTTATTATTTTATTACTTTGTAACTTTTGTTATTGTTAGTTATTTACAATAAATACAATATAAGTACAATATAAGTATTTATCATAAAAGGAACACATTATAATTTATTAAATTGACAAAAAATATTATATGTATAACTATTGAAACCCCCCATCTAATGGACTTGGCACTTTGACGCAGTGATGGGGCTCAGTAGACTCAGTGATCTTAGGAGCTACAGCGGTAGGGTCACCCATGCCGTTAGGTCCTCGGTGAGAATCGAAGCCAAGATCAAGTCCAAAACCCAAAGCTAAGGTGAGACACGTACGCCGAAAGCTTAGCATGGTCAAGGAGGTGCTTGATTATTAGTACGGAACTCTGGATACCGGGCGTCCTCCAGTTTCAATAGCCTTACCACAGCACAGGGCTCTGTTGTGGCTGACCAATGTACTTCCCTACTTTCTCCATAAATATTGTATGGAAAACTATAAAGTTTTAGATGAGAGCGATGCTTCTCCAAACGCATCACATAAACCAACAACAAAACTGTGCACCATGTCCTACTCTAGGATCATGCCTGATTTATCAGCTTATTCTAAACCAGACAGCACACATGCCATGTCTGACTCTAGGATCATGCCTGATTTATCAGCTTATCCTAATTCGGATAGTACACACACCATGTCTGACTCTATGGTAATGTCTGATTCACCAGCTTACTCTAAGTCAGACAGAAAATCTGTACGATATAGACAAAAATCTCTAGTACCTAAATTAAGTTGCGTTCAGATTAATCTGCACAGATCAGAAATGGCCTCAGTTAATTTGAACCGGTTAATTGAACAGGATGCTCACGATCTTGCATTTATACAGGAGCCGTGGGCAGACAGCAAAAGAATAAAAGGTCTATCGTCAAACAAAAATACAAAACTGATCTATTTCTCAGATGTGGAAAGACCGCGAACCGCGATTCTCTTCAACAAACATCTGAAAATATTTCCGTTGAATGAATTTATCTGTAGAGATCTTACAACGGTCCAGATAGAAATTCATCTTCCTCAAGGTGGATTTCGTAAATTCATTTTAGCTTCTGCATACTTCCCGGGGGATGAGGACGAGACACCACCAGAAGTGGTAGAGAAACTCATCAAGTATTGCAACAATAACCACTATAACCTCATAATAGCGTGTGATGCTAACGCTCATCACACCGTGTGGGGAAGTAGCAACATTAACACAAAAGGCGAGCGTCTGCTCCAATTTTTGTATACAAACAATATGTTTATTGCAAACAAAGGTAGTGAGCCTACCTTTAGAAACGCAATCAGAGGCGACTTCCTTGACCTTACTTAAACTAACATAAACGCTACTAACCATATTAAGAACTGGCATGTTTCGAAGGAAGCTTCTATGTCTGATCATGCTTATATATGTTTCAACATAGAACACTACCCGAAGAGCATCCAGTACTTTAGAAACCCAAGAAAAACCAACTGGGAACTTTACACAACATACCTTCATGATAATGTAAATAGTTGCAGCAGTATCAACTCTACATTTGAGCTTGACTCTGCAGCAAATAATTTACAAGAAATTATCACTGAAGCATACAACCTTAATACTCCAATAACTCAATCCAAAAGATGCAGAGATGTACCTTAGTGGAATGGTAACTTGGAGAGGAAAAGGAATAAAGTTCGCAAGCTCTTTAACAGAGCAAAAACAACAAATAATTGGACAGAGTACCGAGTAGCTCTAACCAATTATAATAAAGAACTCAGACAATCAAAAAGAAATAGCTGGAAAGAGCTCTGCAATACGATAGATAATCTGCCTGCTGCAGCTCGACTCCAAAAATTGATGTCGTCTGATCACACAAACCCTCTATGCTCAATCTGCAAACCAAGTGGTATGTATACCACCAGCTGTATTGAGACACTAGAAACTTTACTTCAAACCCACTTTCCGGGCTCAATAAAATGGAGCACGGAAGATAATGCCAACGAAGACGTACGTCTTCTAGATCCTGCAACTAAAAGTAATGCAGATCCTTTAACCAACACAATTTTCACCCCCAACAAAGCGAGATGGGCTATAGAATCCTTCGGTCCGTATAAATCTCCAGGAGGTGATGGAATTTTTCCGGTATTTCTGCAAAAGGGTCTAACAATCATTCTTCCATACCTCATGCGTTTGTTCAAAGCAAGCTTTCGCCTTGCTTACATTCCTCAGATATGGCGAGAAACCAGAGTTGTTTTTATACCTAAGCCAGGAAAAAAACCAAATGAAGCCAAATCATACAGACCCATAAGTCTTACATCTTTTCTATTAAAAACAATGGAAAAGATGTTGGATTATCACATCCGTCATGTATGTCTGAAACAAAACCCTCTCAACTCTAGCCAGCACGCCTATCAGACTGGGAAATCTACTGAAACGGCGTTGCACAAAATGGTGAAAGAAATTGAGAGCACCCTAAACTATAAGGAGGCACTTGTTTGTACATTTATGGACATACAAGGAGCCTTTGACAATGTCCACTTCAATGCTATCATTGAAATGGCCACAAAGAAAAATATAAACCCGCTTATCATTGCGTGGATTATCAAGATGCTACAGAGTCGGAAGATAACGACTACACTAGGTGATTATTCAGTGACTGTTACTGCATCTAGAGGCTGCCCGCAAGGGGGCGTGCTCTCTCCGCTGCTTTGGCTAATAGTGGCTGATGATCTCCTCACTAAGCTAAATGATTCCGGCTTCAACACTGTAGGCTATGCCGACGACTTGGCAGTCATGGTTAGAGGGAAACATGACTCCATTGTCGCTGGTCGAACCCAGACAGCTCTTAATATTGTATCAAAGTGGTGCAACAGATTAGGACTGTCGATCAACCCACAAAAAACAAGCATTGTCGTTTTCACAAACAGGAGAAACTTCAATTTCGTTTCTCCTGTTCTAAACGGCGATCCAATACAAACATCAAAAGAGGTTAGATATTTAGGTGTGATCTTGGATAGCAAACTAACTTGGAACCCACACCTGAAATATATCTCTGATAAGGCAAACAAAGTTTTCTTCACATGCAGAAACCTGTTTGGGAAAACATGGGGTCTTAGCCCAAAAATGATACTTTGGTTGCACCAAAGTATTATAAAACCAATTCTAACATATGCAGTTTTAGTTTGGTGGCCTAAAACGCGCCAAATAACTGCTCAAAATATGTTTATAAAAATACAAAGGCTTGTGTGTCTTAGTGCCACAGGTGCTTTCAAAACCACGCCAACGTCAGCAATGGAGATTCTTCTAAAGCTTTCTCCATTGCACCTACATGTTAAATACCATACCATTCAAAACTGGTATGGGAATGCTACCAAAATCTATTAAAAATCTCGTGCAATAACACAGCAACACTTGTGTGGGCACCTAGCCACACAGGAATACAAGGAAATGCTATCGCTGACGCTTTAGCAAAGCAAGGTGCCAATAAAAAATTTGTTGGACCGGAACCATGCTTTGGAATGGCCAAGAGTTCGCTCAAAAGCACAATCCAAACAATGGAACAGGAACAAAATGCCAAATTATGGAAAAGCAGAGAGGGACTAGTACACTCCAAAAAGTTTCTAGGTAACCTCCCTGTTTCACCCTTAAAAACAATCGACTTAAACAGAGAGTCTCTAAGAATTTTAACGTGGTGCGTTACTGGACATGGTCCTTAAAACCACCATCTTAACAAAATAGGCCTTGTTGTTTCCGACAGGTGCAGATTCTGCTACTCGGACGCGGAAACGATGGAACACGTCATCTGCAGCTGTCCTGAACTCTCTGGGCACAGATACAACCAACTTGGTCATAGAAGACTAACACTTCCATTACCACAAAACGTCACTCCAATTGAGCTAATTAATTTTATTAAAAGTCTCAACTTGGATGACAGAATACAACCAGTAACGGCACAGACGACGACTGACTAATAACAAAATCAGGGTAAGCACAATAGACCTTCAGGTCGCAGTGCTACTTGAACTGTAAGTCTCAAGGCCCTCCAATAAAAAAGAAAAAAAAATTGAAACCCTTATTTGCGTCCTGCATTATATGCTTCTGCAAATAATTATCTAAAATTATAATAATATTACCAAAAATTTGTAAAATGATTAAATTAAATAAAGAAAAAAAAAAAAACCACTTGGTGACAAATATGTAATTGATTGGATAGTTTTAGTTGGTCATACACACAGTTTTATATAACATGTCGTCCGTCACAGTCTTTATTAATAAAAATAATAAATGTTATATAAAATTAATTAAAGACTTTTTCATAAAATAATAAACCTAACATCAACTAACACCAATCTCAGGTTATAAAAGATATCGATTAAGCTGGAAGTGGTGTATGGCCGTATGGGTTACAAACTTGGAGTCTTACACAAAAAGACGAATCACATTCATCTCTATTTGAGTGTCAGATCCGACGCTACATTTTTGATCCACTTAAGACAGACGATGGAGAGTACAGAACCCGATATAACTTTGAGATCAGAAACCTTCTTAAGGGTCCTGATATAATAAGTTGTATATCCGTTCAATCGGATTACTTGATTTGGACATCTTCTAAGAGCCGATTTACAGTCTGGGATTGGGCGACTGCGAAGTAGACCACGACTACAATGGGATATGGACGTAATGAATGCCCTTAAAAAAATCAATCGACTACCATGGTAATTATGCCACATTTGCAAATGACCGTGGTGAATAGTCAAAGCTGGCTAACTCGGCGACGCTCCGACATGGAGTAAAGAAACAAAAAAAAATAAATTGAAATATGAGAAAATCGAATTGCTGTGGAAGAAAAATATGTAAGTAATAATCTAGAGATATTTATTTATTAAGATAAATAAGGAAATACAATTCTTTCTATATAAAAACTTGACTTCCGATTTCAGAGTTAGTTGAGATGGAGCGTGAAACCTAATACTAAAGGTATAGTTGAAACAAGATACATATGGAAAAAAACAAAAACCTTTTAGGTTTTGTTTACTAAGGGATATTAGAGCTAACACGGTTTTTTAAAACCTATATTAGCCTTGCGGCTGTTTTGGTACCGTACACCTTACGGCTGTTGGGTTCCGTTCAACGAACATGGATAAACTCTACAAAACGAAATTACCATTCTGTCATCATAGAAACAACAAATTGGTCATTGCAAGTAATGGGAAGTTGCTAAAAAATTGATAACAAAACTAAAAAATTAATGACGGAACCAACACAAGTTTCAAAACACAAGTTATATAAAAGTGTGTAAAGAGATGTACGATAGTGCCCAAACTTTTTGGGGTTTGATTGACAGAATATCAATAGCCTATATAGTATATTAGTGTTTCTTCTTGAGAAATATTTCTCGAGAAATTTAACAAAAATCTAATCTCTATTTCTCGATAAATTTTTTATTTTTCTCGAGAAAAATATGTTTCCTTTATATAAAAAAATAAACGTCGAATTTACTAAAAACAATCAAAAATATAAATGTTTGCGCTTTTCGGAACAAAACAGAACTAAAATTACGGTAAGGTAGATTTATGCACCACTGCATTTTAAATAGTTTGACATTTTGTATGAAATGCAAAACATTTAGAAACAAAAAAATTTCAAGAAACAACATATAGTAAGTAAAATTGTTTTCAAAGATTTAACCATTTGCATCAAATTTCAACCCAAATCAATACGATGATGTTTGGAAACATTTTACCAAAAACAATAAGGATCTTCAAATATATTGTAATATCACTGAATCGGATAATTTGGGCTTAATCCCTGTAAATGGAAATTGTTCGGAATGATTAAATTTATTATTTACAATTAAAAAAATTGTTTCATTTAGTATGCATAGTTAAAAAATAAGTGTGAAGATATATTGGTTTTCAATTTGACGTTATAAACAAAGAATTCTAAGAAAATATATTTCTCGAGATCTCTCGACATTTCTCGAGAAATATGTATTTCTTATTTTCTTTCTCGAGAAATTTAAAAGTCGAGAAATCAGAAACACTATAGTATATATTAATACGGGCGTTATAACGTCCAACTCTGCCCTCGATTAGATTTTTAAACAATTAAATACATAACTTTATTAAACGTGCATATTGTGCATCTTCATGAAAACGTCAATCAAATTATTATGCAACAAATAATAATTAAATCTTTACTTATAAATAAATCTTGTATTTTTATTACTAATATTTTTTTAATTTTCTTTATTTTTGTATTTTTTCTTAAACTAATATTATATCAATCTTTTTTTACTATGTACAATTAAATTAGCTTTTTTTAAATTTAATTTACTTGTGTTTTAGCTATTACTGTTTACTGCATTCGTATAAATATAGGAAATTAATGGACTTATAACTAAAATAAAAGCTGCCGTTGAGCTTTAGATGTTGATGAAAATAATTATTGAATTAGTTTTAACTCTCTTTTTCTCTTTTCTTCGAGAATTGCTAATAATCTTATTGTGTGCTTTGGTAATGGAGGTGATGTAGGTAAATGATCACCCTGTAAAAAATGTAATAATGTCAATTAGTTTGTGCTTAGTTATATCTGTTATAAAAAAATATAGTTTGAGAATGATTAGTAAAAGAGTTTGAAATATGATTAGTAAGGAAATATATGAATTTTTTTTCTGTAAATCTTTCTTAAACTCAAAAGCTAAGAATATTTTTAATAACTAAGTATTAAACTAGTATTGAAAGAGTTCAAAAACATTCAAAATACTGTTGCTTTGTCTCCAACAGATGATTGATTTAAATTGCTAGTTGGAATTATATTATTAGAAAATAGATTGATGCAACAAAACGGTTAATAGTTAAAATTGTTTATGATTAAATGGACAATTCCTCAGTCGACTTCTATTAAGGATTAATATTTAATTTTCATATTCAATAAATAAACAATTCGTACCGTTGCTTGGAATCCAAATTCATTTGCAGTATATTTTACCATATATACTCCACCATCAGGTGTTACAAAAGTATATGATCCGTCTGATACTGAACCTACGCCTCCATTAATTCTGGCAACTTTTCCAACTTCTTGAGCTTGAATCCCATTATCTGTTTCATACCTAAAAATAAAAATAAACAAAAATTATATAAAGATTTAGCTTTTGTGATAAACCTTACTTGAAGTTGTAAGTTCCATCAAAATGTGTATCGGCTTCCATGAAAACAGTTTGTGCATGACCATCAATAGTTAAGCCGTCATTAAGATCTCTAGAATTTTCATAAACTGTATTTGTTGGAGATTTAATATGCTTCGGGATTGGTACACGCATTTCTTCTTTCTTTTGTGCTAGTGCTTTTGCTAAGGCTTTTGCTTTTGCTTCTGCTTCCTTGGCTGCTATTCTGGAATCAACGTAGCCTTTTGGTACTAATAAAGGTATTGGTGTAACTGGTGCTGTTGTTACTGGCCCAGGTGTTGTTTTTGGTACAAGGAGTGGGATAAGGGTGGATATTGTTGGTTTTTCTCGTGGAGGAGCCGTTGGTCTTGGTAAATATATAACATCTGGTTGAGCTTTTGTTTGTTGTTGTTGTTTTTTGGGTATTCTCGTTAGGGGTGATAAAGTTAATGGTTGAAATTTGTAACTTGGAGCTTTTGTGGGTAGTACCAATGTAGGATATGTTCTTGTGGATGTGACTGTTGCTGGTGCTTCTGTTGTGGTTGCTTGAGTTGCAGGTGCTGCTGTTGTAGCTACTAAGGTTTCTTTTATTATTTTCTTAAATGATGGTGCGGGTGGGGCAGCAGGATACACTTCACGTTCTGAAGTTATTGGTTCAGGCATTAATGCTGTGAAATAAGTAACCGTGTCTAGAATAGGTTTGTTTGGATTTATACTAGCTGGTTGTTCTGGTTCTAGTTCTTCTACGTTTATTCTTAAGGCAACAAAATTGTCATTTTTTTGTAATGTAGGGTCAAATGAACCGTTATCTGGTTGAAGGGGCTTAGTTTCTTCTTGAGTTGGTTGAGCTAGTTCAGGGTAGTAGGTTGGATCAACTGCAATATATGGAACTTGTGAAAGTTCTTCACTTTTTGGAACTTCGTCGACCGCAACAACTTCTGCTGCAATTGCATTTTCTTCTTCTTGTGTAGCAGTAAATTCTGCAGCAGCTAACTGCTGTTTATTTTGTCGTTGTACCTGTACAACTTCTGGTTCTTCTTTAGTTTCTTCTTGCTTATTGACAACTAATTCAACTGCTGACTGTTCTACTTCTTGTTGAGCTGTATCTGGCTCTTCCTTATCTTGTGATTGTACAGTGGCAACCTCCCCAATTGGTTGGATTTCTTTTTGTTGCGATTCTTGTGGAACTGCTTTAACTTCTTCTTGGACAACAACAATAACTTCTGCTTGTGTGTTTATTTCGCCTTGTTCTTCTCTTTGTCCTAATTCTGGCTGATATGGTGGATCGATTGCAATATATGGAGTAACTTCTGGTTCTACTTTAGCTTGTTCTTCAAACGCGTTAACTACTGCAGCGGGCTGGATATTTTCTTGTTGCTGTTCTTGTGGAACTTTTTCTTGTATAACAACAACTTCTTGTACTTGTGGTGTTACTTGTCCTTGTTCTTGGTTTTGTTCTAATTTTGACTGATCAGGTAGATCAACTGCAATATATAAAGCAGCTTCTGGCTCCACCCTACCTTGTTCTGGTACCACGACAACCTCATCGATGGGTTGACTTACTTCTTGTTGTGGTTCTTTTGGAGGTTCTGGTATATCTTTAACTTCTTCTTGTACAACAACAACTTCTTCTACTTGTGACTTGACTTCTTCTTGCACTTGCTGTTGCTCCAATTCTGGTTGATAGGGCTGATCGATTGCAATATATTGAACAATTTCTGGTTCTATTTTAGCTAGTTCTTGTACTGCAACAACTTCTTCTACTTGTGGCTTGACTTCTTCTTGAACTTGCTGTTGGTCTAATTTTGGTTGATCGATTGTAATATATCGAGCATTTTCTGGATCTTCTTGATCAAGTTCTTGCGTTGCAACAACTTCTTGAGTTTGTTGATTTTCTTCTAGTTTCTGCTCTTGTACAGGTTTTGGGCCCTCTTTAGCTTCTTCTTGTACAACAACACCTTCCTGTTCTGGTTGTTCTATTACAAGTTGTCGTTCTAATTCTGGTTGGTAAGGTGGATCAATTGCAATATATACAACTTCTGGCTCTTCTTTGGTTTGTTCTTGTATGGCAACAACTTTAACTGCAGCTTGATTCTCTTCTTTGTTTTGCTGTTCTTGCACATTTTCTGGTTCAGATTGAGCTTCTTCTTGAAAAGCGGGCGTTTCTTCAGCGACTGGGGCCACCTCTTGTAAAATAACTACTGTTTTCTCAACTTCTTGCTCTTGTTGTTGTTCCAACTCTGGTAGATACGGTGGATCGATTGCGATGTTTGGAACAACTACAGGTTCTTCTTCTTTAATATTATTGGCTGGTCCTTCCAAACCTGGTGCTTCAAGCTTAGTATTCAATTCTTCTACTTCAACTGATTCTGGCTCTTGTTGTACTCCTCCTTCTGCAGGATTTGCGGCTACTTCAATTTTAGCTGGTAATTGTGGTATTTCATATTTAGCTTCTGTTTCTTTAACAGCCTCAACGTTTGGTAATAAATCTGGATCAGTTGACACTAGAGATAAAAGCACATCGTCATTAATCGGTGCACCTGATATCACAAGGACCATAGAAATAGTCTGAAATAAAAAAAAATGTTTGAATTTAACATAGTGCAAAAATCCTAAAAAAGGTCTTTTTAAACTCATTTATCATGGATAATGCAATTTTTTTAAAATGTTTAAGTAAAATTTTGCTTCTATTTGCAAGCATATCACATTTTTTGTAATCGAACTCTGTATATTTTACAAAGTAAATTCCTAAAATATGGGAGGGCTGAAATCTCAAGCTCTGAGATATCAAGACTTCGTTCTGGGTTAAGGATTTTGGTATAGTTTTCGGCAAAAAACTTTTATGAAGACATGGTTTTTAGTTTTGGGCAGCGATGTATATCAAACATAACTCTTTGTTAAAGTACATGTATTTTTTATCTCTGTTTAGAAATTTATTACAAAACTGACACATCAATACGTTGCCGCAAAATTATAACAGGTCATAAATTAACATAATTTAGTGAAAAGATGATACACTCAGCAATCTACTCAAAAACCTCTCTATTTAGCTTTCGAGAAAATATTACAAAATCAAAAATTCATATTTCTTCCAAAAATATTGTAAAAATTAAATAAAATCAAATTTTTTTCAAAATTCTAAAATTATTCCAAAAATTATTACAAAATCAAAGATTAAAATTTTTTTTCAAAAATTTTAAAAATATTGCAAAAATTATAACAAAATCAAAATTGAAACTTTTTTCGAAATTCCAAAAATATTCCAAAAATTAGAATAAAATCACATAATTAAACTTTTTCTACATTCCAATAATATTCCAAAAATTCTTAAAAATTCTAAAAATATTGTAAAAATTATTACAAAATAAAAAATTGAAACTTTTTTCAAAAATATTGCAAAAATTATTACAAAATCAAAAACTGAAACTTTTTTCAAAATTCCAAAAATTATAATAAAATGAAAAATTGAAACTTTTTTCAAAATTCTAAAAATATTCCAAAATTTCTTACAAAATCATAAATTGAAACTTTTTTCAAAATTCTAAAAAAAATATAAAATTCATATATATATATAAAAATCAATATATAAAAATATATATTTTTTTCAAAATTCTAAAAATATTGCAAAAATTATAACAAAATCAAAAATTAAAGCTTTTTCCAAAATTTTAAAAATATTGCAAAAATTATTACAAAATCAAAAATACAAACGTTACAAAATCAAAAAACAAACTTTTTTCAAACTTCTAAAATTATTTCAAAAACTATGACAAATTGAAAAATGTCCATGTTCATTGTTCAAGTACATATAGTCATAAAAACAACTAAATTTTTTTTTCCGAAAAATTGGCACAAAAAAAAAATAAATGAAATCATTTTTTAACACACTTGACATTATTTTTTTGACAAACTTATAATGCCATAATTCTCTATAATAATAATAAAATTTCACGTCATACAAATTATTAATTTTATTTTTTTCCAAAAAATTAGGTTAAAAAATAAATAAAAATCTTTATTTTGACACACTTGACAACATTTTTTTGGCAAACTTATAATGCCGTAATTCTCTATAATAATAATAAAATTTGATGTCATACAAATTATTAATTTTATTTTTTTCCAAAAAATTGGGCAAAAAATAAATAAAAATCTTTATTTGACACACTTGACAACATTTGTTTGACAAACTTATAATGCCATAATTCTCAATAAATTTCATTCAAACAAATAATTTCATTTTTTTCCAAAAAATTGGGCTAAAAAATAAATAAAAATCTTTATTTTGACACACTTGACAACATTTTTTTGACAAAGTTATAATGCAATAATCTAGTTTTTGATCTCACATACCAATCCCTACCATCAAGATTTCTCCAAATTTAATGTTCCTACTCGGAATCACTTAAAATGAACGTTTTTAAAGCCGAAAATATGAAAATTTGCTATTTTTGACACACTTCCGGTACAGTTATAGAACACGGCGTTCTTTCGGACCTGTTAGTTAAGTATACCTATTTTTGAAAAAAAAAATTTTGAAATCCCTCCAGCGGTTTTCTAGATTTCGTAGGTAATGACAGCCGGCAGACAGACATACATTTTTTTGTTGCTTTTTTAGAATCAGTAGGTCCTAAAACGTTGAGAAATGCAAAAACAGTGAGAGTAAAATTTTTCTTTTGGCTCATTAATGTAATACTTAGGTCTTTCAGACCGAAGTAAAAGTCTTAAACACTTTCTTTAAAACGGACAATTTATTTAGAAATACAAAACGAGATAATTCTAATCTTATTCACATCGCAATGAATAACAATAAAAGTGATAGTTCTTGAAAGAACCAACTGAGTACTAGTTGCACAGCCAAAAGAAGGATTAAAATAAAAATAGCATTAAAAACAAAAAATAATTAAATAACAAATGCCAATCAAAATGAACCAAAACGATAAAAAATGTTCAAGCGGCAGGTCATCCGCGGAAACATACAAATAACACTTATTGGGGATTTTTGAGATCAAATAATTGGGGGATCAATTAATACAAATAACATGATTATAGCTAATAAGGGCATCAAACCGACAGAAACGCTATCAGGTAATGAGGTCCTGCGCACAACATCACCCAAAATTTTATCAGTAACTGACATGTCTCGCGATGTAGCTTCTATGTCGGATCAGGTATACATGTTGTTCAACACAAAACACCAACCGGAGGGTTCTCTTAACAACCCCAAGAAGACCGATTGGGATCTGTTTGAAGTACATCTTCGGGATAATGTAGGCAGGACCAACTTGTGGTAGGATCAGCTCCACAATAGAGCTGGACTTTGCGGCAAATCATCTGCAGAATGTTATAACTGGAGCATACTACCGCAATTAAATCCAATTTGGAGAGGATGAGCAATAAAGTTTGCAAGTTTATTAAAAAAGGATAGTTGGAGAAAGCTCTACGAAACCATTGACAGTCTACTGGCTGCAGCTTGACTCTAAAAATTGCTTGCGTCTGACCACAAAAACCCAATAGAATCAATCTTCATGCTGGACAGTACTAACACTACCAGCTGCAATGAGACTCTAGAAACACTATTACAAACTCGCTTTCGGAAGAGAGGAATATACCAAACTCTGGTTCGTTGGATCCTGGAACTAGAAAGGTTTCAAACAAACTAGCCAATAGAATAATCTCCTTCAACCAAACAATTTGACCAATTAAATCGTTCAAACTGTTCAAATCCCCAGGAGACGATGGAATATTCCTGATCTTCCTGTAAAGAGTTTTAACTGCCATTCTCTCATACCTCGATTGTCTTTTTATAGCAACTTTTAGCCTTGCATATATTATTTAGCAATGGAGAAAAGCTAAAGTAGTATTCGTGCTCAAGCCAGAAAGAAAATCGAACGAAGCCAAATCATACAGACCAATAAGTCTTACCTCTTTTGTTCTGAAACCGATGACGGAAAATGTGCTAGAATACTAAATTTGGCATGTATGTCGTAAACAAAACTCTGCCAACTTATGCCAACATGCATACCAAACCAGAAAATCTACGGAAATTTGTATGCATAAAGTTGTGAAAGAGATTGAGACCATACTGAAATACGAGGAGGCAGTTGCATGCACATTTATGGACATATAATCTGAACATGCCCATTTCAGCGTGGTTCATCAATATGCTGCAGAGTAGGACAATTACAGCTACTCTAAGAAATACATCCGTAAATGTCAGTGCTTCTAGAGGATGTCCCCAGGGAGCGATACTTTTTTCCGTTGCTATGACTGAAAGTCGCTGATGATCTTCTAAAAAGACTGAAAAATTCTGGCTTCACCACTATAGGCTACGTCGACGATAAAGCAATCATGAGGAGAGGTAAACATGACTCTACTAACGGTGAACGAACGCAGGTGGCCCTGAACCTCGTGATGAATTGGTGCAACAAAGTGGGTCTGTCAATTCACAAAAAACTAGTACCGTAGTCTTTACAAACGGGAGTTTTAATTTCAATCCGAAAGCGAACGAATATATTCAATTAAAGAGATTAAGTATTTGGGTGGGATCCTCGAAAGGAAGATCACTTAGCACTCACACCTTAAACATATCTCGGCCAAAGCGAACAAGACTTTCTTCGCTTGCAAAAACTTGGGAATTAAGACCCAAAATGATTTTGATGTAACCAAAGTATTTATAATAAAATCCATACTGTCATACGCAGGTTTACAGAAAAATACAGAGACTGGTGTTCCTCTGTGCTACAAGTGCTTCTAGAACCATACCCACGTCTGCAATGGAAATAATTCTCCTACTTCTTCCATTGCACCTATACATTAGATCTGCAGCAACATCTAGTGCTCACAGACTGCAAGTTTACTAGTTAAAACAGTCAAACCTGGTAACCTAACTAGTCATTTAACGATTCTCTTGGAACTGCAGAACAAATTCTAGACCTACGACATTTTGGATTCCGTACCAAATATCACAGATCTAGATAGACGGTTTATTGTCAAAACAGGGGTCAATTAAGGGATCGAGAGCTACTTACAAGCGCTACCATCCAATGCCATCATCTGATATACAGTACTTTAAGCCAAAACACACGCCATCAACTACTGTGCAATGCTGTGTGCTGAAAGAGAAGACAGCAACATAGATATATACATTAATTTCTGATAGTCAAGTAATGCTATGATTTCTGCATTCGACGCGCTTCAATTCAAAGCTGGTATGGGAATGCCAAGGCGGGCGCCACTAGAAAATTCATTGGCCCAGAACCACGGCTTGGATTAACCAAGAGCTAGCTCAAATGCACTATCCAAAGCTGGGAAAAGTAACAAAATGAACAATTATGGAGTATACAAGAAGAGCTACTGCATTCAACAAAGTTTCTATGTAACTCCGTCTCCGCTCTTAAAAGAATCAATCTTGAGGGAGAGAATATCTGAAGATCTTAACATGCGTGACAGGATACGATCTGATAAATCAGCACCTTTACAAATTAGGCCTTGCTGAAGACTAGCACTTCCTCTACAACAAAACATTAGTCCAATGCAGCTAATTAACTACGTCAAGGATTCGACTATAATGCGCATTCCTCGGTGACATCGACGTCATCTGTAGTATAACAACATCAAGGTTAAGAACAATAGATCTCAATAGAACACAGAGCTACTCGAACTAGTTAACTAATAAAATAAAAGATTACGTCTATATAAACGAAATTAACGATATGGGGACAACAATTCGGATGAAGGTAACTCAACTTAATATTTGCAACTAATTAATTGGGATATAAATTCAATCTGGTAAATATTTTGACTTTCTGGCCTGCGATCTTGGTTGGATTGAGTAGTTTTGATTTACAAATAGAAATACTCGAAGTGAATTAAAATAACAACAACTTTTTATTATTTTATTTTGACTGAATTAGGAAATCTAGTGTTTGGAGTTCAACGACCTCAGAGACCTCCGATTTTTGAAAACAACAGCAATTATGAAACTACCGACTGTAACAACATAGAACTTCAATTATGATGAACTATGCATGCGTTCTGTAACTATGCAAACATTTAATTATGTAGAAAATTTATAAAAATAGAAATATGGCGAGAGTTGGACGTGAGCGTGATGTTAGATTATTAATAGGTTGATCTACACTGAAAACAAAATCCAAGTTAATGTTATAAAATTGTTTATTAATATTAACAAAATTAATAAACAGCGATTAGTAAACTGTTTCTTGTTGCCTAAATAAACAATTAATAAAATTCCAAATACATCTATAATTGATTCAACGATTTTGTTTATTGAATCTACGAAAAGAAGTTCAATATTCGCCATAATTTTAATATAACAAAAAATTTATTGGATGGTTTTTTTTAGTGCCATGAATGCATTTGCACATATGGATCATTTTCCACATTCAATGAAGGGTGCGAGATTTCACTAATTGTAACAATGCTGGATCTATTTTAAGTTTTAAGTGGCGAACCCAAAAATATGGTGTTTGCAATTTCTCAAACTAGAATAAACGTATCATGTCAATTTCACAAAGTTCAGGTTAATTAATCTCGAGTTTACACATATTATGGAATCGATTAGTTTCCACATTCAACAAATTGTGCCACATCTAGAAAACATTCTGATAGAGGAAAAAATCCATGATGAACAGTTTCTGAAGAAAAATCTACAGACCAGTGTAATATACAACAACATCTACCAACTAGAAGCAAGACCAGATAACCGGATAAAATAACATCGAAATAACACCCTGTCAAAATATCTTCAATCAAAATTATGAAAACCGGTCAGTGTTGAGTACGGTGTTTGTGTTGCGAGCTATTGTATCTGGCACGCAACTACCCGAGAAGGAAACCACATGTTTTCAATTGTGATGAGTTTTAACATGTTACTCCTAATTGTTTATGGAAGACACGAAATGGAAAAGCATGTAACGATTTCCTTCGGTGAAATCAAAACACCGCATTGGTCGCAGTGGATATATTCTAAGTTCTAGCGGTAAACGATTGTTAGATATTATTGGGTCTCCAGCAACTCAAACTAGATCGCCGTAAAGAGGGATGATGGTCACGAGCACTTTATAGCAAAATAGACTGAGAAGCTACTCAAAATAGTATTACCTGACTAGCATTATGTAAGGGCTTAGATCTGGGTCGGATACCTCTTTCCCTGCCACTAATAGGGTCCGGATCAGGCACCCTGAACAGGTCCTGATCAGTAATGTAACGTCTCAAACTATCCAAACCGGATCAGGCAGCCCTACTAGAACCGGACCATGTTTCATCTACCTATGTTTCATCATAACAAAAAGCAAAGGAGCGATAACTAAAGTATAAATGAAAGTTCGCAAACTATATATATATCTAAAATGGATAATACTCTAGTAAGTTTGACCAAATGAAATTTATTCAAATGAAATAGGGCTCAGATAAGGACAAATAGGACATAACTTAATTGAAAAATCAAATATTTTTTTGATCCGGCTCAAATCCGGCATTTACTACTAGGGATGAGATAGGTTTCTGTAGTCCGTGCAGGATCTGGACAGATAGGGCGTGCCCTATTAGTGAAATCATGTATGATTTCTGATAGGGGCCGGATGCAAATGCCCTATGAGGTCTTACCTTATTATACCCTGATCCGGGCCGGATCATAATAGGGCATGCCTGAACAAAATGCAAGTCGGGTAAATGTTGAGCAGAAAGGCATCATGAAAATATATTACTACAATCCATATCCATAATTTCGACATTTTTACGTGACCAGTTAAATGCGCTTCTCAAAGCATCAGCAAGCAAGCATCATCAAAGAAATCAACACAAAACACAATAGTTGCAAAATTGTCACATATACACTAAAATTTTAACGCCATTACGAATACCTGAATAATAAAGATAAGATGATAAGTAGATTGCATTCGCTTTAGACCCAAATACTAATTGACTCATTATTTATCCTTGACAACTAATATAATTTCAATTGATTTCAACAAAGATTAAGTGATTCAACTAAAGTTAAACTGATCTTTACCATCTTGTCTTTCAAAATCGTAAATATTATTGAATGTTATCAAGTTTAGCAGAACTCGGTTAGACCAGGTAGTATATCATAAGTAACCAGCAATCAAAATTAAATAAAACTAAAAACGTTATTGGTTTAAATTTCAAGTAATACTTTGACTTTTTCTATGAAATAGAAATTACCATAATCTAGCCTGGTATTTCCTTCATCTTACATAAACGTAATCGTTATCTATGTATTATATATTGAAAATAAAAAAAAACTTGAACGTGCTGTCACTTTATTTTCCTATCACAAATCTCCAATTTGACAAGCAGCAAAAATGATAAAACCTTTAATTTTTAAAAATTGGATCTCTACTGACATTGAACTTCTTCATGCATATCAATAACCAATAAAATTAAAATATAAAATTAACATTTTCAAATTCCATTTTAAATTTAAAAAATTGTATCAATTTGATTTAATTTAAATTATCATGAAAATCGATCGCAATGCGGAATATTAAGAGCAAATATTTAAAAATGATAATGTCTGACACGGTGGTTTAAGTTGCGATTAAAAACGAATTTTAAATCAATATATACATATAAATCTTTTGTTATGTTACATAAAAGGTTATTTATCTTTAAATAATTATTAAATAACAATAAAATGCTAATTTTATGATGTTATGGGGTCATCCCGCTGTGGCAAGATAAGTGAAATTTTTTATATTTTTTCGGTGTTAAAAGATTCGATTTCATTTGTAAATTCAAGAAATTAATCTTTCATCACTTGTTTCTTAATTAAAATTAAGATATTTTTTGAAATAAAATGACAAATAAAATTTAAAAATAAAATGACAAATTATTTTTGAATTAATGAGAAAGTTTGATTTTTCATAGATTTAAATCTGATCTTAGGTTCTTTTATGGAATTTTAAAGGAATACATATAAGTCTAGACGTTTTGATCTTTAACGCAACTAAGTAATTTAAATAAAAAAAAAAATTAAATTGACATTTAAGTTTATTTTTAAAAACATGTTTGTAAACTTTAATTAACAGTCATTTGATATTAAGGAAAGTCAGCAAAATATTTGATCTATTTTATAGAATAACCACAAAAAAACTTAATTCGTATATATCAAAGTTGGACAGCATCAATTTTTTTTTTGAGAAGGATGTTTTTTAATACAATCGGCGCTAAAAGTTCAATTCATGTTAATTTTCCTTAGTGCTATTTAATTGAAAATAAATCCAAAACGTAACAACAAAAGCAAAAATTATATTGATGTTTGTCACTTGACCTTACAAACAGATAAAATTCAAGTGTTATCAGTTTTCACACAAATCACATCAATTTCTATCGCCACCCAAGTAAACGCAGTTAAATTTATGCATTTGTTAAAGTTTTGAGTAATTTAAATCAAGTATAGTGGGTGACAACTATTTTGTGGTCTGGTTTAGTTATAATTTTATTTATTTTTTTTTTAGCGAAAAACTTGACTTAAATGAGATCTTGTATCATAAAGTATTGAGAATTCCAAATTGAAATAACCTTAAAGATTTATCATAAATTTTTGTTAACATTATTGTCACTTTAATAGTTCAAAATAAAATGTTACTTGTTAATATTTTAATCTAAGAATTAATGTCTCTATACGACCATGAAATTGCGAGATGCATTTTTAATTCGTTATGCAATGATTCATTCTTTGTTAAAGTAATCTCAACTGTTAAAATAATCTCAAATCCTTATATTAACTGGTCGAGTAACTGATTTTTTAAAATGATATTAACTATACTGCAAATATATTAGTTAGTACTATACTATCCCGCCCAACAATTTGTAAAGTAAAATGTGGCTTGTGACTGTCATATAGTTTGTCATATAGTTTGGTTTCAAAAGTGAAGTAGAGTTACTAACTCTACTTCACTTTTGAAACCAAACTATATGACAGTACCGAATTGTTATATGAGAAAGATCAGATGACTTGAAAGTGACGGGTTGCGTTTAAAAATGAATCCAGTCAACAAAAATAGATGTAGGATATTTAAACATGTAACATTACAACTGACTGATCATGAGGCCGAAGAAATATATGGTTATGAACCAAAATAAGACTTAGAAGAAAAATATCAAAGTTGGTGTGCAGACAATATCTTACCCATACCTGATATATTCTGCAGTTATCACTTACCTCAAAATTGTTTAATTAATTTGATTGCCATCAAATCATCATCAGTAAGGACATAACGTGTGATGACCTTGATTTAATTTTGTTTTTGAATGTTGATCCATTAGATAATCAATATTATTGCGAGCAGGATGCTCATTATAGTTGTAAAAAAGAAAATAATGTAACACAAATCTGGTTTTTAGTAAAAGGTCACTGGAAAAGTATGATCCATCTAATATAAGAAGTTTAACACTTAAGGATTTCTAATAGATTTGTATCACTGAGAAGGAGATCAACCTCTATCCACATAGACACCAACGTGGTATGCCAAAGAGAATCGTAATAAGCAACCAGAAGTTGAGTATAAAACAAACAAAAATGCCGTAGCCTGCTCCAGATAGACAAAAAAAGGACCGATTGACAGAAAATAATTTAGAAAGAATGAGAGATAGGTTGATAGACAGCTAGACAGATAGATAGGCAGATAGACAGATAAACAGATAGACTGCACATGCTGGAGTTGCTTGTCTTCCATGGGCAGCTATGAGAATGCTAGTCAGACATGACTGATACTGGGGAAATCAAATACCTGTGGTGGATCAAAACTAGCAAACATAATGTGCATCTGTACTCAAGGAGGAGCGGCACAAAACGACGTCTGTTCTCCATATTACGAGTGGTCGCAGCGTAGTCTTTTCCTCTGGGTGGTAGACTTAAATGAAACCTAGTGCGGGTAACAAAACTTCGACATTAAATTAACATGTAAAGTACGGAGCGATCAAAACTTAAGGTGCAGGGAGACAGATTCCCAGCTCCGGCGGCTTCAAGAAGTGAGCAAGCAGTCGCCCAGCCGTCGATATCAAGCGACTGCAATTTTTTCCTGGCATAAGTCTTGGCTGGGGTTGCAACTAAAACGAGAAGAAACAGTAAAGCTGAAGATGATAATATTGTTTTCATTGACATCTTTAAAAGGAGTAGTAAAGTGTTGAAATCTCCAGCAAAGAATAGATCGAACGTGAAAATAAACCATTTTCTTTCATTGCCATCACTTCTAGGATTAGATAAGGACGCAAAGAAAAAAATCTAAAGTAAGTAAAGAAGTCAAAAAAATCTAAAGGAATCTACAAGGCTCTTGAAACGTAGTTTTCCGGATTCGAAACGTGGTGCTTCGTTGGGACGTCTCAAAAAGGCTCTTAATGTTGCTGAAAAGGCGATGATAGCTGGCAAAAAAAGAGAATTCTGGGTACTCTGTTGATTTCGAGAAAAACAGAACGAATCTGATGCTTTAGAACCTCCTTATCGTTTAAGAATCCGCTATCTGGTTCCATTGGGCGGTTTTGGAAATTTCAAAATGGCGGCTCACAATTGCGGCTAGAAATCCAAGAAAATTCGAGTCTTCAGATAAAAATGATCGTGAAAAAAAATTTTTGCATCCAATATCATTGTTTATGTTTTTCAAACTGTTGACAAAGGATGGCTCTAAAAATTTGATATGATAAGCTGGTGAAATTCAACATGGTGGATTCAAGATAGCGGATCAAAAACTGATATAGCTGAGAGGGTGATAACAATCAAATATTTTCCTCCAAATATTGCACAAAATTGGTTTGGGCGGGGTTTGTGGGGTCAATGATCACGAATCTGGATGTAGAATTTTGGAATTCAATATGGCGGATCTAAGATGGTGGACCAAATTTTAAAAAATGCACCAAATTTAGTGTATAGGGGGGTTTTCGAGGTTGCCGAATACGATTTTAATGTCAGATTACTAAAACTCTACATTTTAAAATGATAGATCAAAGATGGCGGATCTAAGATGAGTGATAGCGAAGTTGAGGGCAGATTTCTAACAATTCCCAAATCAAGAATATGATTTCTGGTTATTTTGATGTTAATAATGTTAATTCTGATTCATTTTTAGTTTTCTTTTATTGTTTTATCAACTTTTTAATTTGTTTTGTTTTTTGTGCATTTTTTGATTTTTTTTATAATTTTTAATATTAATTCTCACTTTGTTTAAGAATAATTTGTAGTTGACAATATTTCAGATGCATCAGAGTACATATATGCATTAAGGTTATTGTTTGAGGATACCTTGATATATCATACGATGTGAATAGTGATATATATATATATATATATATATATATATATATATATATATATATATATATATATATATATATATATATATATATATATATATATATATATATATATATATATATATATATATATATATATATATATATATATATATATATATATATATATATATATATATATATATATATATATATATATATATATATATTAGGGTGCTTTTTTTTGGGAGACAATTCTTTTTTTCTGAGGCCTCACCGAAATTTTTTGAAAATACCCAAGAAAACGTTCTCCTAAAATATGAGCCCTCAAAATTAATGTTTAGCACTCGGCATCGGCGTTTGAAGATTTTCCATACAAAATACATGTAAACTTTAGTGTTTTTTAAAAAAAAAATTACAGCTCAGCGGCATTTTATACTATTTCAAAATGGAAAAAAGCATCTAACTCAGGATTAAATTATCTACAAAAGTGCCTATAGAGATGTAACTGTAACTTACACCGGTGACACAGTACAGATCACTAAAGTAAATTTTATATGAATTTCTTGTTCTATTGTTTTTATTTCAAAAATGGCTAAAGCTACAAGAAAAATGTCCATTACAAAGTTGTAGTTAATTAAGTTTCCTACAAAAAACTCAGAACAACCGAATCTCTATGATTGATATTTCTCGAGATAATAAGCTTTTATGGATGTTTTAAGAGATTTTCGGCACCAATTTATGAAAATCGCAAGTTCTAAAATAAAAAAGTTTATTATCTCGAGAAATATCAATCATAGAGATTCGGTTGTTCTGAGATTTTTGTAGGAAACTTAATTAACTACAACTTTGTTATAGACATTTTTCCTGTAGCTTTAGCCATTTATGAAATAAAAATAAAAGAACAAGAAATTCATATAAAATTTACTTTAGTGATCTGTATTGTGTCACCAGTGTAAGTTACAGTTACATCTCTATATGCATTTTTGTAGATAATTTAATCTTGAGTTAGTTGCTTTTTTCCATTTTGAAATAGAATAAAATACCGCTGAGCTGTAATTTAAAAAAAAAAAAACACTAAAGTTTACATGTATTTTGTATGGAAAATATTCAAACGCAAAGGCCGAGTGCTAAACATTATTTTTGAGGGCTCATATTTTAAGAAGACATTTTCTTGGGTATTTCCAACAAAATTTTGGTGGGACCTCAGAAAAAAGAATTGTCGCCCAAAAAAAGCACCCTTATATATATATATATATATATATATATATATATATATATATATATATATATATATATATATATATATATATAAATATATATATATATATATATATATATATATATATATATATATATATATATATATATATATATATTTATATATATATGTATATATATATATATATATATATATATATATATATATATATATATATATATATATATATATATACATATATATATATATATATATATATATATATATATATATATATATATATATATATATATATATATATATATATATATATATATATATATATATATATATATATATATATATATATATATATATATATATATATATATAAATATATATATATATATATATATATATATATATATATATATATATATATATATATATATATATATATATATATATATATATATATATATATATATGTATATATATATATATATATATATATATATATATATATATATATATATATATATATATATATATATATATATATATATATATTTATATATATATATATATATATATATATATATATATATATATATATATATCTGTAGGTGGGAGGTAAACTACACCAAGTCCAATTTTTTCAAAATACGTTTTTTTATACTGTTAGAATCAGGATTTTCTTGTCTACCGAGAGGTTAATAGCACTGAGTCCTAACTAGTGTAGTTTTCGAGATAGAACAATTTTAAATAGTCCAAGTCCATAGTAAATAGTCTATTTTCAAACAGTTTTTTGGCTCTCCTGTAAAATTTTAAAAATGTGACTTGGTGTAGTTTACCTCCCACCTACAGATATATATATATATATATATATATATATATATATATATATATATATATATATATATATATATATATATATATATGTATATAAATATATATATATATATATATATATATATATATATATATATATATATATATATATATATATATATATATATATATATATATATATATATATATATATATATATATATATATATATATATATATATATATATATATATATATATATATATATATATATATATATATATATATATATATATATATATATATATATATATATATATATATATGAATGAGCAATTTCACGCAAGCTCAGCAAATTTTTGGGAAATTTTGACTTGACCCCCTTTTAATTTTGGTTATTTTTTGTTTATAGATAGTCTTTGATAAATAAAAAATACAAGTTCTCTTAGAATTTTTTTTTTCGACCAGGGTTCTTCACAGGGTGCCCCTCAATTTTTTGTTATTTTGTGATGTGACTGCATTTTGAC
>OY856186.1:164262528-164431239 GCA_963693315.1 Diogma glabrata
AAAGTTTAGGACTAGCATCATTTTTTGTTTTAAAGATAAAATTCCTTGTGCATATGACTGTCGGGAATCAGTTTTTTTTGTTCTGAAGGAAAATTATAAAACTGGCGTTATAAACTAAGAGATTTTTTTTTATGTTAAATATCAAATATTTTATTATTAGATGAACTTTTTAAAATATTATAAAAATTATATATGTAGTACAATAAATAAAATAAATACAATTGTTAAAAATGATTTACTTATTTTACAAACAGAAGTTTCTTTTGAATAGGAAAGCACTTATGCAATTATTTTCTTGGTATTAGATGGCATAAAAAATGAAATGTTTATTTGTCACTTTTAGTAATCACTTGTCACTCTTATAAAAAATAATTTGACAGTCTTGACTGCAAACAAAAAAGCCGTATAAACAACTAAATCTATTTAGGAACTTTTGACTGGAGAAGTATTATGTTCGTATTATGTTATTATGGAATCATATAAAGTAAAGGATTGTTTTTCAACATTAAATTACAAATATTTTATTATTGAATAAACTTTTTAAAATATCATACAAATTATATATGTGAAAATAAATATAGTTATTAAAAATTATTTACTTATTTTACATTCAAAAGTTTCTTTTGAGTTGGAAAACATTTTTGCATTTATTGTCTTAGTATCTACTGGTACAAAAGAATGAAATTTTTGAGTTCCACTTATAGTAATCGCATTTTTATATCGATTTTGTAATTTTTCTTTTGTTAATTGATATTCATTTTTATCGGCGTATCCAAAGTTCATGGTAGATTCCCATTTTAAAGCCCATTCGAAAAGTTTTTTTGGTGTATCAATAATATTATCTTCGCTCGCCATACTATAACGGTGTGCAGCACGCTTCAGTGTACCACCAATTCCATCACAAGGTCCCTTTCCATGGCTGGTAGCATAAAAAGGCCATTCAGCGTCAATCTTAAAGTCTTCTTTATGGTGGCATAAGTTAATTAGGTTATGTTTATTTGTGTATTGAGAAGGTGCACCGTCAGTGTTATAAATTATTTTTGTAATATTAGAATTTATATGCGTTTTGATGAATTCAATAAGTTTTGTAATGAAAAGATGGACTGTAGTACTGTTGTGATCGTTTATATCCGAAATGAGTATAAAACTTCGGTGCTGTATATATTCACTTGTGGCACTTTTAAAATAAATGACAAATGTATGTTAATATGTGTTAATATTATGTTAATATGACAAATGTATGTTAATATTTTCGGATGAGAATGTCTGAATATTGGCCTACTCAGATTAATCTGCGATGGACAATTTTTTTACTGAAAAATAATCAGTAATTTTCTGTTGTTTAAGGCAAAGTTGAATAATATTTTCCACTTTAATTACAATTTGGTCGTCAATTTGCATTTGATTAAATCCGGGCTGCAAACCTGATCAGCAAGCGCGTAGCGTACGGATTTAACCCCGCAGTTGCGTAGTTTATTCAAAACTTTCTCACCGACCAATACATTTCGGTATCCATTGATGGCTTTTCTTCTGCGTCTAAATTAACTAACGCTGACGTACCACAAGGTTTAGTTTTGTCACCACTTTATTTTTAATTTTTTACGTTTAAATTAAAATCACCAGCAACCCAATAAATAATTTTTCAGATGATAGTACACTGTACAAGTCATTTGTTTTCCTATCTTTAAAAGGGAAAAGGCATGAACGAATAAAGCCCGCCCGGAGAGACTCTGCCATAAATGTAAATGATAGCCTGAAAGTTTCCAATTGGGGTGACTGAAATATGTTCAATTTTAACGTGTGTGTGTGTGTGTGTACTCAGTATACAATTAATATTTTGTGCAGTTTTTTCTTCGTTTTTAAAATTAATTCCAAATTTATATTGAAAATTGAAGGCTAATGAATTTTAATTTTGAAGTTGGTTGATGTAAACGTTTTCTGAGTCCAAACGTTAGGCGACAACTCAAATACGCAACGCAAGATCAGGGTAACAAATCGTTCAAACAAAATGTATGAAACGTACAAGTCAAAATCATTAAATAGATTTATGATCAACAGAAGGGCATGCATCCGTATGTAATCTTCTTTTATTACTGTAAGAAAAAGATAACACACACAACAACTGACCAAGCCAACAAATCATTTTGAAGAAGCTTTTTATGAATACTTAGAAGCATAACCATTAGTTGAATAAATTACAATAAAATTAATAGTTTTAAAAATATCAAACGTAAAGGTTTATGATATAAATAATACAGGTTTTATGAAAACTGGCTAAAATATAAAACTTAATGTCATGCTTAAGATAAAATCACAGTAAAAAGCTTATCTTCACATATTATGTTTTATTTAATAGTTTCGTTTTCATATACTTTGACATTTTATTCACAAAATTCATTAGTTATTGCAGAGTTTGTATCTTCTTATAACTTTTAAAATAAATTCGTCGCTATTAACAATAGACCTACTGGCATCAAATATCTACGATTATTTATTGAACATTATAGAGTCAATTCATATAAAAACTCTTCTCGTAAGTGTACAATGTTTATGTTATTTGTGATAATCAAATGTTATAATGATTTTTTGAATTAATTTTCGAACGAAAAAACGTTGTTAATTAATTCGAAATTCGTTATTTCGCAATGGAGCTTTTTTAGTTTCACTAGACTGAAATTTCGAATAGATTTGAATACTGTCCAGAATTTTTGTAAGCAATTAAAGTAACTAAGAGGATCTAATATTTTTCCCAGTTAGCCAGATAAAAAAAAGAATAAAAAAAAAAGAAAATAGAACTTGAATTATAATTCTTAAATCAGTAAAAACACATATCCATTGTCTTTAAATTATACAGAATAATATACATTCAAATAAAATATGAAAAATATCTAAAAACGAATTAGCATATATATTTTGCTCATATTCTATTTTACTTTAAAGGCAAAGCGTACAAACTAAAACCGACACATTGTGCACAAATCATTAACATTTAAGATGAATGCTGATACGAAATGGTCTCCTAAATTTAATATACCAAAATTAACATGCGGATAAAACGTGATAATTTTTAAAACATAAATCTAAAAACTTAAAAAAATATTATTTATGTAAAACCAGAATGGGATTTTTTTTTTCAAAGCTTACATGCTGTATTTTGATAATATTGAGAAGCTTTTATGATTTATATAAGTGGCCAGTTTTTGTTTCGGAAATAAAAAGTATTATTGTTGATCAGCAACGATCTCATATTGAAATTCGTTTACTTGTTTTGATTGTTGCGTTTATGAAAATTATGAAAAATCTACATTCGGTGACGCAGGTTTTGTCTTTAAATATGGTGCTGAAAGAACAAGTATATGAAAATTTCAGATACTTCGAATTTTTGTTACCACACAAATTTTCTTAAATTCTTAAACCATTATCTCAGTTTCTGCACAAAGAAGAGGGCTTAGTACATATTAGGGTTTCTCAAACGGGATCCCGGGATCCCGTTTTCTCCGGGATCCCGGGCGTAAATTTTCATCCCGTTTTCCCGGGATTTCATCCCGGGCTCCCGGGTATCGCGCTAATTTTTATTAACATTTTTGAAGTTATACTTCTTTGCGCTCGTTGTAAATATTTTGATGGGGTGTTAATCGAGAAACCGCGTCACGCTTGTTTAAGTTATATTTTAACCTTTATGCTGTATGGTAATAAAGACGAAATTAGTAAATCAACCTTATGCTGTATGGTAATAAAGACGAAATTACTAAATCAATCATATTTTATAATAATAAAACATTATTCGCTTAGTTATCTTTGATCAATTTTTTTTTCACTTTTCGGAATTATCATTAAAATGAATAGTTAATGTATAATGTGACAAACAAATATGTACATTTATATGAATATTATGTTAAATTATTTTTTAACAAATACATATTTCTAATTTACAACAAATATGTTCTTATGGTTTGCAATTATATAAAATATGTACATATTTCTATGCATTAGCACCAATACGATACATTTAAGCATTGCTTATATATGATTAAACAAACCTGCTTGCATTAGCAGAACTGCCCTTACATGTTCCAAAAATTGGAAATTGACGTTTCTTTTCCTCTTCTTAGAAACATTGATTAACCAAGAATTTGCATTGGAACCTTAGTACCGAAGAAAAAGATTATGAACAATATCAAAGTTACAGATTTAAAGTGTTTTACTTATTGAGTGATATATGCTTTTCCATTACTTTCAAAACTATTATTAACTATAACTATAACTATTGTTATTGCAAGGGATCTATAAAATATATGCAAATATGTTAACAAATGGTGTGATTTGACTGTTTTAATAATAATATATAAGTCTGAATTTACAAATGAAATTAGTCTTATTATTATTTTTTCCAATTTTTGTTTTAAGTTGTGGGAAGGAATGTCGAAATAAGACGATGACCATAAAGCGATAAAACCCATTAAGCAAAAATATTCACTAAAAATGGTGGTATTCTTAAACCTGCTGGCGTATGCATCAATGTAGTAGAGTATTGCAGACAATCGATAAAATATATTTGCAAATTGCAATACGACCCTCTTCAGAACAGCAAAATTTCTGGATTGATAAATGATTATAAGTCTACATGAAATAGGACGTTAAACCAATAGCAATGAACCAGTGTACCTATTTTGTATGACGAGTACGGTGGTTTCGGAGTAAGTAATTAACAATTGTGACATCCAATAAACTAAAATTGTTCGTGACACATTGAATTATTTGAATTAAATCTTTGGAATAAAATTTTAACTTTTTTCTAGCCTTAATCTTTTGCTATCAACATTTATAAAAATTATTTAATTATTATTTGTCTGTCAAATGTGTTTTAATTTTAACATACATTTAATATGTAAATTTATCGATAGCTTTAGAGACATTTACTTAATGGCTTTTGCTGTCTGTAAAATGATACTATTACATTTTTTTCAAACTTTTTATATACATATTACTAATAAAATAAGTTAAATTAAATGACATTAAAAAAAACTATAGGAGAATTTACTCAAAAAAAACAGTTTTCAACCACTTTATCTGGGAAGCACGGAAATCGCCGTGCGGGTACCTTCTAGTAATTAATAATTATTAGTTTTTTGAATAATATTTTTTTTTTCTTTTTGAATAATATTTTTTTTTCTTTTTGGATAATATTTTTTTTTTGAATATTTTTTTTCATTTTTTTGACTAAGAAAACTAAGAAAAATCGACGATTATATAGTAGAATTTTTTTGCCAGCGAATTTTTGACAGCTAGGAACGCAGCAAGAGATAAAAGATGCGACAAAAAGTAAAACAGAGATGTATTATTTGTTTTGGGATAAATTTGTTTTCAAAACAATTATATTAGTTAAATTTCTACTTCTAGTTCGTACCTTTTCGTTCGTATCACAACAAACTGATATTTGTTTCCATAGGCGTCGTTATTTTTATTATACTTATTTTTAATTATCAAAATTTTGTTACATTGCCTACAAAATCATTAATATTTTAACTAGTTTTTGGTTTTCTATTATAATTGGTTGAATTTCAATAGTAATTTATTAATTTGTATGAGTTTTTTTTGTCCATTTCAATGGGACCCCAATAGTTTTTTTTAATATTTTAATCGAGACACTGAATGTGTAAACAATATGCGCATGTGCATGCGCATGTGCAAACAATATGCGCATAACAAACAAATTTTGTGTTCGCTGGCAAAAAAATTCTACCATACGTTCTTATACTTTTTGAATAATAATTTGTTTTTGAATAATATTTTTTTTTATTTATTTTTTGTACAATATGTTTTTTTTTTTAACGATATTTTTTTTTTTGTATTATATTTTTTTCTTTTGAATAATATTTTTTTTTTGAATAATATTTTTTTTATATTTTTTTTTTGTGAATAATATTTTGGTTTTTTTTAGTTATTTTTTTTTAATGTATCCTATCTGTCTGTCTGTGTGCGTGTGTGCGAGCGAATGGCCAAAGAAGTATAACTTCCACCGTCTGGTCCGACGCAGACCCTACTTTTTTGTACTTTTTTCAAAGATATTAAAAGTTTTCTCACTCGAAAATCGAGTAGTTTTTAATTATTTTCCCTCTGTAGTAATTAATTTCGTTCAAAATTAGGAAAATGTTTTTTTGATACATATGGTATCATGGTTTTTTGTATGGTTTTTTTTGACACATTTAAACAGAACAAATTAAAACCAATCAAACTTAAAATAGGTAGATTTTTCTGAGAAATCTACCTAAAACTTTCGCTTTATTTCTCCTAATTTATGTTTAATGGTTCTCTTGGACGGATGGTTCAATGAATGATTCAATAACGGAATTTGGCGACACTCTCACGGTCGCAATTTTCAACCTACACCAAAATAATTTTTTTATATGTTTCTACAAATAATATCTTGGACAAGTTTGTGAACTGGCCATATCCGGGTACCGGTTAAGCCTCTAGAGTCTAAAAGTCGAATAATCTAGGGCGCTATAACTTCCGTTTGAATCATAATATTTTAATAAAATTTATAAATATTGGATATTTGAAATGTTAGAAACATCATTTTTACCCAGATGACAATCTTGGCGGTCCAGGTTCCTGCAATCTCAGCTGTTTTAAAAATTTACTAAGCATTTTTGTCCTTGATCTAGCTTAAGATGGCCAAGCTCATATTTGAAAATGTTTGTACACAAAAATACAACATAAATCTTTCCAAAATTAAAAAAAAAATAGTTCAGGTCTAAAGGTTGAGACCCTAGGGCTGTTGAAATGAAAACAAACGCAAAATACTATGCTTTCATCATGTTTCAGTTTATGTTATTTAAATTCATCTAAACTTTTAAGCATACTTTTAAGCTATAGCTTCAAAAAACTTCAGTTATCTAACACAAGAGTTTCCATTTTTATAAGCATTATAATACACCCCTTGCAAGAAAAATATCAAGCCATTTAATACCATAGAAAATAATCAAATTCTTTTTTGTTTTTATATTTTCACTAAGTAAACCCGTTTGAAAAAAGATTAAATAAGAACAAAAAATACAACAACAAAGATGTTTTTGAATTAAAATTGTTTGATAATGTTTGATTATAAATTATGTGTAATGGTAAAATTGTAGTTGTGACGTAGTTCATTTGATCTTTGGTGGATTTAATATGTTATGACTAATTTTAACCAACTTAAATAAAACTGTTCCGAAATTGCATTGATAAATTTGGTTCGAATAATGTATTTAATTCGGTTTGATAATATTTTTGAATTATTCTGTTGCTACTTAAATTTTTTATTTAAACCAATCTCAAATCTGACACATCTAATTTTATTTGTACACAAAACTGTCTGACCCCGAAATCTACCTATTTCTAGCCGCTGGACTTTTTATACAGCGTATCGTTTACAATTAATTTTATTCTATCTAGAAACCTCCTTAAATACTGTTTGAATCTAGAAAAATCGATCGTTATACTAATCTTTAATCGGAAATATTCGTTTAAACAAAATAAGAAACAATTTTGTTTGTCCCTTTGCTGTACAATAATATGCATTTCATGATCATTCTAGTGATGCAACTGATCCACCGGATTCTAAAAATACAAAAATCTCAGTATCCGGTATTTCATAATCCCTGGCCGGGTACTCCACCCAGGTATTTCGTTCAATTTTTATTTACAAACAAACCGAAAATTCCGCAAATTCTGTTATTCGCAATTTAATTACTTTAAAGCGTGAAAAGTAGAAAACAACCAGTGCAAATTGTTTTATATTACAGAATAAATTTTTAATTTCAATTTGAATGAATTTCAAAAATTTTAGTATAACAAGACAAATTTAGTTCTTCAATTTAAAATCTTTAAGCTGGGTTTTAACTAGAGTGACCATCTCGCCGAGTTTGACAAAGAATCCACGAGTTACAGGCGTAGTAGTTTCTGCGGTCTGGGTTTGACAACAAACTATCCGCATGAGATATTATTTTACTTATTGCCATGCGACAAATTTTCAAAGTTTACAAATCTTATAGCTAAATTAAAATCCTATGCCATAAATGACCTTACTGCCTCAGAAAATCATAATTTTATTACAGTTCTTCAACTTAATGTTTATTTAGATGGTATTGCAGTGGTTTAAATTTAAATTAAAAATTCGTTGAGTTTAAACACTGCAATAAAAATTATAACAATATTTTTAAGTTTATTTTAATCAGCTAACACTTTAGTTATTTATTTATAGCTCCGTAACAATTCATAATTGAATAAAGGAGTTTCCTATATTTTTCCATAGTTCCTTATTTTTTGCTTTTCATTCCAAAACCAACTGCCAAAATTTTTAATGTCGTCTTTTCATTGTATATGTGGTCGTCCAGGATTTCTTTTTCCGTCGCATGGTGTCCATTCTTCAACAATTTTCGGCAGACGATTGTTATCATACCGACTCAAATGACCAGCCCAGTTCCATTTCAAACCTTTTGCAGTTTCCTTAACATCTTTTACTTTCGTCGTTTTCCAAATTTTTTCGTTGGTCATGCGATCAGTAAGTCGAACGTTCAACATTGATCGTTCCATACGTCTTTGAGCGATTTCTAATTTCGATATTGATTTCCGTGATAAGGGTAAACATTGAGTACCGTATGCGAATACAGGTATTATACAAGCGTCAAATGGCCTCTTTTTGTGGAAAATTGGCATTAAACTTTTGAAGAACCTTTTCAACGCCCAAAATGATCTCCACGCGGCAGGTATTCTTGCGTCTATATACGTCTCTACACTTAAAAACAACAAAATAGAATACATATCCTATTCGTTTTCCAACTTTATTTAAGTCAACTCGAGGTTTAATGAATATAAAATTTTCATTATAAATACAACTATATAATTAACTAGGTGAGCGAAGATATGTCCAATCCAAAAGATATGTCCGAAGATATGTTACAATCCAAAAGAACTACAAAATCGCTACAGTTTAATGTGTGGTAAATATTGCTGCATCTACCTCCGGCATAGATTTAGTGGAAAATCAATGAAAAATTTTTTAAACGGATTTGAAACCGATATGTATGACTTCAACGATCGTATCGTGAATTTTGTCTATAAAAAGTACTTTAACAAAACGGCAAAGAAAAATGGGTGAACGAACCAAATAAAAACTCGTCCAGGTTGAAAATATGATCAAACTTATTCAATGTAGGTAAAAGTGTGTTATTAAATTTTTTTTAAATCAACTAATATCAAACTCTTATTTTCAGACTTTCAATATCACTGCAGTTGAAAAAAAAAAAATAAAAAAATAAAACAAAAGTATAGAAAAATAAAAAAAAAACAAAAAAGCAAAAAAAAATTCAATAATTTGTTTAAGTATTGTGAAAAGAGATGATAATTTTCCCCTTGAAAGTCTATGGGAACCGTTTTTCGGTGATTATTTCTCGGTGGTATGTCTAATTTTCTATATTTTTTGTAAACCATCTATGGCTAGATGTCGTCTTACATGCAAAATTTCATTTTGATCTCTTTAATAGTTTGGGAGGAGTATGGCGACAATCGAGAGTCCGAATCGGGAAAGAATGGAGCTTCGCTCCAAAAATAAAGTAAATCAGCTCTAAATATAAATTTATATAATTCATTGTTGTTGTTCAAAGTATGCACGTGTACACTGAAAGTAATCTAACCGATAAAATTGTTTCACCGTCTGCGCTTCTTATTGGTGGTAAGCAACCACAAATAAAATTCCAAGCTTTAGATCAACACTTTTTTTGTTTTTTAATTTAAATCTTTCTGTCCTTTTTGGGATCCTCCTCAATAAAATTTTTTAAAACTTATTATCAACTCTATTTTGAACTTCCTTATAAAATTTTAAAGTTTCGCCAACAACTTTGATTAGGACATTGTTTTTAGTTTTGGGTAGCGATGTATATCAAACATTAAACTTTAATAAAAACACAAGTATTTTTTTATTTCTGTTTAGAAATTTATCACAACACTAACATGAAACATCAATACGTTGTCGGAAAATTATAACAGATCATAAATTAACACAATTTAGTGAAAAGATGATACACTCAGCAAACTATTCGAAAACTTCTCCATTTAGCGTTTCGAGAACATATTACAAAATCAATAATTCATATGTCTTTCAAAATTTCAAAAATATTGAAAAAATCATAATAAAATCAAAAATTTAAACTATTTCAAAATTCTAAAAATATTGCAAAGACTCATAATTCACAAATTCAAAACATAAATTATTAAAAAAATTAAAAATACAAACTTTTTTCAAAATTCTAAAAATTATAACACAATCAAAAATTTCCATGTCCAATTTCATGTTCATTACATTTCATGTCATACAAATAATTAATTTCATTCTTTCAAAATCATTCTTTTGACCCACTTGACAACATTTTTTGACAAACTTATAATGCAGTTATTACTTCGGTCTAAAAGACCTAGTAATTATTGCATTAGACCAAAAGTGAAATTCTTACCCCCACTTCTTTTGACATTTTCCGACGTTTTAGGACCTACTGATTCTAAAAAAGCAACAAAAAAATGTTTGACTGTCTGTCCGTCAAAACCTACGAAATCTAAAAAACCGCTGGAGGGATTTCAAAAATATTTTTTTCTAAAAATAGGTTTACTTAATAGAAAGAGCCGAAAGGACAATGTGTTCGATTACCGTACCGAAAGTGTGTCAAAAAATCGTCAAGTGCGTCAAAACAAGGAAATTTACACATTTTTTGCTTAAAAAAGATTCATTTTAAGTGATTACGAATAGAAACATTGAATTGGAGAAATCTTGAGGGTCGGGTTTGGTATGTGAGACCAAAAACTAGATTATTGCGCTATAAGTTTGTCAACAAAATGTTATAAAGTGTCAAAAGAATGATTTTCATTTTTTTTATTCAATTTTTTGGGAAAAAATGAAATTAATTGTTTGTTTGACATGAAATGTTAGCAAACATGGAAATTTGAAATGACATGGAAATTTTTGATTTTGTTATAATTTTTGAAATATTTTTGGAATTTTCAAATTGTATTTTTGATTTTGTAAGAATTTTCGGAAAACTTTTAGGGTTTTGAGTTTAAATTTTTGATTTTATTATAACTTTTGGAGTATTTTTGGAATCTAGAAGGAAGTTTGTATTCTTGATTTTGTTATAACTTTTGCGATATTTTTAGAATTTTCGAAAAAGTTTTTTTTTTGATTTGGAATTAAAATTTTTATTTTTGATTTTGTAATATTTTTAGAGTTCTGAAAAAAATTTGTATTTTTGATTTGAAATATTTTTGGAATTATAATAAAAGTTTGTATTTTTGATTTTGTTATAATTTGTGGAAAATATTTTTAGAGTTTCGAAAAAGTTTCAATTTCTAATTTTATTATAATTTTTGCAATATTTTTAGAATTTTGGAAAAAGTTTGAATTTTTGAGTTTGGAAATCAAAAAGTTTTGCAATAATTTTAGAATTTTTGAAAAAGTTTCTATTCTTGATTTTGTAAGAATTTTCGGAATATTTTTAGGGTTTTGAAGAAGTTTAAATTTTTGATTTTGGTATAATTTTTGGAATATTTTTGTAATTTTGAAGAAAGTTTGTATTTGGGTAATTCTTTTACAAACCGAACACCTTTCTGATCGACACCTCTTCGATGTGGCTGAAACTTTTTTTGCGGATTAAATGTCGAAAAAAGAGATATGTGTCCGAGGAATTTTTTTTGCATATTTTCGATAACACAAGTGATTGAATATTTCAGAAGGGCGAGTTTTTTGGCTTGGAGACTCATTTTCAAAAATTCATATTTCCGAATCTATAACAGCTACAAAATTTTTACCCTATAACACTTTTTGTAGCTGAAGGACTGAACTTTGACAAAAAAATATTTTTTATAAAAAATATTAACAAACTCATATTGTTATAAACAATTTAATTGTTTAAATCGATTTTTAACTTAATTTTTTTTAAAAAAAAAATTGTTATCAAGCCTTGGGAAAAAAAATCCATCCAGTGCGCCACGTAATTTCTATTGTATTAGCCACCACTGCCAAGACAAACTTAGACAAATAATAATAGATGATAAAAAAATATCTTAGTAAATAAAAAAATCACGTAATAAAAAATAAAGTAATACTTCTTAATATTTAATATGTACTTTATTAAAGGAACCCATATTGGAATATATGTATACTCATAAATATTATTTGCAAAATTTGAAAACAATCGTACACTTCTAAGGCGTGCCCCAGCCACTTAAAGTTGAGAGGTTTTGTTCTGGTCCTTAAAAAATAATTTAAATTTTTTGTACGACTCCCTCCCTTTTCGTGTCAATTCCCACAAAATATTATTTGCAAAATTTGAAAACAGTCGTTGAATTCTATGGCGTGCCTTCGGTCGCTTAAATTTGAGAGGTTTTGTTCTGGCCCTTAAAAAAATAATTTCGTGTCAATACCCATAAAAATATTATTTGGAAAATTTGAAATCAATCGTTCAATTCTAAGATGTGCGGGGGCCACTTAAAGTTGAGAGGTTTTGTTCTGGCCATTAAAAACTTTCAAAACGAATTACCCATACATTTTTTTATGCAAATTTTCAATAAATAATTGTTACAAAGATGATTTGTAACATTTTTTGCAATTTAATTTAAAATTTTGAGGTTATGTCAAAAACTAGTTTAAACAAAAGATGTAGATCTGTTAATTATCTACAACTTTTGCATTTAACTTTTTTGATACAAGTTACAGATTTTGATTTATTAGCAAAAAACCGTTTTTTTTAAACATTACGCGCTACATAAATTAATATTTTAAGAATAATAATTGAAAAGAAATCATATTTTAAAAATATATTTTTGTCGTAAAATTTGAGGGAGAATACAATGGGAATACTAAGAACTTGATTCGTTTTGGGGGCGTTTGTTAAAAATCGATTTAAACAATTAATTTGTTAAAACCATATGAATTTGTTAATATTTTTTATAAAATTTTTTTTCTCAAAGTTCAGTCCTTCAGCTACAAAACTGTATTTGCTAAAAATTTTGTAGCTCTTATAGATTCTGAACTATGAATTTTTGAAAATGAGTCTCCAAGCCAAAAAACCCGCCATTCTGTTCGATCACTTGTATTATCGAAAATATGCAAAAAAAAATTCCTCGGACACATGTCTCTTTTTTTCGACATAGAATCCGCAAAAAAAGTTTTAGCCAAATCGAAGAGGTGTCGATCAGAAAGGTGTTCGGTTTGTAAGAGAATTACCCATTTTTGATTTTGTTATAATTTTTGCGATATCTTTAGAATTTTGGAAACAGTTTTTTGAATTTTTAATTTGGAAAAAGTTTCAATTTTTGATTTTGCAATATTTTTTGAGTTTTGAAAAAAATCGTATTTTTGATTTTGTTATAATTTTTGAAATATTTTGGGAATTTTAGATTTTGTTATAATTTTTGCAATATTTTTAGAATTTTGATAAAGTTTTAATTTTTGATTTTATTATAATTTTTGAAATATTTTAGAATTTTGGAAAAAGTTTGAATTTTTGATTTTGTAAATTAAGAAATTTTGCAATAATTTTAGAATTTGAAAGAAGTTTCAATTTTTGATTTTGTAAGAATTTTTGGAATATTTTTAGAATTTTGAAGAGGTTTAAATGTTTGATTTAATTCTAATTTTTGTTATTTTGAAAAAGTTTGTCCTTTGATTTTGTTATAAATTTTGGAATATTTTAAGAATTTTGAAAAAAGTTTGAATTTTTTCAATATTTTTAAAATTTTGAAAAAATTTAAATTTTTGATTTTATTATAATTTTTGGAATTTAGAAAAAATTTTTTTTTTGATTTTGTTATAATTTTTGCAATTTTTTAAGAATACTGGAAAAAGTTTCAATTTTTGATTTTGTTATAATTTTTGCAATATTTTTAGAATTTTGAAAAAGGTCTCAATCTCTAATTTTGTAATAATTGTTGGAATGTTTTTAGAACTTTAAAAAAACTTTAAATTTTTGATTTTATTTTAATTTTTAGAATATTTTTGAAATTTTGAAAGAAATATGAATTTGTGATTTTGTAATATTTTCTTGCTACGCTAAATGGAGAGGATTTTTGAGTAGTTTGCTGAGTGTATCATCTTATCTCTAAGTTATGTTAATTTAAGATCTGTTATAATTTTCCGGCTACGTATTAATGTTTTGTGTTTGTTTTGTAATAAATTTCTGAAAAGAGACAAAAGAATACTTGTACTTTAACAAAGAGTTTTATGTTTGATATACATCGCTGCCCAAAACTAAAAACAATGTCCTCAAAAGTTTTTTGAGGAAAACTATATCAAAATCCTTAACCCAGACCGAAGTCTTGATATCTCAGAGCTGTGAGATTTCAGCCCCTTCATATTTTAGTTTTTGGTCTCACAAACCAATAATGACCATCAAGATTTCTCCAAATTCAATGTTTCTACAATCACTTAAAATGAGCAAAATATATGCAAATTTCCTTGTTTTGACATACTTGACGATTTTTTTGACACACTTTTGATACAGTTATCGAACACATCGTCCTTTCGGCTCCTACCATTGAGTAAACCTATTTTTAGAAAAAAACATTTTTGAATTCCGTCCAGCGGTTTTCTAGATTTCATCGGTTGTGAAACAGTCCGGCAGACTCATTTTGTTTTGCTTTTTTAGAATCAGTAGACCCTGGAAAATCGAGAAATGTCAAAAAGGGGGGTTAGAGTTTCAATTTTTTCTCGAAAATGAAATACTACGATCTTTTAGATCGATTATTTTCTACATTTACAGTATGACATCAATCATTCTCACAACTCACCGAAATCCATAATTTTGTTGATGACCGAACATTGCATGCGTTTTAATCATTTCTCTTGGGCTTCGGTCTCGTGTAACAGCCAACAATGATAGAAATTTATGAATGAATTCTTTCAATGAAGCCCTAATGCAGCCCTACAAAGTATAATAGAACAGGTATAGGGTATAATTAACACTGCTTGCCGTTGGCGATTGGCGTAAGATTTCAAATAACATAATGTCAATCTCTTGTTACTTTACGCAAATAACTTATTTAATAAGTTTAATGGTAAAAAGGTCGACCAAGTGCGAATAAAGTTCGCTTGCCAAGGGTTCCGTGAATGTAGAAGAACAATCTGACAAAAATAATTTACAAATAATTGTGTTCTAAAGTTTTAATTTTGCCAGTCCATAGCCACATACAAATGGTTTTTTTTTCTTTTAAATATTGATAGCAATGTCAATTGAAAATTGATCAAAATTATACACAAAATGCTATGTCTCGTTAAAGGAAAACCCTTAAGTTACCCTAAAGTGCGAAAGCAGTTTACGGTAACTTAAGAGAGATTGAGTCACACCAACTTGAATAAATGGTATAAATCGGAAAATATACATTACGATTAATTCAAATAATAATTCAATAATAATTGGCAATAATTCAAAAACTGTGTACCGCAAAATTTTGAAAAAATTGCAGCATTTCTTAAATAAGTTACTCTTTTATATGACATCCCACTTATATTGGTCAATAAAGCTTTTTTCACCCTTCCCCACTCTCACCCCCTCAAAATATAGAAAACTAATTATGTGACACTTCACTAAAGTTTAAGTTCAGAGTTTATCAAACTTCCTATCTCTGTGATTTTTTTTTCAATTTTTTTTGCTAATCAACGTCGAAACGAAGGAGGGAAACTAACTCCTGTATACACTTTTTTTGGCAATAACTCAAAAACTGTCCACCGCAAAATTCTAAAAAAATTTACAATATGTCTTAAATTTAGTAGTCTTTCATATGACACCCCACTTGATTTTATTAAAACGAAGTTTTTTCATCCTTCCCTAATCTCACCCCCTCAAAATACAGAAAATTATTATGCAACACTTAGCTTTAGTTTTATTTCAACGTTTAGCAAACTTCCTATCTCTGTGAATTTTTTCTGTCAATCAACGTCGAAACTTTCAGTTGCACTTTTTTGACAATAATTAAAAAAACTGTGCGCGGAAAAATTCTGTTTTTTAGATTTTTTCCGTGCACAGTTTTTTAATTATTGTCAAAAAAGCGTAACTGAAAGTTTCGACGTTATAGTTACAATGTTTCTTAATTTTGGTGCTCTTTGAAATGACAACCCATTCATTTGGTTAAAAAAACCTTTTCTTCACCCTTCCCCACCCCAAACAAATAGACATAAAATTATTTGAGACTTCGCTATATTACTTCGGTCTGAAAGACCTAATTACTTACTTCGGTCTGAAAGACCTAAGTATTACATTCGTGAGCTCAAAGTGAAATTCTTACCCCCACTTTTTTGGCATTTCTCGACGTTTTAGGACCTACTGATTCTAAAAAAGTAAAAAAAAAAATGTATGTCTGTCTATAGACCGGCCGGCTGGAGGGATTTCAAAATTTTTTTTCTAAAAATAGGTATTCACAAGGGGCAGGTCCGAAAGGACGCTGTGTTGGATAACTGTACCGGAAGTGTGTCAAAAAAATCATTATGTGTGTCAAAAATGGCAAATTTTCATATTTTTGGCTTAAAAAACGTTCATTTTAAGTGATTACGAGTAGGAACATTAAATTTGGAGAAATCTTGATGGTCGGGATTGGTATGTGAGATCAAAAACTAGATTATTGCATTATAAGTTTGTAAAAAATGTTGTCAAGTGTGTCAAAAGAAAGATTTTTATTTTTTTTTTACCCAATTTTTTAGAAAAAAAAATAAAATTAATTGTTTGTTTGAAATGAAGTTTTATTATTATTATTGAGAACTATGGCATTTTAAGTTTGTCAAAAAAATGTTGTCAAGTGTGTCAAAAGAAAGATTTTTATTTATTTTTTGGAAAAAAAAAATAAAATTAATTGTTTGTTTGAAATGAAGTTTTATTATTATTATTGAGAATTATGGCATTATAAGTTTGTCAAAAAAATGTTGTCAAGTGTGTCAAAAGAAAGATTTTTATTTATTTTTTTACCCATTTTTTTTGGAAAAAAATAAAATTGTTTGTTTGAAATGAAATTTTATTATTATTATTGAGAATTATGGATTATAAGTTTGTCAAAAAATGTTGTCAAGTGTGTCAAAAGAAAGGTTTTTATTTATTTTTTGCCCAATTTTTTAAGAAAAAAATAAAATTAATAGTTTGTATGACATGATATTTTATTATTATTATAGAGAATTATGGCATTATAAGTTTGTCAAAAAATAATGTCAAGTTTGTCAAAAATGATTTCATTTATTTTTTTAGCCAATTTTTTGGAAAAAAATGTAGCTGTTTTTATGACGTAAATGTAATTGAAAATGAAATTGGACATGAAAATTTTTGAATTTGTTATAGTTTTTAAAATATTTTTGGAATTTTGAAAAAAGTTTGTATTTTTGATTTTGTAATAATTTTTGCAATATCTTTAGGATTTCGGAAAAAGTTTTAATTTTCGATTTTGTAAGATTTTTTGGAATATTTTTAGAATTTTGAAAAATTTAAAATTTTTGATATTATTATAATTTTTGGAATTTTGAAAAAAATTTTCAATTTTTGATTTTGTATTAATTTTTGCAATATTTTTAGAATTTTGGAAAAAGTTTGAATTTTTAAGAATTTCTGAAATATTGAAATTTAGAAAAAATCTAAATACACCTATCCCCCGCTTTACACGGCACTCACTTAACACGTTTTCGACTTTACACGGTTTTTGAAATCAAAATTTCCAAAAAAAAAAATTAAGAAAAAGACAAATTTTGGTATTACACGCACTTATATCTACTTTATTTTAATTAAACCTTCTGGTATACCAGTATACCACTTATGATCATAAACATAAAGGTTTTAATTAAAACAAGAAAGCAAGAAACTTGTAACAAAAAACGCCTGCGAGTGTTCAAAGCAAAATTTTGAAATAACATGTTGATGTATATCAGCAAAGGGATGTAAGAGATTCTCTATGCAAATCAGTTGATTTTAAGCAATAGATCGTTATTAGCTAGATACAAAATGCGTAGGTGTATCAATGATCATAGTTAATTTGTAAGTAAATAATTATATCTGTTGACATACGAGTTAACGTGAGATATTATACAACACTGGCAATAGCAGTGAGATCTTATTCTATCCTAATGAAATATTGGGTCTGTCATATTTTATTAAATGATTGGATTTATTGTTTAGTTATCAACTCAAAAAAATTTAAAGAACACAAACAATAAAAATTAGCGTCCATCAACATCGTTGAACGCATGTTGTTGCGGTGACCGTGATGTTAAAAGTTTTTATTTGTTGTTTTGACACATATTGTAATTCCTACTACACAACACATTTTATTTAAAAAAAATAAAAACAATGGAAAATAAATTAATGATATGGCTTTGCAGTTTTATTGCAAGTCATGGTTGGTTCGAAATATTTATACACGGGCATTTTTTGCAAAAATTTAAAATTGAAAAGCGCACAACAGTATGTACCCACTAAAATTGACTGAAATTAATTGCGGTACATCTTTCTGTCCTGCAGCCAAATTCTGTAACTGTGAAGCGGTGAAGCGTTAAAAATTCCATCGTTTCTGTTCATTCAAAAACTTATCACTTCACCGCTTCACAATTACAGAATTTGGCTGCTGATCAGGTTTTCAATACTAAAGAGCGATTAGGCTTAGGTGGCAAAGCGTTCAAGTAAAAAGGAATAAACAACTCTTTCCATTTATTGGAATGCCAATACAAAAGCTTGGGTTAAAGCTACATTGTTCATTGATTTGTCTCATAACTCTTGCGTACCACAAGTAAAATAGTATTTAATCAAAATAATCCTTAAGATTCTTCTTTTACTGGACAATGCTCCATATCACCCTCAAAATTTACAGCTTACAAATGGATAAATTGTATTTCTACCCAAAATTAAAACTTCTTTATTGCAATCATTATACCAGAAGATAATAAATAATGCAACTACTTTCAACAACATGATCCGAATATTGAACTAGCTCTCCGATTTCTGCGAACTGTCAACGAATTTTTAAGTCAATATGAAGATGTTTGCAAAGTTTAGCTAAAGAGAAAGCACAATTATTAATTACAAATTTAACTTCCAAGTCGCACCGAACTGAATCAAGTTAAGTTAGGTTTGATTTAGGTCAACATGCTAGTATGTGCATTGTGCATGCATAATTACTTTTATTTTTCTGTGAATTTCTTATTGGTTATGTTACATGTTTCGTTTTGAAAATGAAGTTAACTATTATGTCGATATCTTATGTGATTAAAGTGGTACTTTTAAGTTTTACCGAATCTGTTTGTTGCAAGAAATGACCAAAAACCCACGTTTTTCGTTTAACATGGTTTTCCATACAAAATTTATATTTTCGATTAACACGTTTTTATCAGGAACGTATCTACCGTGTAAAGCGGGGGATAGGTGTATTTAATTTTATTCTAATTTTTGGAATTTTGAAAAAGTTTGACTTTATATAATTTTTACAATATTTTTGGGATTTTGATTATAATTTTCTGGCAACGTATTGATGTTTCGTGTTAGTTGTGTAATAAATTTTTAAACTGAGATAAAAAATACTTGTACTTTAACAAAGAGTTATGTTTGATATAAATCGCTGCCCAAAACTAAAAACCATGTCCTCATAAAAGTTTTTTGCCGAAAACTATATCAAAATCCTTAACCCAGACCGAAGTCGTGATATCTCAGAGCTGTGAGATTTCAGCCCCTACATATTTTTTCGTTAGAGTTTATCAAATTTCCTCTCTCTAATAGTTTTTTCAAATTTTTCAGTCAATCAACGAAGAAATGTAGGGAAGGGGGATCATTTTTTTGTTCCACTTTTCTGACGATAACTCAAAAATTATGCATTGCAAAATTCTAAAAAAACTATTATGTTTCTTAAATTAAGTTGTCTTTCATATGATACCCCGTTTTGGTTTCACTCTTTTTTCAGAAAAATAATTATGTGAAACTTCGCTATAGTTTTCGTTCAGTGTTTATAACTTCCTTTCTCTGTGAATTTTTTCAAATTTTTCTGTCAATTGAGCTCGAAACCCAAACTTCTATCCATATTTAATATTTTATTTTTGCTAAATACATTTCAGACTTTATTTATTAGGAGCTATTTTATTAGATTTCAACTATGGATATATAATCTATATATAAAATTGAAAGTATGTATGTTTGTCGTTTATGCATTAATAAACCATTCATCCGATCATCATGAAACTTTGAGAAGTTGTTGTGTACACTTTCGCATAGGTAACAGGCAAATTTGTTTTTGAATGGAACCCCAGGGCCATTATAATTATATTAAGGGGTTCTGCCTAAATGTTGATAATAATTTAATTTGATTTTTCTTTAAATATCGTTTTATACAGTTAGATTTGTTTGTTCAATTTTTTTGTTGAACATAATTTAATGAAATTAAAAAATGAAAGTATAATCTGAATCAATTACATTTGTATATCAAAACTATATGTATTTGAATTAAACACATAATGATGTTACATATTTTATCATCTACACTAAATATGTTATTCGTTTGCAATTGTATGTATTACATGTTTCTTCAACTAAGAAAGAAAGTTGATAACAACGATTAAAAGCTCAAAATTACGAAATGGAATTCGCACATATACTATACAAAAAGCATAGCTTATGTATTATCAAACATGGATAGCAATTATGATAAACAAACTAATTAAACATGTGACCCTTAGCCGGCAACACGTTTGCAATAGTGAATTGCAAACAGTTACAATGCATTAATACCAAAAAATTTATAATATCTGCCCGCGCGCAGGAACATATGTAATATTTAAAATTTTGGATCTATGGATGTGACAAAGCCGCGTACTTTAGTACCTGCTATTGGCAAATCAGTTAACGTGAGATATCGGGCAGTTCTTTGAAGTCTTTGGCCCCTCGATTTGAATTTTTTTTTAGTTGATGCTAAACCAAGACGAAAAAGTTAAGGGCACTTATCAAAATTGTGTCCAGTTCTCGAGATATGGCCTTTTGAAAAAAAAATTTTCCATATAAAAATCACTTTTAGATATCGTACACTACTGACAATAACAGTAAGAGATCACATATATTAGGGGATAAGTGATATTTTGGGGCTGCTGGCGGATGTTCTTTTTTCAATCAACGATAGTACCCTTAGTCTTAGTTATGGAATATTCTTTGACGATAACGCTCTATTTTTTTTTAAATAAAACGTGTTGGGTAGTAGGAACTAGAAATTCCAGTGTGTGTCACAACAACACATAAGAACCTTTTAAGAAAAAGGTCCCATAAAAACATGCTTTATAAGGTGTTGATGGACGTAATTTTTTTATATTTTAAAAGAATGAACTTTTTGCTTGCTCGAACAAATGAGCTTCCATATAACTATTATATATGCTGGCTTGAGGTAAACAATGCGTTATATGATCTTGGTATATGCTTCTAGCACTATGCTGTTTAGGAGCTAACCTTAGCTTTGTTCCTGCAAATTTGAAAAAAAGTATATTGTTTTTATTTCCTCCTTACATTATTATGTGAAAGGATTTATTATTAAGTTTTCCATTCCTTAAGAAGAATATAAAAAAAAAGAAATTTGCGTCCATCAACGTCTTAAAAAGCATTATGTTGTAGAACCTGGGTCTTAAAAGGTTTTTATGTGTTGTTGTGACACATATTGTAATTCCAAATATGTCACATATTTTGAAATTACACAAACTTTTTTGAACTTCATTGAAAAAAATGATGAACAATGTCACTGAAGCTATAATTTTGAGTAGAAAATTCGAAGAGGAAGATGTAGGGTCGCCACGACAGACAGGCCACATATTTCAATGATCCCAACAGATTCAAACGTTTAGTTTCCAGTTCAAGTCGCTTTTGCAATTACCATCAACAAAGCACACGGACAGTAACTGCAAGTATGTGGACTAGATTTGGAGAATCCGTTCTTCTCACATGGACGATACGATATTAATAACTGTATGTGGCTGGCGTGTTAGGAAAACCTTCTGATTTATTCGTGTATGCACCAGACGGAAAGACAAAAAATATAGTGTACCCACAAGTACTCGAATTTATAAATAGAATTAAAATGACATTTTGAAATTCGTTCCAATAAAAATGACACAATGTAAAATGAATGTTATCTTTACGAGTTTTCTCGAGTTTTTTTTCTTATGAGATAGCGGCAATATGCGACCGATGTTAAATAAACAAAATTTTAACGCTATTTGGTGTAAAAAATAAAATTTTGAGAGATTTTGTGAGTGATTAAGATCAAAGTAATTATTGTAATCCACTTGAATTTTGCAATTTGACAGCATTTTTCATTTTCTCAGAAAAACTTCTTTAGAACAGTTTTTGTGTTTCGCGTCGGGTACAAATGCAATGCATGAGCAATGTGAACATTTGTGAATCTATTTTTGTTCTGTATAATGTCTTAAATAGAGATGAGTGATGACACACCTCTACTAATTCAACAAGTCATTTAAATTTTTTTATAGCTTACTCGAAAACTTATTTGATCGCCAATTTTTTATATATCCGTACTGATTATTTTTCATTCACATTTTTAAAAACAAAAATTAAAAATTACGCTATCATTTCTCATTACCACTTTTGAAACCATTTCTACTACTTCAACAAAATGTCTGTGCACAAACTTTATTTATAAGCGTAGCAAAGCACGCCGGGTCCTGCTAGTTGGAAATAAAAATTTATCTATTGGTTGGAAATTGGTTTGAAAAGCGAAGGATCCGTAACAAATGTTTTATCTCAATTCCGGTCGGTTCTCAAATTTCGTCGCTGGTCGAGTTGGTTAAATGGTTAACCATAAACTCTAATCAGAAGAACGCCAGTTCGATTCCCGAACCGACCGGCATTGAGATAAAACATTTGTTACGGTTCTTTCGCTTTTCAAAGCAATTTTTCATTCTATTCAATTGAATACATTCGTTTCTAGTGACTTATAATTCTAAACTACATAATGGTTAGATCCATTGGTATCGTATAGATAAAAATCTTGAACTTGCATTAGTACTTGGTTTATAAAAATTTTTTAACAAAACCTTATATATATTTTAAATTTCTTTATGTCAGTAAATAATGTCACAAAATTTTTGGTAAAGCTCCATAAAACTAATTTTTTCTAGTAAAAAGGATATTTTTGCTTTACATAAATAGTTTTACTGTTTTTAAGTGAAAAATTTCAATATAAATAAAACGATCCAACAATTAATAATTTTTGCTAAAAATTATTATGAATACATGCGTTGAGATAACACTGTTTAAATTGTCTTTACACTAATGTGCTCGTGTGAATGTGCTCTCTTGTTAGTTTTACATTTTGGTTACATCTCTTAAATCTGCAGACTAATTTGATCTGTTTCACTTAGTTTATCTACTGCATCTGCTAATCGTGCTGCTTGGTTAGGACATCTAAGGTGTCTGCCTGCATATTTTTAATTGGTAACAGATAAAATTCATTTTGTGTTGAAATCATGTTTCAGAGCCGTTTTTGGTTATTAGGTAAAGATTGAGGAGCAGATTTACTGCACTGCACTGCTAAATTTACTAATAAAAATGCCATACCCCAGGCTTCTATATTACCGTGACAGTTTTGACAGTGTCTTTGTGTCAGTGTCAGTGTCAGTTTTGACAGTGTCTAAGAACTTGGAAAAGTACAATATTAATGTGTTGCTGATGCTTATTGATTTATATTGATATTGACTTTTTAGAATAATGCAAAGCAAATATCTATAATTTATGGTGAGTTTGGTTAGGAATAATACCGTAGGGAATGATATCAACAAAAGAATTGTGAAGAGCTCAAAATAAGAGATACCAAGAAAATAAATTATTTTCGTACACAAATAAATAAAAAACTAAACTTTTTGCCCTACAAATGTGAGAATTTATTTGTGAAATCTGGTAGGGAACAGGTAAATTAGGTAGGGTTTCCCGATAAATATTGAAACGATTTAGAATAACGTAAATCGAAAGTGGAAATTAAACTTCATTATACCGACACAAACCAAAGATTAATGATTTAATTGACTGTCAACGAAAATTTTTATAACCAAATATTTAAATAAAAACGAACTAAAGTTTAGAACAAGCTAATTATTTTTACATTTATTTTCTAAATTTCAAATTTCATCACCTTATTATTTTTTTTTTAAAAATCAATTTTAAAACGTCTAACCTCATCAAAATTGTTAATGCTCGTTTTTAAATCAAGTTTGATTTTAATAGGTTAAATTTCTTTGAGACCATGATAAAAACAAAACCAGTTTGTCCAACATGAAAATCACTGATATTGTTAATTTATGAGTTGATGACAAACAAGTGTTTGAACTTTTAATCAAGGATGTATTGTTATAACTTGACATTTTATTTTTTAAATTTAGTTTTATAACTTAAAAATTTATTCACTTTTTTGATCTTTTTTTAATAACGAATAAAATTGTATTTTCTATTAAAGATCGAATATCATTTTTGAAATGATATTTAAAATTTGTGTCTTAAATTCTCCATGCTGAGTCTCATGCTCTTCCGTAGACATTGATATAATATTGCATATATAATTAATTGCTACTAAATTTATCTATTTTTAATTCAACCTTGAATAATGTTTAAGATTATAGACTAAACAATTAATTTTTAATAATTTTTTTTTTTTTTTTTTTTCAAATTAAAAATGTTTGTGATATTCGATCGAATTTTTAATTTATTCTATTCAATTTTAAGTCAAATGTAACGTAACTAACCTAACGATTTGCTCAAAGAGCTCTGTTTTCTCCTTCTAATTCGGTAAATTATTGCTTATTGGTAGAATAACGCAACTAACTTTTAGCATTATAGTTTTCGTTATTGAGTTAATTTTTTATATTTTGTTGATTATCATAGAGTTTTAGTTTAGTTTTAAACCATGGGTCAAAGATTATAATAATTATATGATTGTTTATATCTGTTGTGCTCAAAATTGTTTTTTTATTGCTTTATATATGTAAATTTTGTTTGTTTAGATCCTTGTACGTATGGAAAAACAGTAAGCAAAACATCAGATATAAAAAAAGATGTAAAATGAATATAAAATAATATAAGAATTAGCATTAAAAATTCAATGTTGTCTGTAATTATAGTTCCAAAGGTTTAAATTGAAAAAAATTAGCATAAAACTCATTATTTGTTTTACGAATTTAAAACCGTCCATAACCTACTACATCACGTCCGCCTTTTGCGAGTTGGATAAGTCTTCATGATTTAACGTTGTTAATTTTAAAAATGATTTTTATTAAAACTATTTTTCGTAAGTCTTGACAAATTTTGTTATTCCTCTATAAAATGCAAGCACCATCTTACGAAATATTTTTCAACTAAAAAACTTATAAAATTATACAGTGTTCTACAAAATTAAGTATGCCCTCCAATTTTTATAGCTTCGTAACTAAAAGGTAGACAGTGGCGTGGAACATTATTGGCCTTTCATTATTTGGTGTCCTGCCAACCATAACTATCAACTTCCTCGTCAAAAATATGTCTTATCAACCTGAAATTATAATTAATTGGTTTGCTGTAGTTTTTAAAAAATGAAAACCTTATGACTGCATGAGATTTGGCAAGATTTTCCCATGGTGCTAGGGCTAGAAAAAATTATTTTATGATATATCTTTTAGTAATAAGCTTATAACTTCGCCACCAACGGCAAGGGTATTTCGAGAAAGTTTTTTTATTTTAGTTGTTTTTTGTGGTTTTCAGAAGTTTTATATTGTTTTTAGAGTTCCGTTTTTTATACCAAACAATATTGGTGAGAGTACGACGAGTTTTACTTATTTCTCGAGAACTGTAAATCATATGGAGCTGAAATTTAAAATGCGTATAAAACTTACCTGTCCCACAAGACGACGGTTACAAAAAGAAAACTAACGTTTCTTTTGTTTTTTACAAGTTTGTGATGCTAGATCTTCAATAAAATACTTTTTTACCGAGTCAAGTAAGGTCTCAAAATTGTATAATAGCGGTCCTTTCATGTTATTTTTTCCCAATTAGTTCCGAACCTATTTGTTAGAAAGACTTCGAGAAGGAAGGCAAGTCTTTTGCGAAGTGAAAGATTTTTTCAGATATTTTGTAATAAGTAAAATATTACTGTTAGTCCGGTAAAATACGGTAAAAATAGTGAAGTAGGGAGCCTCCGAATTCTTTGAATCAGCATCGATTTGACCGAAATGCCTGAATCGATTTGCCTGAAAATTTGATATTAAGCTCAACACGAAGGGTTTCAAAATCTACCCTACGCGCTTTTACTTTTAGAGGCAAAAACTACCCCTTACTGTCAAAACATATTAAGCTACAAATCAAATCTTAACAGATCGAAATAAAGATCACAAACTCATATCTCAACCCTTAAAAACCACCCACTATTATGAACTACATTAAATTTAAATGTTTTTTCATTAACATTTAGCACATGGAATCCTCATGAGAACTACAATGACTGTCAATCTACCCCTTTTCTTGATCTAAAATCGGAGCATTATTATGAAAGATTTTGACGGTGCATCCACTACAAGTTGCGTTGCAAGAAAGTCCAACCCAAGTAACAATTCTTAGAGCTATAAGTGCCGTGACGCTGTACTAGAGCTCTAAAAAAGTACCTATGTTGCTAGTGGTTCTTTTACTTTGTAGAGTGATACTTGAAACTCTAAAAACAATTAATGTTGCTTTATAAAGGAGTTTCTACAAACTCTTAGCTCTAATAAAATGTAGAGCAGAAACTAACTATATTAGCTTTACATTAGCATAATCATCTTTTTTAGAGCTTTAAAATCAAAGTAGTACAGCACCACTTGTTATAGACCTATAAGCTCTAATTCACATTTGCAACAGAAAAACAAGCTATTATAAAGCTTTATTAAAGCTATTAGCATTATTAAATCTAACTCTAATAAAGTGTCAACGTATGTTTACATACAGTTTGTTTATAATTAAAAAAAGTCCAAGCGGCACGTATATCCGCTAGAAATAGGTAGAGTTCGGGACCAGACAGCTTTGTGTACAAATAGAATTGGATGTCTCAGATAAGTTTAAATAAAAAATTTAAGTAGAATAGTCCAAGTCCAGAATAATCCAAAAAATTTATCAAACCAAACTAAATACATTAACCTTCACGTGAACAGTATCTACCCGGGTAGATATCACGGTTTTTGTTATTCAATAACTTTATGAGTTTTTAACCAATCATCATGCCTGTTCAGCTATGTGACTAATTTTTAAATTGATTTCGTAAAATCTGAGAAAAAAATGTTTTGGACTTCCTTTTAACTTTTATTTTGGATTTTCATGGTTTTTTTTACGCAAGAAAACAATATCTACCCGGGTAAATATTTTTTCCTTGGGTTTTATATGAACATTTTTACTGGTCGATGTGAAAAACAAGTTACTTTATTTTTAAATATATGCTTTTATTGTATGCTTACACAAAAGTAAAATAAATACACAATTACGTTTGTTGATATTATGATATTGTAGATATTGTAGATATTGTTCATAGAGGTTGGGGTAGATATTGTTCATATCAGTCGCTAAAAATATCCGTTCACGCGAAGGTTAACGGAAACTACTTTATCAATGCGATTTCGGAACAGTTTTATTTAATTTGGTTAAAACTACTTTCAATAACATATTAAATCCACCAAAGAGCAAATAAGCGTTCTCACAACGTCATACCTACAACACCACCACACATAATTTATAATCTAAAATTGTCAAACAACTTTTACACCTCAAATAATTCAAATATCTACAATTTAGGAAGACTTTTGTAAATGTGTAATCAATATGCATATAAGAAAATATTCCTTTATTTAAAACAATAATGACTAAGCTTTGCTTTATTTTTTTTAAATTTTTGCGAAAAAACTAAAAACTGAAAAAAAAACAAAAGAAAATTTTTTTAATATTTTTTCTATAGGATATTTTTATATTTTTATGGAAGTTGTTGTGGTAATTTAATGGCATGCATTAGGTTTAATGCTAATTACATTAAGACCTCTTGGGTTAGAAAGCTGAACATCTCTGAGCTTACAAATTTTTTTTTTTTTTTTATTAATTAGTTAGACATGTTTAGCATACTAAATATGAAATATTCATTATTTAGACTCTTTAAATATCCGAAGATACCATGTCAACTAGAAAGGAAGGAGATGGGGAAAATGAAAGGAATACGTGGATATGGGAATAACTACAATAATTTTTTTTTCTACTGGCCGATCTCAGAATTTATTTAATTAAAACCATATTTTCCATTCTCTCGCACTTTTTCAGCTAATGGCTGAAAAAGAGCGAGAAAAGGAAAACAACTGTACAATACTTACCTGTTTTGACAATACTTACCTGTAACAATACTTAGATACCTTAACAATACTTACTTACCTTAACAATACTTACCTGCATTGTATTGGAATAATAAATAAATAAATAAATAAATAAATTATTTAAAGCTATACTATTCTTTTAAATGGCGATTGACATTTTCTTTAAATGTCTGAAGGGCAAATTCATCGGGAAATACGGAGGCGGGCAATGAGTTCCATAATTTGGCCACTCTATTAAAGTAATCGTTCTGTAAGGAAATAGTTCTGCAACGAGATATTTTGACAGCAAATGGGTGGAGGACTCTAAAGTCCTGGTTCATCGATTGTACTGCGCACTTGGAGGAAGGATATATTGTATTTCATTTGAAATACAAAATATCCTTCCCTCAGCTAGGCTGTAAGTTTATCTAAAAGTTAGTATGAGTTTAAACAACATAAACTCAAAAAAAGCTTATTAAAAAAAAAACCGGCTTCAGAAAAAACAAAAGAGGCACAAAAAAGTGAAAAATAACTCAATTGTTGCTTTTAGAAACAAAAATACGTTACATTTTGATTAATTTAATTTAATTATACCTTACTATAGGTGGGCGAGATGGAGAAGTGGATAAGTCAACAACATCACCTAAGAGGAAGTTAAGCAACACTGGGAAGGGTTCCAACTTAAACGGGTGACCGCTTGGGAACTTCATCAGAAAAAAAATATGGAAATATGATTGTAGCACATTGAAGCAGGAATATCTCGCCCACGGTATGCCAGTATACCTTTATCCAGCAGCCCTGGAAACTGGCTAGGATTCGATGGCCCAATCACCCGTTAATCCGAAAGGTGAATCCGAAATTCAAATGATTAAAGAAACGTACACTAGAAAGAAACAAAACCAAACAAACCGGAATAATATAATATCGACCCTTAGCTATCGTACCCGGACACGAGTAGGAAACTGGAATGTCAGAACTCTGATAGAAACATCGCGGTTAGCACAAGTTGAGAAAGTAATGAAAGAATATAAAACATCGAGATACTAGGACTCAGTGAAGTAAGATGGAAAAACAGTGGAGAGTTAACAACAAGCGAAGGAAATTACATGATGTTCTCTGGTAAATCCAACACACACGAACAAGGCGTAGCAATATTAACAACACCTAACGCAAAGAAAGCACTTCTCGAATAGAAACCAATCAGTAGCAGAATAATAACAGCAAGATTCCAATCGAAAATTAGAAATACAACGATCATACAGTGCTATGCACCTACCGAAGAAGCTGATGATACGACAAAAGATGAATTCTACGAACAGCTCCAAGCAACACTGGCTAGTGCACACCGAAATGACATCAAAATAATACAAGGTGATTTCAATGCCAAAATTGGGACCGACAACACCGGAATGGAATCAGTCATGGGCAAAAATGCACTAGAATGAACACGTAACAATAATGGAGATAGGCTCATTGATTGTTGTGTCACAAATCAACTATTCATAGGAGGCAGCAAGTTCCCACACAAGAACATACATAAATACACTTGGACATCACCAAATGGAAGAACCAAGAATCAAATTGATCACGTGCTGGTGAATAAGAAGTTTCTATCCTCACTACAAGACGTCAGAGCAAAGCGAAGAGCAGACATACACAGCGACCATCAACTGGTAATTGCAACATTCAAAATTAAACCAGCCGCTGTAAAACACAACAAGTCATGTCAGAGGAAATTTTACATCAACAGATTGAGCGACAAAAATACAAATAAAATCTTCAAAGAATCGCTCCAGCTCAATCTACCAAACAACGAAACCACCAGCATTGATGAAAAATGGGAACAAGTTAAAGAAGCTTACGTCAAAACTGCTACAGATGTGCTTGGATACCAAGACAAATCACGAAAACCATGGATTAGCGATGATACCTGGAAGAAAATTAAAGAGCGTCGTCAGCTCAAGTTGCAATTGTGTCACCAGAACACAACCGAGATCCGCAGCAAATATGAAAGTACAGCAAAACAAGTTAAAAAGATGGCAAGGAATGATCGCAGAAGATACACAGAAAGCATTCTCAAGACTGCAGAAACAGCAGCAGCTAATAGAAATATGCGCACACTACACAAATGCGTGAGAAAAGTCACCAACAAATATACAAACACTCCACCAATAAAGGATGAATCTGGTCAAACCCTCACAACACATGAACAACAGCTAAATAGATGGAAAGAATACTTCGAAGACAACTGCCACCAACATGAAAATAACTTGCAGTCTCCGGATGACAACTATAACGAAACTATCAGCACCCATCCACCAACGGAACGGGAAGTTAGAGATGCCATACAGAAACTCAAGAATAACAAATCTGCTGGCACAGATAATATATCAGCAGAATTACTCAAAGCAGATGTAAACACAACAGCAGAAGCTCTAACACCACTATTAGCTGATGTATGGAACGAAGGTAAAATACCAACCAAATGGAAAGAAGGTTTAACCATAACAATCCCAAAGAAAGGTGATCTAAGAGAATGCAAAAATTGGAGAGGCATATCTCTGCTCAACACAATAATGAAAATACTAGCGATGATCATTCTCGAAAGAATATCTTCATCAATTAACACGAAACTAAGAAATGAACAAGCCGGCTTTAGACCAGGAAGAAGCTGTACCGATCATATCAACACAATCCGTATCATCATTGAGCAATCAAATGAATGGAATTCACCACTGTATCTCCTCTTCGTGGACCTCGAACGAGCCTTCGACTCAATTAACAGAAGCGCGATATGGAAGACACTTTGTGAAATGGGCGTCCCTAAGCAAATAGTTGATCTAATCAAAGAAATGTATCGGGATGCTGGAAACAGAATACAATACAAAGGACAGCAAAGTGATAAATACTACAACCACCGAGGAGTGAGACAAGGCTGTGTACTATCCGCGCTACTATTCCTGATAGTACTAGATAGTATCATGAGAAAGCTCGATGATGCAAGTCCAAATGGAATCCAATGGAACACAACAAGCCGGCTCAATGATCTAGACTACGCAGATGACATCTGTCTACTTACACACACACATACGGACATGCAGCAGAAAATACAGAAGCTATCAGCCCTTGCACATGAAGTCGGTCTCAACATTAACATCAGGAGAACAAAGTCTATGAGATTGAACACCAAAACGATAACACCAATTACCATCAACAATACACAAGTGGATGAAGTCGACAAATTTGTGTACCTTGGTTGTACTGTAGCAAAAACAGGCGGGACTGAAGAAGATATCAGTCAGCGTATTAACAAAGCTAGAAATACGTTCAATATGCTTCACAAGATCTGGAATGCATCCGTCCTGTCAAGAAAGACAAAGCTACGAATGTTCAATGCATGTGTCAAGTCAGTACTGCTATATGGGTGTGAAACGTGGAAACACACAAAGAAGATCACAAATCAACTACAGGTGTTTGTGAACAAATGCCTTAGAAGACTGATCAAATGCTTCTGGCCGAACACCATCAGTAACCAAGAACTTCTACGGCAGACAGAGCAGTTAGACATTGAGTCCGAGATAAAACAAAGGAAATGGAGATGGATAGGACATACACTGAGGAAACCAGCTAAAGATATAACAAGGATGTCCCTAGAGTGGAATCCACAAGGTAAAAGGAAAGTTGGAAGACCACCCATGACGTGGAAGAAAACGGTGCTAGCTGAAGCAAAACAAATCGGCAAGACATGGGGTGAACTGAAAGCGTTTGCCCCGAACAGAGTCAGATGGTCCAGTCTAGTAGACGCCCTATGCTCCTAAATGGAGATAAAGGAAAAAAAAAAAAAAATACCTTACTATAGACAAAAAAATTACGCTATTATACAATGTTACTATATTAAAATAGTTACTTTTTATTATAATTATTATAGTTATTATAGTTGTTATAATAGTTATTGTATTTTAAAAGTTACAAAACTATTGGAAATCGGTGCCAAGCCCGAGACATATTAGTCGGTTTTTTGTCAATGTGGCACCGACCACTGCAACGACTCTTCGTTGGTTCTTTTCGATTATTGAGCAAATACGACAGTAAAAAGACGGATCTTTAGTTAACAAAATCTCAAAATTTATTTATCAACCAATTACAGCAACTTCCGATTTTAATTACAATAAATTCTAGGGTCTCCAATTTATGTACCACCGCTTTTCCACAATTTGAATCAATGAGAGTCGTAAAATCTGTATTTACTATTCCACTAGGTTCAAATTCTTTCACTATTAGTATCCAGGCTCAAGTACCACCCGATTACCCCTTATACTTGTGAACATTTGTAAAACACTTTTAATTACAAAATTAAAAACTGACTATCTGATATTTTGTTCGCTTATTTATATCCAAAAATAAATTAGTCGAAACTTCTACAAATCAGTTGTTGTTTGCCACTGTAGTTTCTAGAAACAATAGGCCACACCTCTTTTCATTCATTAATGTAAACATTAGCGAACTCAAATTTAATTTGCAAAATGTATTAGCTAACTCCCTTTTTTTTAATTCATCTTTGAATGTGGAAAACATTTATGCAGAATGTATTGGTTATGAATGAGTAAATTAAATTAACTCATTCTGGACGAAGTTTATTACACTGCCCTCCATTTAGTTTTGTTCGTCCCGAACAATATCAGCTTTCGCATTGGTACTGTTACCTTGGTACGGTGCCAACCTTTGCAGATGTATCACTTTCATCTTGGTACGGGATCACTTTTGGATGCGGTAGATAACATCATTAATTCGTTTGATTATTTATATGGGCCTGCCCAATCTGGCTGCAGCTTGGGTGATCTTCCCTTAGTTCTCCTGGGGTTGTATAGCCATACCAATTCTCCTTCTTGAAAACCGCCACTATTTGCATTTATGTCGTACCTGGTTTTCATTTTGTCACTGGCAATCTTAATGTGGTCTCGAACCTGTTGATGGATTTTATTCATCTTCTCCCTTAGTTGTCCCACATAATCTGTTTTCGTAGATACCAGACCTCCAGGGATACCGAACTCAATGTCACTAGGAAGATGTAGTTCTCTTCCGAACATGATATTCGCTGGCGTTTCACATGTCGCATCGTGCACTGCGCTACGATAGGCCATCAAGAATAACGGAAGATCCTTATCCCAATTTCTTTGGTTGGCTTCCACTACCTTCGACAAATGTTCTTCCATGGTTCGGTTGAATCGTTCTACCATGCCATCCGATTGTGGGTTCATAGGTGTAGTTCGTGTTTTTCTAATGTCGAGTGTTCTGCACAGCTCCTCCATCAGTTGAGATTCGAAATTTCTTCCCTGGTCGGTATGCAACTCGAGCGGTGTTCCATATCTGCAAACCCATTCGTTGACTAACGTTTCAGCGACCGTAACTGCTTCCTGGTTCGGTATCGCATAAGCTTCTGGCCATTTTGTAAAGTAATCAATGACCACCATGATGTATTTGTTACCTTTTGTCGTTTCCGGAAATGGCCCCGCGATGTCTATAGCAATTTTCTCCATTGAGGCGCCCACATTGTACTGTTGCATCTCTCCTCGAGTTCTAGTATTTGGTCCTTTGCTCGCCGCACAGTTATTGCATCGCCGACACCATTGCTCCACGTCTGTTTGATACCTTACCCAATAAAACCTCTCCCTTACTTTGGATAGTGTTTTATTGACTCCCAGGCGTCCTCCAGAAATACTTCCATGCAGCTTTCCCAGTACCTCTTCTACTCGACTTGATGGCAACACCAGTTGTTCCAACACTTTCTTTCCATCAGCGGACTCCGATTTTCTTTTTAGTATCCCGTTGTCCATCAATAGTGAGTCCCATTGCGCCCAGTAGCATTTCACCTCCGTGCTTAAAGAAGCTACCTCTTTCCACTCCGGTCGCCTTCCCTCGGTTTTCCATTTCAATATTGGAGCCATAGCTGGATCTTCTAGCTGCTCTCTTTTCATTGCCTCGGTACACCAGTCTTCAGGAGTTTGGAACTTAATTTGCTTCACTGTCATTGCCTCTTTTCTCTCAGTTCTGCTAGATGACTTGCACTCCTCTATACAGGGTCTTCTTGAAAGATCATTAGCATTACAGTGTATCCTTCCCTTCCGGTGTTCAACGCGGAAATCTCCTCCCTTTTTGACATCCACTTGCTTGCTTGAGGGGTTCATCAACTGGACTGGAACTACTCCTTCTCTTTTGATTTGTGATGATTTGTAATGTAGGGCATTGTAATTGAGCCAGCGTTCGCCCTTCAAAACTGGCACGATCTAGTTTCCCGAATCCGGAATGCAGCATCTCTCTTCCGAAGGCGGCTCCCATTTACATTCTCTTTGGATGTGCCCCAACTGCCCACAGTTCCAGCATCTTACTCTGCTAGATCTTCTTCGTTGATTTCGTTTAGGCTTATCTCCCAAACTCTTGACACGCATGATGACTTCCTCAAGCGCTGCTTTTAGTGGTTCCTCAGCAACTTCGGTCTGACGTACCCTATCTGAGCCATACGCTCTTTTTCCAGCTTCCATTTGTAGGGCCAATGCTAAGACTTCCACAGGTAGTTTCTTCCCGCTTAGATACAGCTGATTTCTCATTTGCACATCTGGAAGACCATTGATGAATGTATCAGCTGCCAGTTCGGCTCGGTGTTCAGCATTATAGTTCGGATATGACAGATTAACCACTCACAATGTCAGCCTCTAATTCTTGCAAAGTTTCGCCGGCTCCTTGTTTTCGTGTTCTGAGCTGCATGCGATGGAGAGCTTGCATATGACTTTCCCCATATCTTACTTCTAAATCCTCCATTATCTTACTGTAATCACGCTTTGTCGCTGATACTGTCTGCTAAACTTCAGCAGCAGGTCCTTTCAATGCCAATATAAGCGTATTTGCTTTTTGCTGGTGATCGATCCCAGTTGTTGCTATCTCAAATTGCATCTTAAATATCTGGTACGATGTAGATCCATCAAATGCGGGTGTTTTCACTCTAGCTGGGGCTGAAGTAGTTGATGGATTGATCATGTTACCTGACTTCCCTTGTGCTATTTCTTGGCGGAATTCACTCGAAAGTTTGCGTAATTTCTCTTCATGTACTTCGGTAACTTTCCGCAGCTCCCTTTCCATGTTGTTGATTTTAACCTCCGCACTGGATATACGTGACTCGATTACTTCACGTAAACTTTCTTGCTTTGCCATCATATCAGCAAATTGTTGTCGTTGCTCTACTTTTTGTTCTGCTGCCTGTTTCTCTTGTCGGGCCATCATATCAGCAAGTTGTTGTTGTTGCTCTACTTTTTGTTCTGCTGCCTGTTTCTCTTGTCGGGCCATCAGATTGTTTCCTTGTTTGGCCATCATATCAGCAAGTTGTTGTTGTTGCTATGCCATCATTTCTTTCATCAACACCATCATCGAATCAATTGCTGGGGCATTCTGAGCCGGAGCTTCCTCCGGCTCCATTTCTAAGACTTCTGTGTTTTCACCTGCTTCTTCTAAAACTTTACGCAGCCGGAATGCAAGTTCCGCCTTCGTTCCATGGATTGGAGCATTCCTTTCCCTCAACTCGTCTTTCAGCTGGGTCTGGCTGAGATCACTAATATTTACTGTCCTGACCATTGTTTCAATAATCCCACTTCTGACACCACTGTAACGACTCTGCGTTGGTTCTTTTCGATTATTGATAAACACGACAGTAAAAAGACAGATCTCTGGTTAACAAAATCTCACACTTTATTTATCAACCAGTTACAGCAACTTCCGATTTTAATTACAAGAAATTCTAGGGTCTCCAATTTATGTACGATAAATTTTACCGATTTTCCACAATTTGAATCAATAATATACGGAATCGTAAAATCTGTATTTACTATTCCACTAGGTTCAAATTCTTTTACTATTAGTACCCAGGCTCAAGTACCACCCGATTATTCCTTATACTTGTGAATATTTGTAAAACACTTTTAATTACAAAATTAAAACTGACTATCTGATATTTTGTTCGCTTATTTATATCCAAAAATAAATAAGTAGAAACTTCTCTAATCCACTTTACTTTCTAGAAATCAATAGTACGTAGTACTTACATCTTGAATAGGTCACACCTCTTTTTAATTCATGTAAACATTTGTATTAGCGAACTTATTTAATTTGCATTAATTTATGCAAAATGTATTGGTTAATTCATTCTTTGCAGTAGTTTGAATGTGAAAAACATTTATGCAGAATGTATTGGTTATGAATGAGTAAATTAAATTAACCCATTCTGGACGAAGTTTATTATATTGCCCTCCATTTAGTTTTGTTCGTCCCGAACAATATCAGCTATCGCATTGGTACTGTTACCTTGGTACGGTGCCAACCTTTGCAGATGTATCACTTTCATCTTGGTACGGGGTCACTTTTGGATGCGGTAGATAACATCATTAATTCGTTTGATTATTTTATATGGAGCTTCCCAATCTGGCTGCAGCTTGGGTGATCTTCCCTTAGTTCTCCTGGGGTTGTATAGCCATACCAATTCTTCATCTTGAAAACCTTAATAGCGTAATTTTTTTGTCTATAGTAAGGTATAATTAAATTAAATTAATCAAAATGTAACGTATTTTTGTTTCTAAAAGCAACAATTGAGTTATTTTTCACTTTTTTGTGCCTCTTTTGTTTTTTTTGAAGTCGGCTCTACTTTTTTTTTTTAAAAGCTTTTTTATTTTTTTATTTTTAGTGTAGTCATAAAGCAAATGTCGGCTAGAAAGTAGGGATGGAAAGATTTATAGAAAAGTCGATTCTCGATTCCTACTTCGATTTTATACATTTCGATTCTCAGAATCGATTCTCCGGCTGCAAAAGTCGATTCTTTCGATTTTAATCGATTCCTATGTTAAGAAAACTAGCTTTAACTGAAAAAAATTTAAATTTATATTTCATTGATATACATTTATTCAAAATAAATTTTAGACAATCAACTTATGAAAACCACTTATTTTCTGTAACATGATCTTAAGAAAAGTAGTATATTTAAATGATTAGGCGTTAAACGACTTCAAATCTGATTTGCAATCAGACCATAGTATGAAAATAAACGCTCACATGGTTGATGGTTGACGTGGCATATTTCTGATAAATTTGGGTTTTCATTTTTGAGTGTTTTCCATGTGATAATTGGATCCGGATTACTTTTGCTGTCAACTGTTGGCCGATTAATGAATTGTTTTAGTTCAATCGGCAACCCGCCTACTTCATCACTGTCACTATTTTGATGGTTTTGTATCAAAGAGTCGTCTAAAAAATCCCAAATACCATTACCATTTGAAGAGCGTTGATGATATGCAGTGTATTCACTTTCATGATCAAACGCAACACTTTTTGTTAGTTGAATTTTTTTTTTTAAGCAATCACATTTGTGGATAAAGTTTGAACAAATTAATTGAAAAACCATGACGAAGAAATGTTTTTCTAATGTTTTCTAATGTCAAAAAAATCGAATACTAAGAATCGATTCTTGATCGACTTTGAAAGTTAAAAATCGATTCTTTATAATCGATTATTTTAGCAGAAAAAATCGATTATTTTAGCAAAAGAAAAGTCGATTTTTCCATCCCTACTAGAAAGCGTTCTAAAAGTATTAACTTCAAATGCTGGAAAAACTTTTATCAGTGACAATCTATTAATTATGGCTTTGCGATTTTTTGCACAAACGGCATACATATTTCCCGTGATAGAAAATTATTTACGATAACCTTGACAAGTATAGCAATATAATACTGCCCAAAACATCCAAACAGATTAAGATGTTTTGACGAAATCAGCGAAAATGCATAAAAAATATGGGTTTTCCTAATTTTCTGAATAACGGTATTTTTCATATCATAGAAAAAATTATAGGACCCTCTGGGAATGAACCCAAATAGAATAAAATTTAAATCATCCAAATCGAACGAGCCGTTTTTGAGAAATCGGTGTACATACATAAAAAAAAAACCAACAGTGAAACACAGAACCTCCTTCTTTTTTGAAGTCGGTTAAAAAATGAGGAAGGCATGGCCGTTTGCGTTTGTTTTCGTTCTAACAGCCCTGGTGTCTCAACCTCTAGACTTGAACTATTTTTTTTTAAACTTTGGAAAGATTTATGTTCTAGTTAACATGTGCGTAAATATTCAAAAGTGAGATTGGCCATTTTCAGTCAAATCAAGGACAACCAAGTTTATTAAATTTTTAAAACAGCTGATTTTTCAGGAACCTGGAACTCCAAGGTTGTCATTTGGAAACAAATGATAGAAATATGTTCAAATATTCAATATTGATAAATTTTATTAAAATATTATGATTCAAACGGAAGTTATAACGTCCTAAATTATTAGACTTTTTTGGCTCTAGCCACTTAACCTGGACCCGCCTATGGCCAGCTCGCAAATTTGCCCAACATATTTTTTGCCGCAACGGATACAGAAAAAATTTTTATTGTAGGTCAAGAAATGCGATCGTGAGAGTGCGGTAAACCCCGTTATAGCTCATATGGTTAAATATATTAAATATATATATATATATATATATATATATATATATATATATATATATATATATATATATATATATATATATATATATAAATATATATATATATATATATATATATATATATATATATATATATATATATATACATATATATATATATATATATATATATATATATATATATATATATATATATATATATATATATATATATATATATATATATATATATATATATAAATGTATGCACATACACCTTGAACAAGTTTGAAAGCTGATTCAAGCCTATATTTGAAATTCAGTGTAACGCCAGAGGGATAGATTTCAGAAACCTTTTTTTCTGTAAGAAAAAGAATAAGCTATCTATCATCCTCGTGGTTCAATTTGTGGTGAAATCCACAAACATTTTGAATTTGCATTTTTAATTTTTTGTCAAATATGCATTGATTATTCATAATTTGCGCATATATAATTTATTTAAAAATGGGTAACTAAGAAATAAATTCTATCATATAATAAAATATGACATAGGCCAATTTTTCATGATGAAATGTAAGAAATAATAAAACAGGTGAAAACAAAATTTTTAATAAAAAATTTAAAAGATTACTTGAATATTTTTCCATGTTATTCCTACGAGTTTAGACGCAATAAAGGTCACCAACAGCCCTTCATCTATACCTGTTAGAAGTCTTTGCACAACTAAGGGCAACAGGTGCCCAGAGGTTTGGGGCTTTCAAGGTTTGACTTTACCTGACTCATTCCTAGTGTGTACTCACCGAGATTTAAGGGTGCTAAAAAGGAGCGCAGTCCGGAGCCCACTATAGCTCAGTGACCTTCCGTTTGTCAAGCCCCGTATCATTGTCTAATCAGACCCCTGAGGTAAAACTTACATAAAGTTGTATTGTAAAGTTTTTTATTTTTCCATGCCATAGGCACGTAAAAATGATTTTTTTATCGTAAAGGTCAATAGCAATATCGATTGAAAATTGATACAAGTAATACCTAAAATGTTACCTCTCGTTAAATATTACACTGAAAAAAACATGTCTTATTTCCAACTGCCAACTTCAAGATGGGGTTGTCATGAACTTCAATTTTTTTTCAGTGTATCCATAGCTGTTTATGGTAAGTAACTGGAGATTACCAGTTTGTAAATGTTAAAATTGGGAAATAAACATTATCAATTAAAATAACAATTATATTATTATTAAAGAATTTTTTAAATTAAGTGCTCATTCATATGACACCCCACGCGTTTTTTTTAATAAAAAGGTGTCGTGTTATAAGAATTACAATATCTGTAACAACAACACATTGATACCTTTTAAGACCTAGGTCTCACAACAACATGCGTTCTGAGGTGTTCATGAGCCGCAATTTTTTGAAACCTTTGGGGTTGAACGTTCCCAAAGCTATTGATTCGGACAAAACATTCCATTTGTCCGATGTACGTAATAAGAAATCGCTTTGAATTCCCTCATTATGGCAGTGAATGATCTCAACTGTTTGACTGTTTGCAAAAACCGATTGACGTATAAAACAGAAAAAAGATTATAGTTGAGGGATGATGGATCCGATTTCATCCGAGCACTGCTAGTGACGATATTTAAAAATAACGAGATCAGCAACAGTGTGACGAAAACGTGTGTGACATTAAATTTCGATCACCCACAGTTAATATAGTACGCTTTTGAACAGACTCAAAAGAGTTATGACAACAGATGCAGCGCCCCAAACTTGACAACAATACTTCATACAGGGACGAATATATGACTTATAAATGTGGAGTAATTGATAAGGAGTGAAATATTTTTTACATCTATGGAAGAGGCCGAGTTTTTTACGTACCTTTAGCCATCGCCATTATATGATCGTTCCAAAGTAGGTAATTGGAAATTATGACTCCCAATAAACGAACGCTTTCACATTCGTCTATCACTAAAAAAAATAATTTTGGTATATTCTGCAAAACGGATTCAACCAAATTAATTTTGTAGCGTCAAATAAAACTTACAATTGACCATACGATATGAACGTTTGACAAAGCATTGTCAAACCTTAAGAACTTATAAATTAATTTAGTTGAATCCGTTTTGTAGAATATACCAAATTACTTTTTTCAGTGATAATTGTTTGTCACACATACTAATTGAAATATCATTGGGAAACTTGGTTTTTGATCTGAGAACAATCAATAACTGGAATTAAAATGGATATATGTATATACATTTTTGTTTTTGTTTTTCCGTCTCCGCTTATCATTAATAGTCGTTTGGCACCAAAATTTTTCCGAAATTCCGAGATGAAGCCCATTGCAATAGGTAAATTTTTATATGAAATCTACCTAAAATGCAACAAAAGAGCTCGTTGTTTCTTCTACGTTAATTTATAGTTATTGCAAGAATATGATATCTTTACTAAAACTCGCAGCAACATTTCGCATTTTAATATGAGAGAGATGCTTTTTTTATGTTTTGTTGCGTAAATGCGTTAGTATATATAATCAACTTATTTTGTTACAAAGCAAATAGCTTTATAAAGAAGTAGCATGATTGAGGTAGCTCTATATTTAAATATTCAATTACACGTAGCGTTATAAAGGATTAATATGTATCACGAAGCTCTGTATTGGTGTAACTTGTCATCATCTTCGTTTTTATAAAGATGGAGTGGAAAATGTATCGCATTATGACCAAAAATGTTTTAATAACTATTTTTGATAACTATGTATTTTGAATTTATCACGTATTACGATAACTGGATTTTTGTTGACGACCATTTATAACTTAGAATAAGTTTTAAATTTTAAAAATAAATTCCCCAAAATAAATTCATTTGACATAACCTGAAACCGTCAAAAATGCTACAAAAAATTCATAATTGTATAACAATTATTTTATTTTCTAGAAATTATACAATATTTACTAAGGGCGCATTGAAATGTGGTCTTATATTATCAGGTTTTACCATAAAAATTTATTGGCACCTAAAATTCCCATACATATTCAAAAAAATCATAATTATATTATTAATTTAAAATATTATTTAATTTATTTCCGCGACATATAATGTATAAAAGTTGAAAGAAAACTTAACACCTACATATTTTGGAACCATGTCGAATATGTATTAGTTTTATAATTAAAAAATTTTATTAAAAGAAACTATTTGTATTTGTTTTCAAAAGAAAACGTCAAAATTAATCCTGATAGTAACTCTTAAAAACTCTAACACACAGCTGTTATATAGCTAAAATAGCTCTATTATATATTATTGAACCACTTGTTTAGAGTTATCTGAAGGAGAAATAAGCTGTAAAAGTAGCAAATTTTGTATCATAACATCTGTTAGAGCTGCAGCAGCGCTACTTCAGCATAATATAAAGCTATCAGCTCTATAGTTTAGCTCTAGAGCACTGTGAGAGCTTATACAAAACTGAAATTGTTACTTGGGAACTTTTTGACCGATACATAATGCACCATATCCTTTATTGTAATTACAGAAAATCATTTTTAAAAGGTTTTCCGCAGGCATTTTTTGCATTCTGATGGGCTGCAAAGATAATTCTTATGTATTTTTATGAGGTAAACTTTTGTGAACGACGGTTTATTTCTACCACCTTCATACTTTGTTCATAATAACTATCAAATACAACAGTAATATTGTTACCGAAATTTCTTCTCAAATAATAGATGTATTCCCAAAAAAAACTGCTGTAAATATGACATTTAATTTTATACAAAAGCATATATCAAAAAAGGTTTCGAAACGAAACAAAAAATACGTTAAAATATTTCTAAACCGTTAAAATTTGATCTTCATGCGGTTGAAGTGTTTGCGTTGGCAATTTATGACAGTACAAATATTAAATCCGATACCAGACTGGCAATTTCTTTGCGTTGTGCTACGGTTGGGCAAATACGACAAACACCTAAAACTAGAAACTTTTCAGGAACGAATTTTATTTACACATTTTACGTTCGTGAAATTGTCGCCTCGGCGCTAACGCGTCTCGTGAACAAAAATGTCACTCACGAAAAAGCAACGTTTTCATCTCTTGTAGCATAATGTACTATTTCATATTTGGATTGGCACGTGAAAATAACAATTATTAGGAAAAATATTATTTCGGCACTCCAATAAAATTCAGTTGCGAATCCTGCTCTATACCTTCTTGGATTTCCAGCTTAATTGAGAGAAAAGTTTAAAAAAATTCACAAACATAGGAACTTTGATAAACTCTAAACTAAAACTATAGCGAAGTGTCACATAGATATTTATTTTAAGTATTTGTTACATAATATGGACTTTTCAAACAAATAATAATATTAAACCGGAAATCTGAATCTATGACAAAAACGGATTACACTTGAAAATCTCTTATTTATGAATCACAGAATAATTAAAGAAACTATCAATTAGCTAACAGAGAAAACAATTTAGCAGTATAAAAATAAATTACAAAAATTATATTAATCAAAATACAAAAAGGCTTACATTAATTTATTTCTTGGGTGTTGTCTTCTTCCAAAAACCAGTCCTGTGGAACAAATGTTGATTGTAGGCTGGTAATTTATTTTACTAAACGTAATTTTATTAAAAGCATCTAGATATAACAAAACCAATCTAGATCTGTCAATTTGAAATATATCCCTCATAGTTTGATCTAATTTATCCACACACCAATAATTATTCGTATTTCGAAGCTCAGCAATATCATTAACTTTTGTAGTTGCTTGTTGATTGACATTAAATGTACGAATATTTGCATTTAACATGTAATGGCGTGGAATGAACGCGTAGCCATTAAGTATAGCGAATGCCGTAGCCATTAGGTATAAAAATTGTGTTGAACGGTTTTGTTATTACTTCTCTTGAATAAATATTTTCACGTTTTTGTATTTGAATTTGTGTTTTAGATTCATTTTTCATTTTCATTTTATTTACTAAATGATTCATCTAACAATATTCACTAAAACTCATTGCATTCAAATAAATAAAGACAAAAAAACTACGATTTCACAATTTAAAATAAATAATTTATTAAATATAATAAAAATTAGTCTCGGTTTCGATTAAATTTTACATTTGGGTAAAAAATAAATAAAAACCTATCTTTTGACACACTTGACAACATTTTTTTGACAAACTTATAATGCCATAATTCTTTTAATATTTATATATATAGATAATATTTTTTGTTTAATTTCAATTAATTACTAATCTTTTGATTTTAAATATATTTACTCTTCGATTTAAATTTATACTAATCTTCGATCCAAAAAAATTTATCGCTTATATACACATATTATAGGCTTCCTGTTTCCCTCTCCATTATAGTAACAAGCAATTTTCACTAATACAAAGAACCATTTATGCAAAACATGTATTATTAATACGAAAGACGTAACTAAACCGTCAACAAAAAAATTTTCACAGTAGTACAAACAAATCTCCTTACGCTTATTAAAATTGAAGAGAATGAATTGATAAATTATTAGCGAATTTCTTTGAATATGAATACCTACTATTGTTTTAGAGCAAAAATTGCAAATAGTCCGTAGTTACATATTTTGAGAGGGAGAGATGGGGAATGGTGAAAAAAATCTTTTTGACCCCAAAATTTTCTAAGGAACCAAAATTTTCTATAAATCTTATAAATCTGATATTTTCTCTTCATTCTGGAGGTAAACCAATGTCAAGCCCGCCCCAAAAGTGGAACAAAATATTTCAAATTATTGACCGATTGACCTTACCCCCAGTCCTATCTAAAATTTATGAGCATTACATTAATACACACATATCTAAATTTTTGAAGACAGCCATTTAATATCTGACGGTTTTCGAAACAGAAAATCAACAACCGATCAACTGAACTATATAGCCCATCGTTTAAACAGCAAGCTTGAAAAAAGAAGTGAAACCTACGTTATCGCATTAGACATCTCAAAAGCATTTTATCGAATTTGGCATGCCAACCAGATCAACAAGCTCGTTTCGTACGAATTTTTCCCGCAGTCGTAAATCTAATTATAAATTTTCTCAGCGACCAATACATTTCGGTATTCATCGATTGCATTTCTTCTGAGTCTGTATTAATTAACGCTGGTGTAACGGCCAAGGCTTGGTTTTATTTACCACTCTATTTTTAATTTAAATATCAACAAACATTGAAAAACATTGAAAATCACCAGTAACCCAATAAATAGTTTTACAAATGATAGTTCACTGCTTATGTCATTCGTTCCCCTATCTTTAAAATTTAAAATGGAAGAACGATAAATCCAGCCCGGAGAGACTGCCATACATGGTAATGAGGACCTTTAAAAAATCGCCGATTGGGGTGACAAAAATTTGGTCCATTTCAATTCCACCAAAACACAGTTATTGATTGTTCTCAGATCAAAAACCAAGTTTCCCAATGATATTTCAATTAGTATGTGTGACAAACAATTATCACTGAAAAAAGTAATTTGGTATATTCTACAAAACAGATTCAACTAAATTAATTTATAAGTTTCTAACGTTTGACAATGCTTTGTCAAACGTTCATATCGTATGGTCAATTGTAAGTTTTATTTGACGCTACAAAATTAATTTGGTTGAATCCGTTTTGCAGAATATACCAAAATTATTTTTTTTAGTGATAGACGAATGTGAAAGCGTTCGTTTATTGGGAGTCATAATTTCCAATTACCTACTTTGGAACGATCATATAATGGCGATGGCTAAAGGTACGTAAAAAACTCGGCCTCTTCCATAGATGTAAAAAATATTTCACTCCTTATCAATTACTCCACATTTATAAGTCATATATTCGTCACACTGTTGCTGATCTCTTTATTTTTAAATATCGTCACTAGCAGTGCTCGGATGAAATCGGATCCATCATCCCTCAACTATAATCTTTTTTCTGTTTTATACGTCAATCGGTTTTTGCAAACAGTCAAACTGTTGAGATCATTCACTGCCATAATGAGGGAATTCAAAGCGATTTCTTTTTACGTACATCGGACAAATGGAATGTTTTGTCCGAATCAATAGCTTTGGGAGCGTTCAACCCCCAAAGGTTTCAAAGAATTGCGGCTCATGAACACCTCAGAACGCATGTTGTTGTAAGACCTAGGTCTTAAAAGGTATCAATGTGTTGTTGTTACAGATATTGTAATTCTTATAACACGACACTTTTTTATAAAAAAAAACGCGTGGGGTGTCATATGAATGAGCACTTAATTTAAAAATTCTTTAATAATAATATAATTGTTATTTTAATTGATAATGTTTATTTCCCAATTTTAACATTTACAAACTGGTAATCTCCAGTTACTTACCATAAACAGCTATGGATACACTGAAAAAAAATTGAAGTTCATGACAACCCCATCTTGAAGTTGGCAGTTGGAAATAAGACATGTTTTTTTCAGTGTAATATTTAACGAGAGGTAACATTTTAGGTATTACTTATATCAATTTTCAATCGATATTGCTATTGACCTTTACGATAAAAAAATCATTTTTACGTGCCTATGGCATGGAAAAATAAAAAACTTTACAATACAACTTTATGTAAGTTTTACCTCGGGGGTCTGATTAGACAATGATACGGGGCTTGACAAACGGAAGGTCACTGAGCTATAGTGGGCTCCGGCCTGTGCTCCTTTTTAGCACCCTTAAATCTCGGTGAGTACACACTAGGGATGAGTCAGGTAAAGTCAAACCTTGAAAGCACCAAACCTCTGGGCACCTGTTGCCCTTAGTTGTGCAAAGACTTCTAACAGGTATAGATGAAGGGCTGTTGGTGACCTTTATTGCGTCTAAACTCGTAGGAATAACATGGAAAAATATTCAAGTAATCTTTTAAATTTTTTATTAAAAATTTTGCTTTCACCTGTTTTATTATTTCTTACATTTCATTATGAAAAATTGGCCACTGTCATATTTTATTAACCGACTTCCAACAAGAAGGAGGTTCTGTGTTTCACTGTAAGGTTTTTTTTTTTAATGTATGTACACCGATTTCTCAAAAACGGCTCGTTCGATTTGGATGATTTAAATTGTGTTCTATTTGGGTTTATTCACAGAGGGTCCCATAATTTTTTTTATCATGTGAAAAATACCGTTATTCAGAAAATTGGAAAAAACCATATTTTTTATGCATTTTCGTTGATTTCGTCAAAACATATTATTCTGTTTGTTTGTTGTGGGCAGTATTATATTGCTATACTTGTCGAGGTTATCGTAAATAATTTTCTATGACGAGTAATGTGTATGCCATTTGTGCAAAAAATCATAAAACCATAATTAATAGATTGTCACTGATGAAAGTTTTTCCGGTATTTGAAGTTATTACTTTTAAAATGCTTTCTAGCCGACATTTGCTTTATGACTACACTAAAAATAAAAAAATATAAAAACCGTTTTGAAAAGAAATAGAACCGACTTCAGAAAAAACAAAAGAGGCACAAACAAGTGAAAAATAACTCAATTATGGCTTTTATAAACAAAAATACGTTACATTTTGATTAATTTAATTTAATTATACCTTACTATAGACAAAAAAATTACGCTATTGAAAAAGTTACTATATTAAAATAGTTACTTTTTAACCCACTTCAAAAAAGCAGGAGGTTCTGTGTTTCACTGTAGGTTTTTTTATATGTAGTACACCGATTTCTCTAAAACGGCTCGTTCGACTTAGATGATTTAAATTTTATTCTGTTTGAGTTCATTCCCAGAGGGTTCCATAATTGTTTCTTTGATGTGAAAAATACCGTTATTCAGAAAATTAGAAAAAACCATATTTTTAATGCATTTTCGCTGATTTCGTCAAAACATATTAATCTGTTTGGATATTTTGGGCAGTATTATATTGCTATACTTGTCAAGGTTATCGTAAATAATTTTTTCTACACCCGTATTATAAAAATACACTTATATGACCAAAATCCGTTTTATAATGATATTCATTTCGATACAGATTTTATTACGATACAGATTTTTAATCAATAGAAAGAAACCCATAGTTTTTCAATCAAACATGCTATGCATTTGACGTTTGTTGAAATTTTCGTATGGAAAAAAAAATTGATCTTTGAAATTTGAAAATTGAAACTTTCGTTGTAATTTTCGTTCTTCGTTATTTAGCGGGTGTAGAAAAAATAGCGTATGCCACTTTCATGTAATGGTTATTAATACACTCGCATATACCATATGAAACTCGCCTACGGCTCGGTTCGTATCCCGATTAATGCTCGTGTATTAATAACCGTCATTACATGATCGTAGCATAATATACTATTCTATCACGGGAAATATGTATGCCGTTTGTGCAAAAAATCGCAAAACCATAATTAATAGATTGTCACTGATGAAAGTTTTTCCAGCATTTGAAGTTATTGCTTTTAGAACGCTTTCTAGCCGACATTTGCTTAATGACTACACTAAAAATAAAAAAATAAAAAAACTTTTTAAAAAAAATAGAACCGACTTCCGAAAAAACAAAAGAGGCACAAACAAGTGAAAAATAACTCAATTGTTGCTTTTAGAAACAAAAATACGTTACATTTTGATTAATTTAATTTAATTATACCTTACTATAGACAAAAAAATTACGCTATTATACAAAGTTACTATATTAAAATAGTTACTTTTTATTATAATTATTATAGTTATTATAGTTGTTATAATAGTTATTATATTTTAAAAGTTATTTGTAGTACAAAACTGTTCGAAGTCGGTGCCACATTGACGAAAAACCGACTAATATGTCTCGGGCTTGGCACCGATTTCCAACACTTTTGTACTACAAATAACTTTTAAAATATAATAACTATTATAACAACTATAATAACTATAATAATTATAATAAAAAGTAACTATTTTAATATAGTAACTTTGTATAATAGCGTATTTTTTTTGTCTATAGTAAGGTATAATTAAATTAAATTAATCAAAATGTAACGTATTTTTGTTTCTAAAAGCAACAATTGAGTTATTTTTCACTTGTTTGTGCCTCTTTTGTTTTTTCGGAAGTCGGTTCTATTTTTTTTTAAAAAGTTTTTTCCCGTCATTACATGATCGTAGCATAATATACTATTCTATCACGGGAAATATGTATGCCGTTTGTGCAAAAAATCGCAAAACCATAATTAATAGATTGTCACTGATGAAAGTTTTTCCAGCATTTGAAGTTATTGCTTTTAGAACGCTTTCTAGCCGACATTTGCTTAATGACTACACTAAAAATAAAAAAATAAAAAAACTTTTAAAAAAAAAATAGAACCGACTTCCGAAAAAACAAAAGAGGAACAAAAAAGTGAAAAATAACTCAATGGTTGCTTTTAGAAACAAAAATACGTTACATTTTGATTAATTTAATTTAATTATACCTTACTATAGACAAAAAAATTACGCTATTATACAAAGTTACTATATTAAAATAGTTACTTTTTATTATAATTATTATAGTTATTATAGTTGTTATAATAGTTATTATATTTTAAAAGTTATTTGTAGTACAAAACTGTTCGAAGTCGGTGCCACATTGACGAAAAACCGACTAATATGTCTCGGGCTTGGCACCGATTTCCAACAGTTTTGTACTACAAATAACTTTTAAAATATAATAACTATTATAACAACTATAATAACTATAATAATCATAATAAAAAGTAACTATTTTAATATAGTAACTTTGTATAATAGCGTAATTTTTTTGTCTATAGTAAGGTATAATTAAATTAAATTAATCAAAATGTAACGTATTTTTGTTTCTAAAAGCAACAATTGAGTTATTTTTCACTTTTTTGTGCCTCTTTTGTTTTTTCGGAAGTCGGTTCTATTTTTTTTTAAAAAGTTTTTTTATTTTTTTTATTTTTAGTGTAGTCATTAAGCAAATGTCGGCTAGAAAGCGTTCTAAAAGCAATAACTTCAAATGCTGGAAAAACTTTCATCAGTGACAATCTATTAATTATGGTTTTGCGATTTTTTGCACAAATGGCATACATATTTCCCGTGATAGAATACTATATTATGCTACGATCATGTAATAACGGTTCTTAATACACGAGCATTAATCGGGATACGAACCGAGCCGTAGGCGAGTTTCGTATGGTATATGCGAGTGTATTAATAACCATTACATGAAAGTGGCATACGCTATTTTTTCTACACCCGCTAAATAACGAAGAACGAAAATTACAACGAAAGTTTCAATTTTCAAATTTCAAAGATCAATTTTTTTTTCCATACGAAAATTTCAACAAACGTCAAATGCATAGCATGTTTGATTGAAAAACTATGGGTTTCTTTCTATTGATTAAAAATCTGTATCGTAATAAAATCTGTATCGAAATGAATATCATTATAAAACGGATTTTGGTCATATAAGTGTATTTTTATAATACGGGTGTAGAAAAAATTATTTACGATAACCTTGACAAGTATAGCAATATAATACTGCCCAAAATATCCAAACAGATTAATATGTTTTGACGAAATCAGCGAAAATGCATTAAAAATATGGTTTTTTCTAATTTTCTGAATAACGGTATTTTTCACATCAAAGAAACAATTATGGAACCCTCTGGGAATGAACTCAAATAGAATAAAATTTAAATCATCTAAGTCGAACGAGCCGTTTTAGAGAAATCGGTGTACTACATATAAAAAAACCTACAGTGAAACACAGAACCTCCTGCTTTTTTGAAGTGGGTTAAAAAGTAACTATTTTAATATAGTAACTTTTTCAATAGCGTAATTTTTTTGTCTATAGTAAGGTATAATTAAATTAAATTAATCAAAATGTAACGTATTTTTGTTTATAAAAGCCATAATTGAGTTATTTTTCACTTGTTTGTGCCTCTTTTGTTTTTTCTGAAGTCGGTTCTATTTCTTTTCAAAACGGTTTTTATATTTTTTTATTTTTAGTGTAGTCATAAAGCAAATGTCGGCTAGAAAGCATTTTAAAAGTAATAACTTCAAATACCGGAAAAACTTTCATCAGTGACAATCTATTAATTATGGTTTTATGATTTTTTGCACAAATGGCATACACATTACCCGTCATAGAAAATTATTTACGATAACCTCGACAAGTATAGCAATATAATACTGCCCACAACAAACAAACAGAATAATATGTTTTGACGAAATCAACGAAAATGCATAAAAAATATGGTTTTTTCCAATTTTCTGAATAACGGTATTTTTCACATCATAAAAAAAATTATGGGACCCTCTGTGAATAAACCCAAATAGAACACAATTTAAATCATCCAAATCGAAGGAGCCGTTTTTGAGAAATCGGTGTACATACATAAAAAAAAAACCTTACAGTGAAACACAGAACCTCCTTCTTTTTGGAAGTCGGTTAAAAATGTAACGTATTTTTGTTTCTAAAAGCAACAATTGAGTTATTTTTCACTTTTTTGTGCCTCTTTTGTTTTTTATATGATAGAATTTATTTCTTGGTTACCCATTTTTAAATAAATTATATTTGCGCAAATTATGAATAATCATATATAATATCACGAGTCGTCAAATAATAGTCGATTATTTTTCATAATCATTATTACCAATGTCATTTGAGGTACCGAGTGCGCGTAGCGCACGAGGGAAATTTTTGACCTCAAATGGCATTAGTGGTAATGTTGAAAAATAATCGACTAATAATTTGATGACGAGTTGTATTTAGCAGACAATTTAACGAACAGAAATAGTAACATTATTTCATACAACATAATCCTTTGTTGTCAAACAAAATTAAATATTATTTCATCTTAGTAGGCGCATAAATGTTATAAATTTGTAATTTATTTTTGACAAATAAACATAAACATGCAATCATTTATGAATGAAAACGGACATTTTTACTATGTGCAAATTGCATTTTCGCATAATTTTGTATGTGCATTTTTGTTTTTTAAATTAATATATTAAGTAGGCGGAAAATATTCGAAAATATTCGCTGTTCCTTCCTACCAGAAAAAAATAATCGAAACAAATCGTTTTGATTTGCTAAAAAATAGTAAATGAAGCGTTTTGATTGGACCTTATTGAAACTTTATTTAGTGAGTTGAATTGTCAATGCATATTTGACAAAAAATTAAAAATGCAAATTCAAAATGTTTGTGGATTTCACCACAAATTGAACCACGAGAATGATAGACAACTTATTATTTTTCTTACAGAAAAAAAGGTTTCTGAAATCTATCCCTCTGACGTTACACTGAATTTCAAATATAGGCTTGAATCAGCTTTCAAACTTGTTCAAGGTGTATGTGCATACATTCATGAGAGTGTTGCATATAAACGCTTTACAAATTTTGAGCTACATTGTGATGGCTACAACACAGTAGTATTAAAGATTTGTCTATCTGAAATTTCTTTTTCTATAATAACACTATACCGGTCCCCAAACAAACATAATCATAACTTGTTTAATCTCCAGACTAATATTGCGGACGAAATTCGAGAAAAATTTCCTAATTTTTAGGTTATCGTTACCGGCGACTTCAAGTTCCACAACAAATCGTGGTTAGAATTTTTCAAGACGACCGACGACGACAACAATTGAAGGCAGGAGAAATATTTGAAGCATCGCACGACCTGACCCAAATTGTAACAATCCCAAATTTCTCTCCTCGTAATGGCGGTGATAAAAGTTTTTTTCTAGATCTCCATCTCGCATCTATACCCGATATTATGAGTGGAGATGTCAAAAAGGGTAGTATGGAAATTCTGGCCATTATTTATTCACATCAGTTATTTGAACTTATTTACCAAAACCTAGACTTCCCTAACTCCGTGAAATATTTCACTTTTCAAAAGTGGACACCAATGGTCTCCCAAGTTTTTTCAAGGTTTTCTTTTAGATCGTCATTGTTTGTATACTAACGATGTCAATGTTTCTGCTTAAAACTTAACTGAAGCCATTCAATTCGGTTCTAATAATGTATCGTTTTTATGTCATTTTGTTAGATTATTGAAGGCAAAAGAAATAAAAACAAAGTTAGAAATCTGCTTATAAAGACACAGACACAACTATTCCCGATTATGTCTTATTAATTCCGATAATCTAACGAACCGACGTAAAGTCGTTACAGTGGTGTCAGAAGTCGGATAATGTGAAACACCGAGATGAACTAGCAGCAGACACATTCATCAACGCTCTCCGGGATGTTCAAATGAAAAACCAACTATACTTCGTTCTTCAGAAACTTTCACCTGGCGCAATATCTGCTCCATACGCTGTTCTTCCGGCTTTTATTTGGAGGGATAGTGCAAATACTTCCAAGGGGAATTTCTTTATGCTCAAGTACAGCTGGTTTCTCATTTGAACACTCGGAGAGCGTTGATGAACGTGTCCGCTGCTAGCTGATCTCGGTTCTCTACGTTGTATAGTTGGAGTACGCCAAATTGACAAGCCTCACGATGTCTGCCCCCAATTCCTGTAAAGTCTCTGTGACTCCTTGCTTTCTGGTTTTGATCTGCATCCAATGGAGAGCTTCCATATCACCGCCCTATCTGACTCCCAACGCTTCCATAAACGGTCGCTGATTTTCACTGAGATCGCTGATTTTCACGGTCTTCCTTATTTTTTCAATAATCCCACTTCTGACACCACCGTTACGTCAGTTCGTTAGATTATTGAAGGCGAAAAATAAAAACAAATGGCTGTTTATAAACATTCCGTTTATTTATTTACAATGAACAATTGAATAAGTCTTTTTATTTCTATAACTAAATCTGTGTTCACTACAATAGTCAGATTCAACTATTTCCGATTACGTCTTATTAACTTCGAATTCTTTCACTATTCACAATTTAAAAACCAGCTTAAAACTGCTTAACTTCTCATCCACATCGTCTTTTTATATCTGCTCAAGTTAACGAACGAAATTTCGAGAGCAGCGGCCAATTCCCCTAAAGCTAACGATTCTTCCCCCTCCATTACAAAACGATGGTGTACAATGGTTATGGTGTACAATCAAAACTTAAAACAATTGAAATCATTTTATAATGATTTCAATTATTCTTCAGTTCTATTTTGGCGTTTGGTTAGAACTCCACAATTTTGTGTCACTTTACAAAAATGGAAAAAGTCAACAATATGTGTGGTTTTCAAACGGTCACCCATCGAAGTTTTAACCACAATATATGTTGCTTAGCTTGGTGATCAAACGAGAAACGCTGTTTCACTATTGAATGACGGTTGACTTGTGAAATAGAATTTTTGTGGCATAAAAAGTGAAGTATGTATCAAAAAACCAATAAATAAACAACAAAAATGTTTGTTTTCAAAGGCTGCCAAATTGGCAGTTAGAAACAAACGTAGATTATTAAATATTTGAATTCGTAACAAAAATGCAGCTAAACGATTCCAACATCTAAAAGCTAACACAATATCAAACCAGATAATCGAAAACGAAAAAGCAGAGATTGACAGGGCGAAAGCGTCAAAACTTTCGACTATGTCAGTTTCTGACAAAAGTTTTTACAGTGCCATTAATTCTTTTAATTCTTGTACTAAATCTTCTATCTCCCTATCATTGATGGTGACTTAATCGTTACTGATCCTGCAAGTACAGTTACATTGTTCGCGGAACGCTTTGCTTCAAATTTGACAACTTTCTAAACTCTTAAAGAAATCCCCCGAATCCAGTATTTTAGTTAATATAGGAGAACTTCATTTCAAACCATAAATCGTCGTTAAACTTTTAAGGGGGTTTAACAACAACAAAGCCTCTGCTCTGGACAATATTAGGGGAGAGTTGCCATATGCGTACCACTTAATTTTAAAGGCAGTTTAAATATTCTTTACTAGGCATTTTAGCAAATATTATGATTTATATCCATTTGTTAACTATCAAAGGTGCAATTTAACATAATTTTTTAACTATTCATTGATAGATCATTGTGATATGGCCAATTTCTTCAGACCATGCAAAAAGTACGATTTAGGACACCGGTATCCTAAATGGTACCAGCCAGTTTCCAATATCGTACCTGATGGGAGGAATTAAAATTAGGGGCTACTTCCATTTGTTCTTCTGTCCATTCACAATAATTCCGCTTTTCCATGCCAAAAAATTCAAAAATATTTTTTTTTGTTTTAAACAGCTTATTCACGCGGCAAATTTGACATCAGTATCTTAAATCGTACCAGTATGATTCGAAAACTACAGTGTGGTACGATTTAGGAATAAGTCTTCCCGTCAAATATTTGAACCTAACCTTACAATATTATTATCATGTTTCTTAAATTCAATAAAATAAATAATACAACATAATCAGTTCTCAAAAGTATTTAACGCTACCTCAGAAACTGTACAGTTATACGAAATTAAGTCGAATGAAATCGTTTAAAATTAACATCAAACCTACCTGAATGTTTATTACTTCTGTTACTCACAAGAAAATACTTATACTGATTGTTAATTTGTTGCATAAAAGCATAAAACTGTAATAGTTATTGAATAATGGCACTGGTACGATTTAGGTGACCAGTACGCATATGGCAACTCTCCCCTACTCCTGTTATTTTAAAAACATTTTCAAAAGAACTTGCACCTACTCTTAACAAAATTTTCTTCAAATCTTATAAATCTGGTTTTTTACCTTGGAAGTTGGCAAATGCCCAGCCTATCCCAAAACAGGAACGCAATGTGATATTTCAAATTAAAAACCAATAGCCCTACTCCCAGTCATTTCTAAAATATAAGACCACCATATTAATTCACATATATCGAAATTTTTGGAAGACAACCTTTTAATATCTGACGGCCAATACGGTTTTAGAAACAAAAGATCAATCGATCTATTGAACTAATGGCATATCTGTGGAATAGCATACTTGACAAAGGTTGTGAAACGTACGTTGTCGCATTAGACATCTCAACAGCATTTGATCAAATTTGTCATGCCAACCTGCAGCCAAATTCTGTAACTGTGAAGCGGTGAAGTGATAAAAATTTCTTCGTTTCTTTTCATTAAAAAACTTATCACTTCACCGCTTCACAATTACAGAATTTGGCTGCTGATCAACAAACTTGTTGAGTACAGTTTTCACCATGCAGTCGTGAATTTGATCCAAAATTTTCTGTCTAACCTTTATATTTCAGTATCTATAGACGACTTTTCTTCTGAGTCTAGATTAATTAACGCTGGTGTACGTCTTGGCTCAGTTTTATCTACCCATTCTGTTTTTAATTGATATCAACGAACTGTTGATAATCACCAGTAACCCAATAGTTTTGCAGACGACAGTACATTGCACAAGTTATTCGTCTAGGAATAAGGGGTGCACAAGGCCTAGGATTAAAGGGTGACAAAAATTTGGTGTATTTTGATTCCACTATTGATTGTTTCCAGATCAAAAACCGAGTTCTCCAACGACACTTCAATTAGTATGTGTGATGAACAATTAGACGAATATGACAGTTTAAAATGATATACTCTGGAACGATCTTATAATGGAGATGGCATAAGGTGCGTCAAAAAAACTCGGCCTCATCAATAGATAAAAAAATATTTCACTCTGTATCAATTACTCCACATTTATAAGTTTCGTCCTTGTATGGAGTATTGTTGTCAAGTTTGGAGCGCTGCATTTGTTACCGTTCTGGCCCTTTTGGACTCTGTTCAAAAGCGTGCTATGGGTACGTATATATGTGTTAAAGAAAATCTATTTTGATGGAAACATTTTGAAGAAAAAAATTTAAATTTTAAAAATTCAAAATTTTCATTAATACATTACTAGCTTTCAAATAGAATAACAACTTAATGATATTTAAATGTTGATTTTACAGTGTTATGTTAATGTTTAGTCGAAAAATTTATAAGATGATCTGACGTCGCTCAAACGACTTATTTAACATATATAATAAAAGAGCTAAATGTCAATCAACATTTTAACACATAATAAATAACTATTTTTATTTAAAATATAAATTAACATTCATATATAAATATGCTGTTAGAATAATTATTTATGTCCTAAAACAGCAAGCCATGACATCGTATGTTTCAGTCCACAGTTAATGTCCATAACGAATCTGCAAAATCGTCACCATTTTTAGTATAAAAATAGTAAATAACAGTCACTATATAATTTATTGCTATAGTTTATTTATCAATATAATTTGTTGTGATAGTTAAACAAATATCATCTTTTTATTAAATTTTATGTTTATAGATAAAAAGATAAACTAGAGTATAATATATAGTAAATAGTATATATATAATGACAGTAAATATATAATTATAGTAAAATAATTAAATAATTGTGAACATTTAACGATCATAAAAGATTGCTTTGCTTCAGTAAAATTCTTATGCTATTCAAATACTAACGAAATAATAAAAAGCGTTTACAATTGTTAACTGAAATCAGTTCTTTGTTTCTGTTTAGCAAATAAATAAAAAAAGTTAATCTTGATTGTAAACTATTCTTTATATTTTGGCTAGTTTCCGGCAAAATAGTTATATCAACATTCAGGCAATCTGCATTTTGTTTGTAAATGCTTTAAGCTTTTGGTTCGTCTCATCAATATTTAAGATGTTTTATTTAACTTTTATATATTTTGTATGACAAAATAAATTAAAAGAGATTAGGTTATATATTTTTTTGGATATACACAAAAAATTAAAGTTATAAAAATAGTGTTTCAAATTTCGATCCGTCTGTTTTTCGGTTTGACTTGATGAATCAATACATGGAATTAATGAGTAGACGTGGGTTGAGGTTAAACGCTCTTTGATAAGCAGATATATACCATCGCCCAAGAACTAACCACAAAGACTCGAATAATCGTCTTTTATATTCATCCTTGAGTATGCCGCATCTCTGACCTCCACTATATAGTAAAGGTGACGATCCATCCTGTATTTCCAGGGACAGTTTTGTATCTAATAAACCTGTCTTTGTGCATTGCTGCACCATAAAGTAAAAACATAAAACATCTGTCACCAACAAGTTTTCAAAGTGCTGTTATTTTTTTTATTTATTTATTTAGCGTATGGTTCTTATGACACATTAAAAAATAAAACTTAAAAAGTTAGATTTTTCTATAAAATCTACCTAAAACAAAACATGAATACACATTAAATGAGCTTACAATCAATTTGATTGCGCGTCTTTAGTTAAAAAGTAAAAATATTTGAACATTGGGCAGTACATTTGAACATTAGATGTTTTTATCGAGTGAGTCTATCCATGTTACTACATCGGGCGTTGTCAATTGGATGTCTGCGATGTTGCCATTGTATTGTCGAATTGGACACACAGTTGCAATGTGTTTTATGGTTTGTTGTGGGGCTCCACAGTCAAATTGAGGGAACTCTGAAATGCCCCACTTGTAGAAAGAATCAGCACAACGTCCGTGATTCATTATTATTCGATTTAGTGTAGTCCAGGTATGACTGGCAAATCGAAACCAGGTTGGGTAGAAGTCGGGTTAGTAATAGAAAGCCCAAGTATATTGTAATGATGCCAGGAGGTGTCCCAGGCATCCAAGATATTAAAATTAGTTGCCAATAGGTTGCTGGCAGTTTTATGTGGAGGTTTTCTTGACTCCAATCGAAAACGAGTATGGTCACCGTAATATTCGTGCAAGGGTAACGTGATGTTGTTGGTTACTTTTTTATGTTCACGCATAAGCGCATAAGCGCATGTGAGCATCTGAGTGTTGGTGGAGCGATATTTCTCAATACAGGGAGCCAAGGTAAAGGAGTAGACCTGATAGTACCACTTATAGTACGCATCGTGGCATGCAGCTGGCAGTCAACTTTTTCAGTATGTGTGCTATTCAACCATACTGGTGCGCCATACTCAGCCACTGAGTAAACCACACTACAAGCAGTTGTGCGGAGGGTAGCTGGAGTAGCACTTCATGTAGAGCCTGCCAGTTTGTGCAATACATTGTTTCTCGTTTTAAGTTTTTTTGACGTATTCTCTAGGTGGAGTTTAAAAGAAAGAGTTCTATCGAGAGTAATACCCAGGTACTTTGGCTGTTGATTGTATTTAATGACAGTGCCGTTAAATGACACTGATAGTTCGTGTTTTGCCAGTTTGTTGTTTAAGTGGAAACAGGAGCTCTCGGTTTTACTTAGATTAGGAAATAAACTCCACGTTCTAAAATAGTCATTCATTATCGCCAGGTCACTTGAGAGCAAATCTTCCAAGACACAAATATATTTACTTTGAGTGGCCAGGGTCCAATCATCAGCGTAACCAAATTTCTTTGATGTTGTGTCAGGAATGTCATGGATGTACAAATTGCAAAGTTATGGCGCCAGGACGGAACCCTGTGGTAAACCATTGTTAAGCATTTTGGACCTACTGCAGGAATTATTTAGATGAACTTTGAATACACGGAAACTCAGCATGTTGTTAATTAAACGCGAGATGGTGCTACAAGGTATTGCATTGAACAGCTTATATATAATCCCGATTCGCCAGACCGTGTCATATGCTGCAGTGAGATCGATGAATACTGCGCCTGTTTTTAATTGTTTTTGATACCCAGCTTCGATGTAGGATGTTAAAGCGAGCAGTTGGTCAGTGCAACTGCGATTGGGACGGAAACCAGCTTGTTCGACTGGGATCTGGTCAATTATTATCGGAGCGATACGGTTGTATATGAGCCGTTGTAGCAGGTGCTCAAAAGGGCAATTGGACGGTAGCTTCCTGGTTCATTAAATGGTTTACCTGGCTTAAGTATCGCTATCACTTTTAAAGTCTTAAAATGTTTTGGAAGATTGCCGGTTTCTAGGATATTCGAGAAAAATTTAGTTAGCCATTGTTTTACATTTTTTTCAGCATTTCTAAGAAATTCTGGAAATATACCATCGTACCTAGCTGCTTTTCCGTTTTTTTGTTTTGGACAGAGCGGAATCAAGTTCTTCGCTACTAAAAGAGTTCGCATACTTCGATGGAGACGAGCAATTGCGCTTAATTTCTTTTAATTTATATTTAATTCTTCTCTTATGAAGGCAATTAATAGAAGAACGAGATATGTTTACAATATGATTCGCATTGTCCTCTGTATTTATTTCATCGTTAGTACGAGCAATTGAGTTTGAACCACTGAGCTTCCGAAGCAGACTCCAAGCTTCCCTGCTTAAATGGGAAAAATCTAAGTTTTCAACAGCGCTAATCCCATTTTTGCTTTCTCGCGGCGTCCAGTGAGTAAATTAAGTCATCAGCTACGTCTGCCTCACCACTACTAAGGTACTCCTCATATAATTTATCACTCTCTCTACTCCAGCCAGGAATGTATTCTTCGCGGAAGCCTCTTGGGATGCATTTCTTAGCAGTTGTGATGATGGCTCCAACGAACCTATCGTAGTTTTTAGGAATGGGTTGGATCCAGCGTATCACTGCATCCAACTCCAACCTATATTTATCCCAGTCAGCTTGTTAAAATTCCATCTAGGTTGAGGAGTAGAGTTAACGAGTGGAATTTGGATTCCTACCTCAAGAATTACTGGACGATGTTGAGACCGTGGAAAACCTTGTAAGACAGCCTTAGATATTGGAATAGGGTTTCGTTGTTCGTTTTTTGTGGAAAAACAGAGGTCGGGATTGTCGTCGCCATCTAGCAGATCTAAAGGTTTTCAAGTCTATCGCATCATACACCAGGAACATGTTGTTACCATCCGCCCAGTCCGTCAGTTGTATGCCATTGGAATTGTTGTTTGAGTAGGACCACTGGGTGTGATGGCTATTGAAGTATAACAGGTCGTTCAATAAGTCCGTAGGATAAGTAAGAAAAAAACAACATTTTGACAAAACTCGATTTTTTTATTCAACATAGTTGCCTTCGAGGGCGATACAACGAGTATAGCGATTTTCCAAATTTTCTATACCACTTTTATAGTACGATTTCTCTTTCTCGTCAAAATAGGCCTCAATTTCAGCGATTACTTCATCATTGGACTTAAATTTCTTTCCAGCAAACATTCTCTTGAGATCTGAAAACAGGAAAAAGTCGCTGGGGGCTAAATCTGGAGAATATGGTGGGTGGGTAAGCAATTCAAAGCCCAATTCATTAAATTTTGCCATCGTTTTCATCGATCTGTGACACGGTGCATTATCTTGGTGAAACAACACTTTTTTCTTTTGCAAATGTGGCCGTTTCTTTGCGGTTTCAGCCTTCAATCGATCCAAAAGTTCACAGTAATACTCGCTGTTGATGGTGGTTCCTTTTTGGAGATAGTCGATGAATATTATTCCGTTCGTATCCCAAAATACAGACGCCATCACTTTACCGGCCGACTGTTGCGTCTTTGCTCGATTTGGATTCGGTTCGTCGACTGCTGTCCACTCAGCTGACTGTCTTTTGGATTCTGGTGTGTAATTGTGAAGCCATGTCTCATTCATTGTCACATATCTACGATAGAATTCCCTTTTATTGCGGTTTAACAGTGCCAAAGACTCCTCCGAAGCATCGATTCGTTGTTGTTTTTGGTCGAATGTGAGCTCACGCGGCACCCAATTTGCACAGAGCTTTCGCATACCCAAATGTTCATGTAAAATGGTAAAAACACTACCATCTGCTACCTTTACAATGTCAGCTATTTCGTGCACCTTCAATTTGCGATCGTTCATAACCAATTTGTGGATTTTTTTTATGTTTTCTGGAATAACAGCCTCATTTGGGCGTCCACTGCGCTCTGCATCTTTTGTGCTGGTACGACCACATGTAAATTCAGCCATCCACTTCTCTACCATTTGTCTCGATGGAGCAGAGTTTGGATAATGTTTATCAAGCCATTGTTTGGTTTCCACTGTATTTTTTTTCATCAAAAAGCAATGCTTTATTAAAATTCGAAATTCACTTTTTTCCATTTTTTTTCAAAAACAAAAGTTGCTTCACACAAAATGCTATAACTCACGAATAAATAGTCAGATTGCTGTCAAATTTATACACGTATCGTTTGAAGGTTAGTACTAAATAAAAATCATATGGAAAAAATTCTAGTAACGCCATCTATGTGTCATCCTACGGACTTATTGAATGACCTAGTATATTGCTGGGTGATGAAATAATGGTAGAGTAGCACCTGGCCATCCTGTATTTGGAGGCTTGTATACGTTTACAATCTTCATGTCTGATATATCAACAACAATAAGATGTATATCGTTGTCCGTCTGTGTAAGTACATGGGTGCAGCTCATGATTTCTGACTTTACATACGTGGCAGATCCATATGCTTGATGGTAAATAGCACTAATTAATTTGTTACCAACAATGTTTCCTCTAGGGGTAAGTTGCGCTTCATCTGCTGCATGCGTTTCTTGCAGAATTACCACATCGATGTTGAAATCTTTTAATAATCTTTGTAAATGTTCAGTTTTTGACTTGCTTATGCCTTCAAAGTTCAATTGAAATATACGGCCTGAGGGTCCAATATTTTTTGTCTTATGGTGCTGAAAAGTACCGTTGTTGTTGTGATTTTGATTTTGGTTCATGTTTATTTTTTTTTTTATCACAACCAAGAGTTCGAAATGAAATATTTGGCTACCAAGTTGAAATAGACTATTCGCGTAACCCAGGGTGTAGCACGAGGAGCTTGTCTATTAACACACCCCAAGAACACAATGAGGAATGAAATATTCTTTGGCTTACCTGAGTGCTAATTGGTATTCAGCATAATTGTATAGAGTTTTATCAAAACAATGTTATTAATTTCAACTTTTTTATAATTTTCCTGTTTTATTTTTGAATTTTTGATACATAACATACATACTAAATGCGCAAGCACTGTTTTTGTAGTACAATTTAAAAATATTTGCCCAAACAAAAGTGTGGCAATATGTATATCGTTGGAAAGGTCTTGAGTGATGTGCCCCAAAATTTTTTTTTTTTTGAATTTTGACGATTTTTTGAGAAAAAATGGAAAAAAATTTGATGGGTGTGTTTTTTCGAGTTTTTTGTTCGGTTATTTTCTTTTTTTCCAGTTATTTGTTTCATAATTCAAAACCAATTATATCAATAAATCAAACTCTGAAATAATGTGTTGTAGCTTTTTTGTTGGGAGGTTTTTTTACAATTTCCATTTACAATGGCCGAATTTCGGTCACTGGGCAACTTCTAGTTCTTAATAATAATTCCTTTATTCTTTATAAAGTCCCACTAGAGCCATAAAAGTTTAATTTAAAGATTTGAACTGTGAAAATTACAATTACAATACTCCTAGTTTACGATTAATAAAAAATCGAATTAAGAGGTCAATAAAACAAAAAATTTGAACCCGATAACTTCCCATTTTCTTGAACCTTCGGTTGATTTGGCGCAGTGAAATTTTAAAAAATTTAGAGACAAAAAAACTTTAAAGTTAAAATATGAAGGGGCTAAAATCTCACAGCTCTGAGATATCAAGACTTCGGTCTGGGTTAAAAATTTTGATATAGTTTTCGGCAAAAAACTTTTTATGAGGACATTGCTTTTAGGTTTGGGCAGCGATGTATATCAAACATAAAACTCTATATAAAAGTACAAGTTTTTTATCTCTGTTTAGAAATTTATTGCAAAACTAACAAGAAACATCAATACGTTGCCGAAAAATTATAACAGATCGTGAATTAACATAGTTTAGTGAAAATATGATACACTCAGCAAACTGCTCAAAAACCTCTTTATTTAGCGTTTCGAGAAAGTATTACAAAATCAAAAATTCATATTTATTTCAAAACTCCCAAAATATTGTAAAAATTATTATAAAATCAGAAGTTTAAAGTCAGACATGTCCAAGTAGTGGCCCACGGGCTGCTTGTGGCCCCCGCAATTGTTGTGGCACGCAACATTTTTCCAGACCTACAGTGTTTTAATTAAGAAATCCATAAATGCATATAAAAAGAATTAATTTATCAAAAACACAATCAAAATACAAAATGTACTTACATATGATTGCTATTAAAAAATATGATTTTCCAATGCAAAACCTGGTGTCTTTGGCAACTTATAAGGCCCCTTCTATAAAAGTAGCTACATGTGGTGTCGTTGCTAGATTAAAAGATTGTGTTAAAATTCAACATAATAATCTTTTCAACACTTCCATTGCATTATCAGCAAGTCTTATGTTCAAAAGTAATTAAAATTAATGATGTATTTAAAAAAATTGCTAAAATCGTTAAATTTATTCGAGCACGTGGCTTAAGCCATCCGGAATTTACGTTATTGCTCAAAGATGTGGAATGTTATTACGAAGATTTGCCATATTATACTGAAGTGGCGTACTATTGGAAGCTTTCGAAGCATAACGTTTTAAGAAGATTTTTACAATTGTTGGACGAAATTGTACTTTGTTTTAGAAACTAAAGATTCTGCGCTCTGAACTGGAAAAAGTTGATTGGATACAAGATTTGGTTTTCTCAATTGACATTACTGGGGATCTCAGTCAACTCAATATTAATTTTTAGTGTAAAAACATGCTTATAATAACCTCATTGTATGACCAAATAAATTCATTCAAACAAAAGATGCCCTCCGTAACACAATTTAAAAGAGAAAATTCATGCAATTTTTCTAGTTGTAAGAATCTTTTGCTGAAACATTCAGAGTTTAATTTTGAAAAATATGAAAAACAACTGAAAATGTGGGTAGACGATTTTGAAAAGAGGTTTTCAGATTTTCAAAGTAGTGAGTCTCATTTCAATACTTTTACTCTCCGGTGTCTGTTGACATTGAAAATATTGACGGTAATTAGCAAATGGATTTTATAGAACTACGATGTGACACGCTATTGAAGAAAAAATATAAGAAAGTCGGTATTCCAGAGTTTTACAAGTATTTATCTGCAGTCTGTTTCCTACACCAGGCAGGTGCGTTTCCCGCACCAGGTTTTACGAGCATTCGTCTGCAGACCAGATCCGCCCCCTTTTCATTTAATGATTACCACATATTTTAAGCTTCGTTAAGCGCCTTGACGAGTCCCACAGTTTTTTTATCTGCCATTTTTCTTGACTAGACCACCTTTTTGCTCGGGGAACATGGCGATTGCCCGTGGTCTTGTGGACAAATATGTCTGCTATTGTCATGTCCGAAAACTCAATTATGCCAAAATGTCAAATGTCGAACTCAACAATAGCAGACAAATTTTTTTCGGACACGGTTATCGTCGTTTTCTAAAACAAATTTCCACCCCAATTAATAAATATCAAAATTGTGGTAGTAAATTTAAAAGACACCGGACAATCGTCAGGTTTTGGCGTTTTTCGAGCAGGAATCAAACTCGTCATCGGACTTGTCAATGACAGGCGCCTCACAAAGTAGTAAATATGTGGTAATCATAAAAAGAGAGCAGGTTGGCTACAGGAATTCGACATTTTGTTATACTGAATAAAACTGTGAACCAGGTTAACTGAAGAATATAAACTAATAAATTTCTATATAAACATTTTTGTATCGTTTTCTTTAACAAATTTAAATTTTTTTAAAAAAACCAAGAACATGTGGCCCATATAAAGAATTCAAAAACAATTTTCAAAAAATTTGGCCCGTATGCCGAAATGAGTTTGACATGCCTGCTTTAAACTTTTTTCAAACTTCTAAAAATATTAGAGAAACTCTTACAAAATCAAAACTAAATGCTTTTTTCAAAATTCTAAAAATATTGCTAAAATTATAAAAAAATCAAAAATTGAAACTTTTTCAAAAATGTTCCAAATATAGCAAAAATTATAGCAAAATAAAATACGAACGTTTACAAAATTCCAAAAATTATAATAAAATCAAAAATTTAAACTATTTCAAAATTCCAAAAATATTTATAAAATTTAAAATTCACAAATTCTATTTTTTTCAAAATTCTAAAAATATTGCAAAAATTATAACAAAATTAAATGTACAAACTTTTCTCTAAATTCCAAAGGTATTTTAAAAATTATGATATATAAAATAAAAAATTTAAACTTTTTCAAAATTCCAAAAATATTGCAAAAATTCACACTTTTTCCAAAAATATTCTAAGAATAATAAAATTAACAAATCAAAACTTTCCATATCCAATTTCATGCTTTCATGCATACAAATAATTAATTTTATTTTTTCCAAAAATTGGGTAAAACAATAAATGAAAATCATTCTTTTGTATGACACATATTTATGTATCATCTTTTTAATGACAAATTTTCAAACATAGAGATTTTGAAAAGTACCTTTATTTTTATTTTATTGTAAAGACTTATGGGTAAGTACCCAAAACATACAAAAATTACAAAATAATGTTATTTTTGCTATCGAAAAAAAGGCATTTAAATATTTGTACTTTGAAATTTTTTGCACTTGATACCACTTATTAAAAATAAGTTTACCAATTCTATTGAACTTGAACATACAATTTTTCGGATTTGGCCGTAATTTAGCAAACAGATTATAAATTATTCCTTAAATTACAAAAAAAATCATATAACTTTTTATCATCAATTAAAATAAGTATTAAATATTTCAGATAGCATTTAAAAAATTTATAAAAATTGTGAAATAATATATGTATATGGTTTTCGCATTGCATTACATAAACCTTCATCGTTCAAGCTTGCTTCTTTCAAGCATTCCAACAAGAGAATTACTGTTGTGAAGAGATGAAATATCTTTCAAACAAAAACAAAGTTATTAAAATCGGTTACCCCGTTCAAGCACAATTTTACTTTAAAATTTCCTATTTTTAAAACTTTAAAAAATTTCAAACCACTCTGGGTTAAAACTAAGAAAAAAATAAAAAAAATTATCTTTACAGTGTATGTTTTGTCTTTATAGTGTTATCACCTGGGTAGCGCCAACCCTATTAGGTTGTTGTAACGGAGTGAGTCGTTGGCGCCTTGCAAATAGAACTCAATCGTCTGTTCTTCATATTAGGGACGGCGTCTGTAAAAATAAACGTCTCGGCGTCTGTAAAAAGTTTTTTCTGCAATCCTGAATATCGGATCTAACCTAATCACGAAAATCTTGGTTGAGTCTGAGGTTAAAAGCCTCACCAGAAAAAAACTCGTTAAAAACAAGAGCCAGAAAAAATAGCAGGAAACTGCAAACCAAAACCCCTGAACGCCAAAAATACCAGGCTATCCATTTGGAGTGCTCACATAGCCTGAGCGCTTCTGATGCTTTACAAAGTCTACAAACAAAGACTGAGAGGTAGATAATAGATATCTTGGCTCTGAAAGAAACTAGAATAGACTTGTAATAATCAAAATATACTTTATCAGATGTTCTTCCATTTTCCATCCTTTAGAAAAATATACTATGGACTTATTCCAAAATATAAGTATATATTGTCAACGACATTTTGTGTAACAACACAATTATTCAAAACATTTTTATGTACATCCGACCCATTTCCGGTAAATTCTTTATTTTTTTTTTGTTCATTTTGTTTTTTTCACCAACATATTTCTGAAAATTAAAAGTTAAATTACAGCATGACGAATTAAAATGTAAAATAAAATTTTATGCTGACAATTTTTTTCTTTTGGCTCGTGCCATGAGAAATTTACTTGGTTTTTAGTCCGGCAGTCATGGTTTGGTAGTGAAAAGAGTTGAGTTAGTTTTAGGTCGGTGAGTTGTTTTTGGAATATGGAATGGAGTTGGTTGTTGAGCTGGTTTGTAAAAATACAGTGAGTTGAGTTGTGATTTGTGCAGCATGGTGGCTATTTGATTAATAAAATTAATAAAATTGGTTTCAAAATTAAAATAAAAGTAAGTAAAGATTTGTGAGTTAACTATTTTTGTTATGACAAAAATAATTACATTTAAGTGCTAAAATACAACGAAAAAAGGAAAACAAAACAGATTGTGAAATTAAATATTATCAAAGCTAGTTAGTTATTAGTTATTCAAAGTTAGTTATTAGTTATCAAAGAAACAATATAATAGTTTTAAGGTTTAATTTGATTAAACTAAATTATGAAATATGGAGGGGCTGAAATCTCAAGCTCTAAAATATGAAGACTTCGGTCTGGGTTAAGGATTTTAATATAGTTTTCGACAAAAAACTTTTATGAGGATATTGTTTTTAGTTTTGGCCAGCGATGTATATCAAACATAGCTACTCAGATGAGGTTAAGTTTCTAGGCATTATTCTCGACAAAAGGTTAAATTGGAATACACATTTAACAAAAAAAATTGATAAGGCTGTCATTTCTTTTTGGCAATGCCATCGATCCTTCGGCCAGTATTGGGGTTTTAGTCCTAAAATTATTCTATGGATGTACACAGCAACACTCAAAAAAAATTCATCAAAAATCTGATGTTGTTGCGAAAGTAAATTCTTTGATGCAAATAAACTCGTTTATACTAAATTAGCGCATATTTGTGGTACACATTTATTATTTGTAATAAAGAAAACATTTAATTAAGTGTATTTGCAACTATAGTTGTTTGTATTGTAATAAGTTTGTCTGCTTTTGTGATGAAGTAAAGTCTGGCTGTTTAAAATACGTTTGAGGTGATAGTACATTTTTCTTTGAGTGAATAATCAGACCAACACTTGTTTTTGCATGTGTTGTCTGGTGGCCAAATACGGAGCAACAATACGTCCGTGCTAGGTTAAATAAAATATAGAGAATGGCATGTGTAGGTATTAGTGGCTCTATGCGCACCACACCAACACTGTCGTTGGAGGTCATGTTGAGTCTGGCTCCTTTACATAAACATGTAGAGTACATGGCTAAAAGGCCTTTCTACAGACTGCATGTGGCAAGAACGTGGGTAAACAGAAGGAAAACATGCGGTCATAGTCATATACTTGATAGACTACGGATAGATTGTCCGAAAATAGATATGCATAGTGACGTCCTGACCAAAGTATATAACTTTGAGAAGCCCGCTGAGCTGATCATCACGATTTTGCACAGCTCTCCAAGCGGAAGTGTATGCTATCAATCATGCAATAACACGTCTGCGGCTGCAAGGGAAAAAATCTGCATCTGTTCGGATAGCCAAACAGCTATCAAAGCACTGGTAAACCCGGAGATTACTTCCAAACTGATTAATGAGCATAGAAATAATCTTTGTAGGACAGCGCAACTCAACAATATCACATTGTGGTGGGTTCCGGGTTATAGTGGCGTTCCGGGCAACATAAAGGCGGATGAAATTGCAAGGGCGGGAGCGGGCATAAAATTTTCAGGTCCAGAACCCGCCTTAGGGTTATCCAAAACGTTTGCCTTCTCACTATTAACAGGCAGGTAAAGTAAGATGTTTATCAGCATTTCCGATAAAAAGGTTAATTTTCTCTTAAATTTGAAGAGGAAAACTCTCAGTACTGTGGTCGGTGTCCTTACAGGACATGAACATCTTATTAAACACCTCTTTACCATGGGACTTAGGGAAAGTCCTGTGTGTGGGTGTTGTCTTGAAGAGAGGGAGGACTCTTAGCACTTTTTGTGTGTATTCCCAGGCTTTTCTAATGTCAGAGCTAGGATTTTTGGCTCTGATACCGAAGAAAATGACAGAATCAAACTGTTACCAATACATTTGGTTTTGGAGTATGACATCGTAGAGCGATAGGGTTTCAGATTTATGTAATGTCGGTTTTTTCATAATTCACAATTTTGCTTACCACACGTAGTTCATAATAGTTTCTCATTCGTCCACCATCTATAGTCATATTTTTATATAGTTTCCGTTAGATAAATTTATTCTTGGCATAAAACCATTAACAATGATATTGCCTTTACAATATCCTATTATTGGTTCACACTGCGTTTTCACTAGCGTTATTTCACCATACTACATAAATTTGATTTCCGGACACTAACCGTAATTGCTCTGAATGTTTTCAAACCTCAAACGGCTGTGCATATATGTTTGTCCAATCGTCGCAATAGCAAAAAAATTAATATCGTACAATCAGTTTTGTATTCGATTTCTTATATGGGTATTTTTATCAATTTATCTTTCCGTTATAGATCTAAATTTTACTGTAATACTGTTGTAAGCTATTACTTCATAACACGTAAACATCATAAAATCGGTTGAACTTACGTTTAATCCATTCTAATATAATCATATTTTTTCCCAATGCGTTGGAAATAATTTATTTCGTGAAATCATCTTGCAATATTATGTATTACAAAATAACAAACAGTTTTTTTTTGTAAAACAGAAAATGTACTACCATATTTCCCCTACTACGAAATTGGTAGCGATATTTTCGATATTAGAATTCATATAAAAGAGAGGACTATACAATCTTCTGTCTCTCAGTCTCGTAGTATCATTAATTTGACAGATTCATTTTTTCTTGGAAGTTGTGATTGATCGATGCATAATTCTTTTATCTATTTGGAAAATACAAAGAGCCGAAACGAAATTATTCAGTGGAGAGGGGTTATGGATTGTAATATCCAGTCGATTGAAAAGTTCTAAGTGCTGTGAAAAGAAGGAAAAACAACCAAATATATTACAAATTAAGAAAAAGAAATTTCTATGTGTCAGGTATGGTCCCTTAGTTTGATATTATGACTTGTGATTTACTATTCTAAGTGTTAATGATTGTGTAGCTAATTTTAGTGGTGCAACCTAAGTTAAATCAATATAGTAAGCTAAAGTCCATGTGGCTGCACCATTTAGAAAGAAATATTAGCAAAAAAAAACCAAAATCATTCAAAAACCAGTTTCGCCAGTTAAGTTTTTGTGAAGGGTGGTGTTAAAGCCACTGACAACTGGAAAAAAGTCTGTTAGATTGTAGACTGGTATGTGTCAGAGAAAAAAAATAGTAAATCTTTGTGTGTTTTGTGACCTTTAATTTATTAATTTAGAATCAATTAAAACAAAAAGATAGTAACTTAACTCTTGTTTTGTCATATTTAATTTATTAATTTGGAACCAATTAAAACAAAAAAAATAGTAACTCAATGTATATTTTGTGATATTTAATTCATTAATTTAGAACCAATCAAAACCAAAAAAAATAGTAACTCAATGTATGTTTTGTGATATTTAATTTATAGTAACTCAATGTATATTTCGTGGTATTTAATTTATTAATTTCGAATCAATTAAGAAAAAAAGATAGTTACTTAATTCATGTTCTGTGATATTCAATTTAGTAATTTAGAACCGATTAAAACAAAATAAAGCCTAAAACAGTAAATCTTTGTATGTTTTGTGACATTTAATTTATTAATGTAGAATCGATGAAAACCAAAGATAGTAACTTAATGTATGTTTGGTGACGTTTAATTTATTAAACCAGATGCAATTTCTTTATGTATGTCAAGGTGCTTACGAAAATCAAAAATAGTTTGGTTACTACTATTACAATAACAACTTTACATAACCATCAGTAGTATCTTAATCTGTGTATTGGTGACGTCTAATTGATGTACTTAAAATCTAACTTATATACACAAATACGTGTCGAATGATGTATTCATGGTTGATTCAAATGATAACTGCATAGAGCCAAAATTAAATTAACCAAAACGAACAGGATTTTGTGTTTGGGGTTGCATGCAACCAAAACGCCCTACAGCTGTCGTGTATCCCGGGACTGATATTGTTACCATCACTACACCATTCTGGTCGTATTTCGTAGCTTGTGGATTGTACGATTAGCGCCCAGGTATTTTGTGCTGTGTCAGCTATCACAGTATTCAACGGAGGATTAGGATTGGCCAATTCCATGAGAACCATTTGTCAGCAATCGCTCCATTTTTTTTTGGTGCAACGTTTTTTTATGTATATTCCTGCACAAATTATGAGTGATCGCCAGGTGTTGGTGGCCCAACCTTTTGCTATTGATTATATCACTTATCACTAAAAATTATCAACAAGCGCCTAGTGTGTGGGATGCAACAACTCTTGGATTAATTCATTTACATATTATCACTGCAATTTATCATATCGCCTTATTTTATTGCGGTGCAACATTGGTACAATATCTCCACGATTTTGCCAGCTATCAACCATTTTTCATCGCAACATTTAAATACAATTTTTGCTGTTACTACAGTATTTCAAACATATATCAACGCAAAATTGGTACAATATCTCCACGATTTTACCAGCTATCAACCATATTTCATCGCAACATTTAAATACAATTTTTGTTGTTACTACAGTATTTCAAACATATATCAACGCAACAATGGTACAATATCTCCACGATTTTACCCGCTATCAACCATATTTCATCGCAACATTTATATACAATTTTTGCTGTTACTACAGTATTTCAAACATATATCGACGCAACATTGGTACAACATTTATGTTATTTGTTACAACAATTGCCTGATTTATTTCAACGCAACATTTATACAAAACTTTGGGTATTACTATCGTACTTCAACTCAACATTTTGGTAGCTTTCTGGTTGTCTGCCGAATTTCAACGCAGCATTCAAGTATTATTTATACAATTTTATCCGTGATACTTTACCTGTTGGCTTATTCGCTGCTGATGGAGGGCTAAGGCCTTAAGACGTTGAAGCCGGGAGGATTAGTCATGGGGTGAGTGAACTTGGTTTATTTTAACTATTTTAACGTAGAAGTGTGAATGCGCGTGAAAGGGTGTACAAGTGATTGAATGAGAGCTTGCTTGTCGATGTGCGTGCGTGTGTGAACTGACGATGCGTGGAGCGAGACACATACAGTCTAAATTGGAAATGATTATAATCGAAATATTTTTGCTCTGCGGCAGTATCTCGTTTTCCAAATACCTTTTTTTTTTCATTATATTAAATTATTATATCTAAATTTATTAATTCGTGTTTTTATTAAAAATCAATATGAAAACCAAATAAACAAAAAAAAAATAAAAACAAAACAAATTCTTGACATGTTTTATATTTATTAGCCGTATTATACATTAACCATTAACTGTAAACTACAGGTATTTAATTGAATTGGTTTCAAAATATTTATTTAACTTACAAATAAAATTATGATTTTTTTTAACTGTAAATGATTTCCTTTGGTAATTTCGGATGGTTTCAAGCATTTTAGAAAATGTTATTAATAAAGAGAGGGGAAACTAAATAATAAAGACTTTCAATATAGCGTGTGACGTTCTCCAGTGCTCTAAGATTTGATTCACGGTTTACCAGCAATGGCAGTGGTTTACGAGCTGTATCATATTGATCAGATGACAGCAATATAACTTAATTTTGATTACTACCACTTGCGGTACTTGCTGCGGGTCTTAGAGCTTAATTGTCTTGCTTCGCAGTCTGAGTGTGTGGGTGAATGTTAGCATTTATGAAGCGTGAGTGTGTGGGCGTCTGGGAGTGATTGTGGGGGTTGGACGTGCTGATCGTGGTTCTTTCGCAAAAGGGGTCGCCAGAGTCTCCTTTTTCACTTGTATTTTTTTTCCATTTCTGTATATTTTCGTAATTGCGTACATTTCTGCATTTGTGTTGAAGCAGCAGGTACTAATCTGTCAAATCCACGTTGACTGAGCTTTAGTCGTTACGGCGTTAAATTACTCTAGGTACGCTATGCCATTCTGCTATGCCATTCTCATTGGTTCGCCAATGAGAAAGCTCTTCATTACAAACTTACAGAAAGTTTATGGAAAAGTTGTTATGAGACCAAACTCGGAAACGGCGCTATGGACCGTAGAATCTGCGTGCAAGTTCTGCCTTGTGCAACCTGTCCAACCTTTATTATCTAATCTAATCATATCAAACATAAAACATTAAAAAAATACAAATATTTTTTATCTCTGTTTAAAAATTTATTACAAAACTAACACGCAGCATCAATACGTTGCTGGAAAATTATAAGAGATCATAAATTAACACAATTTAGTGAAAAGATGATACACTCGACAGCAAACTACTCAAAAACCCCTCTTTTTTGCCTTTCGAGAAAATATTACAAAAATTCATATTTCTTTCAAAATTCCAAAAATGTTTTAAAAATTATAATATAAAAAATTTAAACTTTTTTTAAAAATTCTCAAAACATTCCAAAAATTATTACATAATCAAAGATTAAAACTTTTTTCAAAATTCTAAGAATATTGCTAAAATTATAACAAAATCAAAAATTGAAACTTTCACAAAAATTTTGAAAATATTACAAAAATTTGATATACAAAAAATGTTTTCCAAAATTCTAAAAATATCACAAACATTATTACAAAATCAAAAATTTCCATGTCCAATTTTATGTTAGATTACATTTCGTCTCATAATTAATTTTATTTTTTTCCAAAAATTTGGGTAAAAAAAGTGAAAATCATTCTTTTGACACACTTGAAAATATATTTTTGACAAACTTATAACGCAAGAATCTAGTTTTTCGTATCACATATCAATCCCGACCATCAAGATTTTCCAAAATTCAATGTTCCTACTCATAATCACTTAAAATGAACGTTTTTTAAGCAAAACATATGCAAATTTCCTTGTTTTGACACACTTGACGGTTTTTTGGACACACTTCCGGTACAGCGGTTTTCTAAATTTTATCGGTTGTGATGGCAAACAGACAGACATATATTTTTGTTTGATTTCTTAGAAAGTTCTAAAACATCGATATATGCCAAAAAAGTGGGGGTGAGTATTTCACTTTTGGTTCGAGAATGTAATACTTTTGCCTTTCAGACCGAAGTGAAAGAACAGAAAACTCTATAAATTGTTTTATTGGTGTGTTGGATAGACGAAAATTATTGGTGACACAATTGGAAAATTAAACGATTGTAAACTTTGATTGGTGAAAGTTTGACTTGCGAAGACCTACCGTAGTTCAGATATTTGATGTGGGTCAGGATGCATGAATTGAACCGCTGACATCGGCGTTCGATCCTTCTGAGGAAATTTGAATGAAGTAGGGGTTCACGTTTGGCCAACAACAGCAAGACAGAAGACCCAGATGTTCCACTGGAAGAACAGCATGTATTACTGTTAATATAATTCAATTCTGTTTGTTTGAGGGTTGTTGTTTTCTTTCTTTATTTTCATTTGAAAAATGATGTGTTAGTTAGTGAACAATTTGGCACTGGCTTACTAGTGGGTGCACGCAAACAAGACGTTGATACATATAAAGGACTGGAAGAGGTTATGAAACAAAACGCATGACTTTATTATGGTTCTTGGTGAGTTAAATGAGCAAGCTGGTTGGTTAGTACCAACAACTTGCATGCGAATTCGAATAATAACGACGAATGATTGTCTGTATTAGTCTTATCAAATAATTTGAGAATTGCCAGTACTTTCTTTTCACATCGATCGATTTATAAGCAGACTTGGGACTCAGCAAATTGATCAAAATGATTGATAATGATTAAATTGATTGATTACGTGCTAGCACGTTTTTTTAGCAATCTGGATGTGCGATTCTTTAGAGGTGCATATATTGTAAGTGACCACGTATTTGTGTGTGATAAATTAAGGTTCGAATGTTCAAACTCAGGCATTCAAAAATTCAACCAACAAAAACATTTCAACATCTTACTACTATATCACCCAGGGAATTGTTTGCTTATGTTGTGCAAATGACCATATAAGCTATGCATAACGCTGCGTAAAAAAGAACTGTGAGGCGATTTTCATATATCATTTTTTTTTGTTTTATAAGTTTTTATAAATTTGACACATATATAATAGTATAGTATAGCATAGTAAACGTAAGGCATTGATAGTAATTAATCGTTTAAAAAAATTGGCAAAAGTAGGCAAAAATTGGCAATTGGCAATTGAACCAGAAAACAATTTTCAGAAACCCCATGGATCAAGCATGTCTTGATGCTATTCAATTTTACGGTTCAAATAATAAGGTGTAACATTTTCGCTTTCCAACGTGATTTTTTCAACAGAGTCTCGCATCTCTGGAATGCCTTGCCTGCGTGGGTATATCCTGACAATTTTAATTCCACAAAATTTTAAAACCAACGTCAAAAAATTTCTGAAAGAAACTTGATTTATATTCTCAAACCCAAGTTAGCATTGCATCGTCGGATATTCAGAGACGTTATTTGTTATCCGTTATAATTAATAATAAAAATGCCTAACTTAGAACAAAGAAAAATGCATGTGTGCAGTGTTGTTGTGTGAACTTGTTGTTGTGTGTTGTGTTGTTGTGTGAACTTGTTAAAATTATTTGGTGGATTGACACCATGCAACAGGACAAAAAATTAACTATCTTGTCCAACGACAACCAATCCATAAAAATATAATCATCTACTATGTACATAGTCCAGAAGCATTCCTATCCTCTGAACAGCATATAGATCTTTTCAAACATTTTGCTAGCCTAAATCAAACCTATTGCTAACAAATAGTTAAAAAATATCAGTGTACACTAAAAACCAAAGCTAATGATTTATTTAAAGTAGTCAACGAAGCTTATAGGAATATAGAACTACTTCTTAAAAAATGTTACAGATTAAACTACATTTCTTTAAAAATCAACAAAATTTAAATCATTTAAAACTTTTAAAACAAACTAAATTTAAATCATTTAAAAATAAAAGTGTGAATTTAATTCGCTCGCCAATGATTCCGTGCATGTTAAACAACACGCAATATCAAAATTTTTTGACATAAAATTGTGTAAGAAAGTCTTTATATCGTCAGACCATAACAAAGAAAAAATTGTTCTGTCAATAAATTTCGGGGTTTTGGTCTGAAAGTTGTACTTTTTTTGACAACAAGTGCTCTTTCAAATGGCACACTCCTTGGATAGGTTTAAATGGTGTTTTACCCATTCTCATTCAAACCGCTTTAATAAATGTAAATATATGTATATGACACTTTTATATATACATATTTTTCAGTAAAAACTTACTAATTTTTCTATCATTACAAGTGCTTTTAAGATTTTCGATCATTTGGTTTCGGAGCTAATCGAGGAAAGAAAACATAAAGAAAATGTGATTATTTAAAATTATATAAAAAATCGTGAGGTGCCAAATTCCAAAATATATTTTTAAGCAACACTGCCTTATTTTACTTGTTAGATTACATTTCGTCTCATAATTAATTTTATTTTTTTCCAAAAATTTGGGTAAAAAAAGTGAAAATCATTCTTTTGACACACTTGAAAATATATTTTTGACAAACTTATAACGCAAGAATCTAGTTTTTCGTATCACATATCAATCCCGACCATCAAGATTTTCCAAAATTCAATGTTCCTACTCATAATCACTTAAAATGAACGTTTTTTAAGCAAAACATATGCAAATTTCCTTGTTTTGACACACTTGACGGTTTTTTGGACACACTTCCGGTACAGCGGTTTTCTAAATTTTATCGGTTGTGATGGCAAACAGACAGACATATATTTTTGTTTGATTTCTTAGAAAGTTCTAAAACATCGATATATGCCAAAAAAGTGGGGGTGAGTATTTCACTTTTGGTTCGAGAATGTAATACTTTTGCCTTTCAGACCGAAGTGAAAGAACAGAAAACTCTATAAATTGTTTTATTGGTGTGTTGGATAGACGAAAATTATTGGTGACACAATTGGAAAATTAAACGATTGTAAACTTTGATTGGTGAAAGTTTGACTTGCGAAGACCTACCGTAGTTCAGATATTTGATGTGGGTCAGGATGCATGAATTGAACCGCTGACATCGGCGTTCGATCCTTCTGAGGAAATTTGAATGAAGTAGGGGTTCACGTTTGGCCAACAACAGCAAGACAGAAGACCCAGATGTTCCACTGGAAGAACAGCATGTATTACTGTTAATATAATTCAATTCTGTTTGTTTGAGGGTTGTTGTTTTCTTTCTTTATTTTCATTTGAAAAATGATGTGTTAGTTAGTGAACAATTTGGCACTGGCTTACTAGTGGGTGCACGCAAACAAGACGTTGATACATATAAAGGACTGGAAGAGGTTATGAAACAAAACGCATGACTTTATTATGGTTCTTGGTGAGTTAAATGAGCAAGCTGGTTGGTTAGTACCAACAACTTGCATGCGAATTCGAATAATAACGACGAATGATTGTCTGTATTAGTCTTATCAAATAATTTGAGAATTGCCAGTACTTTCTTTTCACATCGATCGATTTATAAGCAGACTTGGGACTCAGCAAATTGATCAAAATGATTGATAATGATTAAATTGATTGATTACGTGCTAGCACGTTTTTTTAGCAATCTGGATGTGCGATTCTTTAGAGGTGCATATATTGTAAGTGACCACGTATTTGTGTGTGATAAATTAAGGTTCGAATGTTCAAACTCAGGCATTCAAAAATTCAACCAACAAAAACATTTCAACATCTTACTACTATATCACCCAGGGAATTGTTTGCTTATGTTGTGCAAATGACCATATAAGCTATGCATAACGCTGCGTAAAAAAGAACTGTGAGGCGATTTTCATATATCATTTTTTTTTGTTTTATAAGTTTTTATAAATTTGACACATATATAATAGTATAGTATAGCATAGTAAACGTAAGGCATTGATAGTAATTAATCGTTTAAAAAAATTGGCAAAAGTAGGCAAAAATTGGCAATTGGCAATTGAACCAGAAAACAATTTTCAGAAACCCCATGGATCAAGCATGTCTTGATGCTATTCAATTTTACGGTTCAAATAATAAGGTGTAACATTTTCGCTTTCCAACGTGATTTTTTCAACAGAGTCTCGCATCTCTGGAATGCCTTGCCTGCGTGGGTATATCCTGACAATTTTAATTCCACAAAATTTTAAAACCAACGTCAAAAAATTTCTGAAAGAAACTTGATTTATATTCTCAAACCCAAGTTAGCATTGCATCGTCGGATATTCAGAGACGTTATTTGTTATCCGTTATAATTAATAATAAAAATGCCTAACTTAGAACAAAGAAAAATGCATGTGTGCAGTGTTGTTGTGTGAACTTGTTGTTGTGTGTTGTGTTGTTGTGTGAACTTGTTAAAATTATTTGGTGGATTGACACCATGCAACAGGACAAAAAATTAACTATCTTGTCCAACGACAACCAATCCATAAAAATATAATCATCTACTATGTACATAGTCCAGAAGCATTCCTATCCTCTGAACAGCATATAGATCTTTTCAAACATTTTGCTAGCCTAAATCAAACCTATTGCTAACAAATAGTTAAAAAATATCAGTGTACACTAAAAACCAAAGCTAATGATTTATTTAAAGTAGTCAACGAAGCTTATAGGAATATAGAACTACTTCTTAAAAAATGTTACAGATTAAACTACATTTCTTTAAAAATCAACAAAATTTAAATCATTTAAAACTTTTAAAACAAACTAAATTTAAATCATTTAAAAATAAAAGTGTGAATTTAATTCGCTCGCCAATGATTCCGTGCATGTTAAACAACACGCAATATCAAAATTTTTTGACATAAAATTGTGTAAGAAAGTCTTTATATCGTCAGACCATAACAAAGAAAAAATTGTTCTGTCAATAAATTTCGGGGTTTTGGTCTGAAAGTTGTACTTTTTTTGACAACAAGTGCTCTTTCAAATGGCACACTCCTTGGATAGGTTTAAATGGTGTTTTACCCATTCTCATTCAAACCGCTTTAATAAATGTAAATATATGTATATGACACTTTTATATATACATATTTTTCAGTAAAAACTTACTAATTTTTCTATCATTACAAGTGCTTTTAAGATTTTCGATCATTTGGTTTCGGAGCTAATCGAGGAAAGAAAACATAAAGAAAATGTGATTATTTAAAATTATATAAAAAATCGTGGGGTGCCAAATTCCAAAATATATTTTTAAGCAACACTGCCTTATTTTACTTTATGAAAAATGTGTTTTCTCAAAGAGCGCACATCGTAGCCCTGTAAAACAAACGAAAACGAATCTTGTGAGCATAGGTTACTTTTATACGCATGTTAGGTCCATGGGATCTATGGCTTATGATATAATCGATAAATGTTATGTGAAAAACAAATTTTATTCTCGACAGTAGGGTTCGTTACAAAAAACAGAACACAGAAAATCGATTTAAATCAAATAAATTTCATTTTTTGACTAAATTGTTTTTTTTTCTATTCAACATTGATTTGTTTTTTTTTATCCTCTTTTAACTATTAATAATATATTGGGGATTTTTGAGATCGATTAAACTCAAGTAAGTAAAAAAGTAATTGGAATTTTTTCAATTCAAAGGTATGGTTGGAAGTTTCTCAGAAAAAAAATCTACTTCTCATTTTTTTTCGTGTTTCGGATGCATTCGAACCTTCCTCCTTAGTGCCTGGTTCGAATCCTTAGGAAGACACGCTATCGATTACGTTGAGGCGATGACAGTTCGAAGTTGAAACTTTTTTATCACTTATTTATTTTAGTTAAGTTGAATTTTTCCACTGTCATTAGACTCCATACTATGGAAATGTTTTTACATTATATGGGATTTTTTGCATTAAATTTCTAGATAATGCTTTGTGTAAATTCATAGAATGGGGAATATTTCTATTCTATCAAATTAACGTCCTAAGGCACGATTGTATAGTCATTATTGATTGTTTCCAATCTATGTGAAATCAATGCATGACACTAGTTCAATTTTTAGCCATATATGAATTAATATTAGACTACATTAAAGGAATTTAAATTTATTGGGGATTTTTAAGATCAATTAAACTCAAGTAAGTAAAGAAGTTATTAGAATTTTTTCAATTCAAAGGTATTGTTGGAAGTTTCTTAGAAAAAAACTTCACTTTTCATTTTTCGTGTTTCGGATGAATTTGAACCCTCCTCCTCAGTGTTTAATTAATGATATCTTAATTTGTATGTTTTTACCATAATAATATTATATACTATTGTGTTGCTTTCTTAGCCTATTGAATAATGCTTAACCTATCAACTAATGATTTCCTATACAGTAGCATCATTATTCGATACGTTATGATTGTATTAATCAAATTGTTTTGATTACATTATATATATTATTTTCAAATTTCAATCACAATTGTTTTTGTATTTTTCTCAAAAATTAAATTAAATTTTCCCTCTAATTTTTTATGTTGAATTTAGTTGATTGTATGGAATGTGATGCAATTTTAAAATAAAAAAAAAAAAAATTGTTTCGTTACATTTATTTTCGTTATTGTTTTATGTTTCTTTTATCATCATATGTGATTGAAAACGTGGATGTCAAAATTTTAACTTGACTATTTTTGATTTTCCTGAAATCTGGCATATTAGTAGTATACACAAAACGACATAAGTACTTTAGAAATTTCTTTTAAGCAACATGCATGAAAAATGAAAATTTTGTCAATCCGCTGTAATTTTGAAATTAAATTGCTCAAGAACGCCTATACCGATTCAAACAATTTTTTTTGTCTGATAGGTGATTATTTATGTATCCGCGCACTGACGACGTAGGAAGACAAGCCGAACTGATACTCGCAGATTATCACGGTTTGACGCAAATGATAGAGTGTCCCACTAGAATCGCAGACAATTCACATCATAACAATAATTTGCTGGATCTGTTTTTGACAAACGAACCAGATACTACGAAGACAAAAGTTGAACAACCCCTCGTAACATCGGACCATTTACTAATATCAGCAATAGTGCAATTTACATCACCGACACAAATTAAAGCAAATCCTCGTCGCGTTTGGAACTATAAACGCGCTGACTGGGAGGGACAGAGAAACTTTTATGATGAAACACCATGAAAAACTATTTGTTGTGTTGATCAAGATCCTAGCACATCGGCAATAAGAATTTCTGAAATCATAAAAGACGGAATGCGGCGGTTTATTCCAAATCGGTTAATCACTCCTATAACTGAGCCTTGGTTCACGCGGGATGTTGTGTAACGTCACCTTCCACGCAGCGCTATATTTATTTTTATAGGTGGGACGGGCCTTTGTCAAATATGCTCTGACGAAGCGGTTTCTTTAACTTTTTTTCTTTAAGCACAACACAAAACAGCACTATCTAAAAAACACACAAACACAATTAAAAAAGAAAAACAAAATAAATTAAATTTCAACAATTATTTTCCCAATTTAATCAACTATAATTTCTTAAGATTCACAAATTAATTTAAAATTAATTAATAATTTAAACAGACAAAACAAAATCTATTAATCACAAATAAATAAATAAATTATTTTGATAAATTAAAACACAATATATAAAAACAAATATAGGCAAATACTTATAATGTTGATGCGGCATGCGTCGTTCCTCATATAGTTTTCTCTTCTCTTCAAAATATTTCTCAAAATATATTGCAGCCAAATTTGATGTGTTGCTGTTTCAACGTCCAAAACGAATCGTGTGTTGCTGGTGATCGCCAAAATCGAATAGACTGTTGCTGGTGAACGCCAAAAACGAATAGACTGATCGGTAACTTTTATCAGCTATATATACCCATATTTCTCCATCCATCAACATAATATTTTTTTGTAATAAATTTCCCCTCGATTGTTTATTTTTTGTTAGTTGGCCACTTTGACGACTTGAGCTATTTTCGTTGTACAGGCATATGTCGGTTTTAACTTTAACTATTTCTTCAACTTCCCATTCAAAGTGATAGATTACCTCAACGACTTCCAAACTTCCCAAAGTAGAGTTTATAAACATAACTACGGCCAACTATTATTTCTTAGTTCGATCTTTCAACTTCTGATAACATCTCGCTTAAACAGAGCACCACCTAGTTACACCATCTGTTGGTTGTTTTTGTTTATTTTCTTGAAACATTTACTCGCAAACAAGTATAAAATATCCAAAAAATAGCAGTTTTTGATATTAATTGATGAGCGATGAATCATTTGATTATAGTTTTTTTCTTTTTGTTTTAATTTTAAATGGTTTGTTGTTCAATTTTCATTTTTCTTTTTTTTTTTTTCTAAATCTAGGTTTTACAATTGGTTTTACAATATTATTTACTAATAAAGAAATTTTAATATTTATTCAAAAGAAATCAGAAAATTTATATAAATCAAATTAAAATTAGTTCTCTTACAAAAAAAACACAACAAACGTTAATCGATTTAAAATTTAAATAATAGGTTTTAACTTTATTAATCAACATTATATCAATGAATTTAAAATACAACAAAAGCAAATTTAAGCAAACATTTAGGCGAATAAATTACGTTAAACAATCACAACAGAAAATGTGTGGATATTTTTTAATTATAAGTTAGTAAATTTTTATAAAATAATCCGTCGATTAGATTATTTATTACCGCGTTACATCACACCTTTTGTAGAATTTTTGAGAACATTTTCGATGTTAACCAGAACCAGAACTAAAACTAAAAATAACAACCACAGTATCGAAAATGTTCTCAAAAGTCCACATGCAATGTATGTTTACCGTATCACCAAAACCACTAGGAACTCGAAACAACTATGTAAAACAACACCACAGACTCGTACTCAAAAAAAAACTTACGTTATTTATATCAACATTGCATGACCGCGACTTAATCTAGCCATTATATTTTTCTCGACAAAATTAAATAACATGAATTATTTTAAGGTAGAAACAAGCACCCAAAACTTAAGCTAACCAAAAACCAAAATTAACAACTAATAAGAAGATTATCGCATTCTGAGAAACTGTGATAAAACAGACACAACTGAATGCTGTCTCTTAATCTGACGAGTGACACCGGATTAAGGATCGTTCTTACAGAAAACACTATCAACATGCATGAACAAAACAGTCCATGCACCTGGAACTAAACCTAACAAAACACAACTAATAAGAAGATTATCGCATTCTGAGAAACTGTGATGAAACAGACACAACAGAATGCTGTCTCTTAATCTGACTGTAACGCCAAACTAAGGATCATCCTTACGAAAACAAAATCAGCGTGCATGAACAACATAATTCATGTACCTGAAACTAAACCTAACAAAACACAACTGATAAGAATATTATCGCATTCTGAGAAAACTGTGATGAAACAGACATAACAGAATGCTGTCTCTTAATCTGACGTGGGACGCCGAATTAAGGATCATTCTTATACAAAACAAAATCAGCGTGCATGAACAACATAGTTCATGTACCTGAAACTAAACCTAACAAAACACAACTGATAAGAAGATTATCGCATTCTGAAAAAACTGTGATGAAACAGACACAACAGAATCCTGTCTCTTAATCGGACGTGGGACGCCGAATTAAGGATCATTCTTATACAAAACAAAATCAGGGTGCACGAACAAAACAGTTCATGTACCTAAAACTACAATTCTAACAAAACAGTGAGAAAGTGATCGTATATTGGAAAAACTGAAGTCATTCAGATATAACAATATACTGTTTCTTGAATGAATATTGCTAATTCGTACAAGGATCACTCTCACCTAAACAACTAAGCTAATTTTATGATTAAAAACCCTTAACCGTAGATAGCTTAACATAATTATCCTAACAAAAAAAAAACAAAGAATCAGTTTACCTAACACCTATTGAGTTTCGGAAAGTATGCATGCAACACAAACTTAAAAGAAAAAGAACTACAGTATAGTACAAAAACATCTATCCTAACACATAGTTTGTAAAATTGTAACTAGAATTTAATAAATGGTATGTGAAAAAAATAACATGTAACAAAAAAAATTTTGTAACAAATTATTCTAACTATGTAATTTTAGAATGAACGACTGAACAAATAAAAAATTGTAAACCGAAATAATAGATTAATTTTTTTTTATATTACAAATACGCTTACAAAACACAAAATTCAAACACAAAACACATTGAAACACATAGCTTAAACATAAAACACATTAAAACACATAGCTTAAACATAAAACACATTAAAACACAAAATTCAAACATAAAACACATTAAAACACAGTAATTAATCGATTTGTTTTATTTTTAAATCCTGCTCTCAATTTATGTACTTCTTTATGTCACTAACATGATATTTCGCTGAGTATTTACCTTCTAGATCTTTCAAGATGTATGTACTTTGTCCCAGTTTCTTCTTTACACATGCTTTTATGTACTGCGGAGCCAATTTTGCGTTGAAACACTCGGCTTGGTTCGACTTCTTAAACGACTTCCTCAAAACAGTTTCACCTATTAAAAATTCAGATGGCCTTGTGCAAAGATTGTAATGTTTTGAGTACCGTTCATAAGCTTGCTTTAGGTTATGAGTTACCAATTCTCTAGCTCTACACAATCTAGCCCTTCTACTCTCTCCATCTTCAACATTCAATGATACATCTCTCACTAAATCCTTACCTAATTCCATTTCTCTACCAAAATTTACAAAATAAGGTGTATACTTGGTAGAGTCATGCACCGCAGTTCGCATAGCACACGCAATTTTTGGTATATTGTTATCCCAATTTCTTTGATCATCCTTTATATATGACCTAACACTAGCTAATATTACTCGGTTAATACGTTCCGTTGGATTTACCTGAGGATGGTAAACAGGATTTAACCAATGTTTTACTTTATATTCGCTAAGAAAATTTCTAAACTCTTTTGAAATAAACTGGCTTCCATTGTCAGAAATAAGTGTACTTGGTACCCCAAACAGAAGAAAAACTTCATTCTCTATTATTTGAATCAGTGATTTAGTTTCCGCTTTTCTTGTTGGTTTTAAAATACAAAATTTGCTAAACGCATCCACGATTGCTAACAAATACTGATTACCTGATTTAGACCTTGGAAATGGTCCCATATAATCTACTGATATGACCTCCCACGGATTATTTACCTCTTTTTGAGTGCCCATTGGTGCCTTGGTACAAATGTTCGAATGTTTGTTTACCTGACATTCATCACATCGACTAACATATTCCTTTACTTCGCGATATAGACGTGGCCAGTAGTATTTTTGTTGAATTTTCTTAAATGTTTTCGATACTCCCAAATGACCTCCCAATGGACTATCATGGTATAGTTGCAAAAGCTTAATTTGTTGGTCTTTGGGAACATAACATTTCCATCTGCTTTCTGCGTTGGTATTTTTACTACACAATTTAAAAATATGATTATCTTTTATATGAAAGTTGGGGTATTTTTCGGGATTTTGTATGATACTTTTTCTAAGTGAAATGTAAGTTTCATCTGTATCTTCTATATTGAGTTCATCAACCTCCATTAACCTAGACAATGGATCAGCCACGACATTTAATTTACCCTTCCTATGGATGATTTCAAAATCGAACGCCTGTAATTTTAATGACCAACGAGCTAATTTAGATGTGGGATCTTTCAGATTCAACAGCCAACGTAGTGAAGCGTGATCTGATAAAACAAAAAATTTGGTACCTTCGACATACGATCGGAATTTGTAAATAGATTGGACGACTGCCAAACATTCTCTTTCCGTCGCGGAATATTTTCGCTCAGTGGGACTCAATTTCTCAGAAAAATAGGCGATTACACCTTCACTTTCACCTTCTCCTTGAGTCAAAATAGCTCCAACGCCCAATTCGGATGCATCACATTGGATGGTAAATTTCTTTTTGAAATCTGGTGTAATCAAAACAGGAGCAGATACCAAAGCAGTTTTTAATTTTATTAGTGAGGTATGAGCTTCATCTGTCCACAAAAATTTGGTTTGACCTTTCTTTAGTAATTCGGTTATCGGTGCAGTTATCATAGAAAAATCTTTTATAAATCTACGATACCAATTTGCCATTCCTAACAATCTTCTGACATCTTTCACATTTTTTGGGTGTGGTATGTTTAAAATTGGTAAAATTTTTTCAGGGTCTGGAGAAAGCCCATTTTCGTCCATCACATATCCAAGGTACCTGATTTCCTTAACACAAAAGTTTGATTTTTCCAAGCTTATCGTTAGATTCGCGGCTTTCAATCTCTCAGCTATTTCTGCAAGCAATTGTAAATGTCTCTCAAAAGTACTTGTTGTAATTATTATATCATCTATGTAGACGAATACTTCAGGTTCCAAATCGTGTCTCAAACATTTTTCTAAAACACGACACATAGTTTGTGCACTATTGCACAACCCAAATGGCATACGTTTAAACATGAAATGTCCTCTACCAGGAACAATAAAGGCCGTTTTTGGACGTGATGAAGGGTGGAGTGGAACCTGCCAAAAAGCATCAGAAAGATCTATGGTAGACATAAATTTCGAGGATTGAATTTGCGCTAAAATACTTCCAATATGTGGTAGTGGGTAAGCATCTTTAACAGTTATTTGGTTAAGTGCTCGAGCATCAAGACATAATCTAACTTTCCCAGATGCTTTTCTTACACACACCATTGGATTCGCCCATTCACTCTGTGTAACTTCTATAACATCCAATTTGAGTATACGGTCTAGTTCAGCATCTACTTCGTTTTGCAAGTGATAATGGATATGCTCGCTTTACAATTGGTTTAGCATCGCCTGTGTCTATAACATGTGTGGGTAAACTTGTACACCCAATTGTATTTGTGTCCGAAACCTTGAATTTTTTTATTACAGCGTCGAGATATTTTATTTGGATTGGATCTAAGTGTGCATTGTTTTCATTTCTTTCGTATTGAATTGAACTGCAGTTTTCTACTATGTCACAGAGCTTTCGTTTGATCCCAAAGTGTTCCCAAAAATCTATTCCTAGTATTAAGGTTTTTGGAAGGGAAGGAATAACAAATGTAGACACAACCTTTGTCATGTTCAATGCTTGAAATGGTATATCGACCTTACATACGGCAGGATGAACGGTTCCATCTACAGTTCTAATAGCTGTTGAAATTGGTTGTTGTTCTAACTTTAATTTTTTTATTAGTTCAAGACCTCCAAGTCCAAGAATGGTGCAGCTGGCACCAGAATCCATTAAACCCTTTAATTTATGGCCTAAAATCTCAACTTTCAAATATGGTCTTTTATCCTTATCTAAATTAATAGTGGACGACAAAATTTCTAATTTTAATTTTGGCTGTCTAACACATTCAATGGTTCGCAAACAGTTCTGTGCCTGGATGTTGTCGGAAGTTCGCTGGCACCACTTTTTCGATCTTCCCCTACGTCGTTTCCCGAACTATTAAATTTAATATTTAGCCCTTTAGAAGCGGTTTTTTGACTTGTCGGATTATTATACCCTATCTTGAAAATTGGATGTTTTCCACAAGTTTTAACTGTTTTACCTGGATTTCCGCAATTAAAGCAAAAGAGTTGTTGTTGTGGTTTTTCACAGTTTCTGTAGGAGTGACCATGCTCGCAACAATTCCAACACAGGAGTTTTCCATTTGAGTTTTGAAGCTCAAGATTTTGTTTGGTATTTGAAAACTTAGTGTTTCGGTTAACATCGAAAGCGCATACACAGTTAGACGTAAAGTTTTCCCGATAAGTTGGTTGTTGTTCTGTGATATTTTCCGAATTTACTTGATCACCCTGAGAAAAACTCTTATGATCTACACATTTTCCTTGATATTGAAATTCTCTTTCTACCTTGGAATTGGACTCTAAATTAAAACAATCAACCATTCCGTGACGCATTGGTTTTCTAAAATGAGATTCTTGTCGGTTTGAATTAAATGTGTAAGATGGCTCAACCATCACGGATTGAGGTAATTGTGACATATATGATCGACGTTCCGCAAGCATTTTTACCTCATCTATTCGTTTACATAGACTCGTAATGTCTTCTATAGTTGTTGCACCTGTCATAGCTAGATTGTAGCTGTAATGTGGCAACATATTCTTTTGCACTACGTAAACTTTAAACGCTTCGTCCAATACAGGGTACGCCCTACTGAATAATATCTTAAGATCAGTTATGAAATTCGTAAAAGTTTCCGTACGGCCCTGCAATCGATTAAGAATCTCTTCTTTTAACATAAAATCATAATTCCGAGGAAGGAATTCACTTTTAATGCTTCTAATAAACTCAACCCAAGTGTTAAATGAATTAACACTACTCCAATACCATCGTTCTGTCTTGTTTGTTAAAAGATGATGAATATTTTTAAGAAGTGCTTCTCTGTTTACCATTTCACCACGCGCATAAACATCGACCCTAGTCAAAAACTCGTTCAACGAAAGACCCTGTCCATCACCACTGAACCGAATATTCCATTTGAAAACACACTTAGCTCCAGTAGAACTAGATGTATTTGGTGATCCAGAACCAGTATGTCCGAATCGGTTGTAAAGTTCGTCATTCTCAACTATATTTTCGTTACAATCCGCAGGAAGGCTAAGTCTTAATGAAGAATTCCTACAATTGCTGAATACTTCGCCTATATTGTCAAGTGGATTGTTTTCCTTCACTAAAAGAGATCTGTTTGGATTTCGCCTACCTCTACCTCTCCCTAGACTTGTTTGTCTCATTTGGTTCGAGAGATCTTCATAGCCCAAGTTTTGTTGCTTTTCTCTTTCAAGCGCCGAACGAATGCTTAGACTGGATTCAACGGAAGAAATTGGGGGGATTGTATTTTCAATGGATTCACCGCCACTCAAATGAGTCATTACTTGCGTGAACAGATTTTTAAGTCCATCTAGTACATTTTCAAAACTCATCAAAGTGTTATCCTCGATTCGTGAAATGCGATTGACCCACAAACCCACTCTTGACCTAATAACTTCTAATAATAGCCTATCGTTTTTTGCTTCTGCTATTGATAGTTCATCTGTTAGTACTACTAACATCTTTCTACCTCTGTCTAATTCTTCTATTGGTTTGGTGGACTGTGTGAGTAGCCTGGTATCCAAAATTGTATCCTTTTTTGATATAATATTTCTTAACGCGGCTGTTTCAGCTCTGGCTGTCGTTAATCCGGTAATTCCTCTAATCAACAACTCATGTTTTCTTTCTTCCTCACTTAAATGCATTGGCTCATAGCCAAACCCGTTTAAATTCGACATGTTAAAAGAGGTCAAAAACACTCAGAGAAAAAAAAAATATTAAAGTTACTTGTAAATAACCAAAACCTAGTCAAATATATTTTTTTTCACAAAAAAAATCAAAAAAGCACAGCACACAAAATATTGGAAATATCACGCAGTATTAGAAAATAAAATAAATTACTATAAATAATAACTACCGCAGAATTTTATTTTAAAGAAAAGTTATTTATTTTATTCATTTGTCAAAAAAAAAATATAATTTATAAAATGTACCTTGTAAATTATCAGCATTCTAGAAGTCAATATCAGCGTTTCACAGTATCGTCAAAACATTTTTTTGACTTAGAAATCACAGCAAGAAATTATTTTACACAGACTCAGAATTTGTAATTATATGTATTAATTTCACAATTATTATTAAGTTACGAAAATAACCTTATTTTTTTTTATAATACTCGTAACGATTACCGTTTTACAATTTACACCACAACAAAAAACATTATTTTACTAATCACCAAAACAACCACAATTTTACATATATTACACAAATTTCCTTTTCTTTTAATTTTTAAGTTCTCAATAATTTTCTCGAAACTTAGTTTTAACAATAAAACACTTAAAACAAATTAAACTATCCAAAAAAATATTCCGTCACCAAAACAACACAATTCACAATTATTATAATTATCACAACAAAAAAAAACTTCTTTTTATTTTTAAATTCTCAACAATTTTCACAAGACTTGTAATGGATAGTCTGGCATAATGTCAGAACGCAGTGTATTACAGTCGCAGTTTCCTTAGTTGTTGTTCCTTATATTAATCTGTACCACTTGTAATAGATTCTCATCCCTTCGTCATCAATAGTCATATTTCATGTAGTTTCCTTAACCCATAGTTTCCTTATATTCCTCAAAATCTACTAAATCTGCAATAGCCGGACAAACGTATGGGAGAAAGAAAATTGCACTAATTACCTTGAATTATTTATTCATTAATATAACGCAATATTGGTTAATTTGAGTTAATTGATAATTTTCCTTAATCATCATCCGTATAATCACTAAAAATTAATCAGAATTTAATCTTACCACACACTAAAATTGACGCGCGCTGTATTTCCATTCGACTGTTCTCGCCATACTACTTGGGTTTGAATTTTTTTCTAAAACACAAACCATAATGAAACAACGAAATTTTCAAAACCTCATAACGGCTACGTGTATTTTGTTTCCAATCGTCAACATACAACGAATTACTATTTTTGCTTTGTTAAACATTTGATTTATCTTTGTATGAGTGTTTTGCTTTAAACAATCCTTCCGTTATTAAACTGAACTTCACTGTGCTGATATAGTAGAGTGTAGATTAATAAATGTCCAAACATCATAACATTGATCGCATCTGCATTTAATTCATTTTGGATTCAATTATAAATATTATGGATGTGTCAGAAATATTCTGTATCCCAACCTTATTCTCGTACAATATTATCAAATAGTAAACGGTTTTGTGAACTATAATAAGTTCCCAATAATTTGAAGATCTGATGTAAATTAATTATCTCCCATCTAAATACTTTATTCGAGTTACTGCGAGATTAAAAATTTGACTATATAATGAGCACGGTAACTTATTCTCTCTCTTAGTCCAATTAACATTTCGTATAGTGCACGTCAAAATCTACTACATATTCATTCTGGTGTTTGACGTCTCACAGTCTAAGATTTTTTTTTGGTAGTAAATGGTGACTGTCAAATACAATTTTTTCATTTTTGATTGTTTTCAACACGAGTGTCAACTCATTGGTTGAGTTTTGTTTGTGACGTTTGCTGAAGTGACACGTTGTTTTTTTGTTTGTGGGTGATTATTTTTGTAGATAACCATAATTTGGTTGATTCATGGATACAGGAAAATGGTCAAAAAAACCTACGGGACCCGGTAAACACTGACCGTATCAACCAACTAGAGAATGTCTGATATGAAGAAACAGGTAAATTATATTCTTTATTACTGTTAATGCCTACGGGTATCGCGATCAACGGTGAATTAGAACTTGAGTCAGACGCCGTCCAACAAAGAAAACCAGTTTATGGAAGATCGGTACATTACGGTGGTTCGATAGACATCATAATTTAGGTGGTTTAGTGAATGCGGAACGTTTTCTGTAATTAATGAGAAGCATTGTAACTCTACGGGTTTGGAAATTAATTATCTGCCGAGGGATCGAATGAGTTTAGGAAAATTTTACAAAAGTCAGTCATCTTTCAACATATAAAGATTAATTGCATGGGTGTGAACAATATTTATTTAACCCAACAAACAAAGGTATAACATCTATTTATTTACCAAACCTAAATCTTAACTATGTGGGTGTGAAAATTAGCTATATAGCAAAAAGTTATGACCTTCAGTCAGTTACCTATCAGATTAAGTCAAGGTTCGTGTAGGTTATTTATTTAGAGCAAGTTTTGCAAAATTGAGTTATTACCAACAAAACAAAACAACATTGAAGGTTCAATTCAATATTTGTGAACGTTATTTATTTAGAACAATTTTACCAATTTATTTATTAAAAACTAAACGCAAAGAAATTAAAATATTAATTCAATGTTTGTGGACGTTATTTATTTAGAACAATTTACAAAGTTATTTATTAAAAACTAAGCACTACGAAATTAAAATATTAATTCAATGTTTGTGGACGTTATTTATTTAGAACAATTTACAAATTTATTTATTAAAAAAACTAAACATAAAGCAATTAAAATATCAATTCAATGTTTGTGAACGGTATTTATTTAGAACAATTTACAAATTCATTTATTAAAATCTAAACACAAAGAAATTAAAATATTAATTCAATGTTTGTGGACGTTATTTATTTAGAACAATTTACAAATTTATTTATAAAAAAACTAAACATAAAGCAATTAAAATATTAATTCAATGTTTGTGAACGGTATTTATTTAGAACAATTTACAAATTCATTTATTAAAAACTAAACACAAAGAAATCAAAATATCAATTCAATGTTTGTGGACGTTATTTATTTAGAAGAATTTATAATACTTAGTTATTAAAAAACAAAACAAAAACAACTTAAAAGAATAATTCAAGGTTTGTGTACGTGATTCATTTAGAAACATTTTATAACAGTTAAGTACTGACAAAACCAAAAGATTGAGTCCAAGTTCATGTATCCTATTTGGTTAGGACATTTTTGTTATTTATGAGGACCAAAGAGTATTGGTTGTTTTTGTTTTTTTTTGAGTGTGAAAACTATGTATTTATTTAATTAATTACTTTATTTGCCAATAAGAAGATTTAACTATATTATAGTGATTGTTAGTTATTTATCCAAATTTTGTAAATATACGAATCAAACGAAAACGTTGTATGTGGGTGTAAATAATTTACCTAACAAACCTTCCTAAACCGGAATTATTCCACAAACCCAAAGAAATATTATGTGGTGGTGATGACCAACATTACTGGTCTAGGCAGATTTTTTTTTCATTGGTTCAGTAACCAGACACTAAAATCAACACTAGGGATTCAAATAAATTAACCGCAAATGGAAATAACAAAAAAAAAAAAATTAAACAAAACGGGAATCGAATGACATCAACCATTCATTTGTACAATTTGCTCCGATATTTTCAACACATTCAACTATAATTTCAACAGTTTTCAACGAATTCTTGCTCAAATTGTTATCTGATATTTCGATATATTCTGCTATAGTACAATTTATCAAACATTCATTTATACAATTTGCTCCGATATTTTCACCGCATTCAACTATAATTTCAACAGCTTTCAACGATCACTCAGTCCAATTGTTATCTGATATATCGACATATTCTGCTATAGTACAATTTATCAAACATTCATTTATACAATTGGCTCCGATATTTTCAACACATTCAACTATAATTTCAACAGTTTTCAACGAATTCTTGCTCAACTTGTTATCTGATATTTCGATATATTCTGCTATAGTACAATTTATCAACCATTCATTTGTACAATTTGCTCCGATATTTTCAACACATTCAACTATAATTTCAACAGCTTTCAACGATCACTCAGTCCAATTGTTATCTGATATTTCGACATATTCTGCTATAGTACAATTTATCCAACATTCATTTATACAATTGGCTCCGATATTTTCAACCCATTCAACTATAATTTCAACAGTTTTCAACGAATTCTTGTTCAAATTGTTATCTGATATTTCGATATATTCTGCTATAGTACAATTTATCAACCATTCATTTGTACAATTTGCTCCGATATTTTCAACACATTCAACTATAATTTCAACAGTTTTCAACGAAATCTTGCTCAAATTGTTATCTGATATTTCGATATATTCTGCCATAGTACAATTTATCATCCATTCATTCATACAAATAGCTCCGATATTTTCAACGCATTCAGCTATACTCGCAAGTTGTGCAACCAGATACCCAAACTGATACCTCGTATATTCGACCTATTTTCACGCAGCAACACTGATGGAAGACTGAAGTAAACCGGATTGGAGGCCAGGAGGATATAACCATGGGTGAGTGTATTTGATTGGTGTCGTTGTTTCTTTAATCCTAACGATAAAGGGGTGTGAATGAGTGTGTGTGTGTGTGGGCGTATGTGAGCGAACAAGGGGGTTGGACGTGCCGACCGTGGTTCTTTCGTAGAAGGGGGTCGCCAGAGTCTTCGTTTTTTTCCACTTGTATTTCTTTCCATTTCTGCAAATTTTCGTGAATAGCGTACATGTCTGTATTTGTGCTGAAGTAGCAGGGTTACTTTATCGTTCCCATGGTCTGAAGCTAGTTTGGGGCTTGAAAATCAATCTCGCTAGGTACGCTTCCTGCTATGTCCTTCTTATTGGTTCGCCAATAAGAAAGCGCTTCATTACAAATTGGCGCCCAACGTGGGGCTTCTCTAAGGGTCCCTACAGCGATGTAGGACTCTGGAGGAGTCCCTCCATAATTTCAAAAAAATTCGAAAAATTTTTTTTTAAAATTTTTCTTCAAAATTAACTTTCTTTTCCACCAAAACAATAGTAAAGACTCTGGCGGCGTAGAAGCAATTCCCTGCTTCAAGCGCGCAGGAGCAAAGGAAGTCTGAGATTCCTCAGACTGTACTTTGATGGGGAGTTGCGTCCCTACGCCTCCAGCTAATATTCTCCTTTTTTGTATTTTTTTTTTTTAAACGCATGGGTGAGAATAATTTTTCGGAATTATTCTCAATGGGCATTACAACCCCACGGACCCTAGTTACGGGGTGGGTTTCTGGAGACGTCTCAAAGGCCGAAGGTGTCTCAGGTGCCAGACCTAGAACGACGTGGTTTGGTGTATACGCCAAACCTCGTCCGAGTCTGGTCACCTGGTCAGGCTTCGGGTTTGCGGGGTCTTCAGAGCCCAACCTGCGCTACTATTGCCTAACGTTAGCGACCCCTCCCGGCAATACTAGCTTCCCTGTGGTTGAGGTGTGCTGGTTCTCATCGGGTGATACCGAGGAAGTTCTTCCAAGACAGCATTGGCCCGCTGTCGAGGGAAGATTTCGCTCGGCTGTCATGCTGATGTGTAACTGGTCCACATCTGCCACAGCACCTTACCGTATGTGTGGGTGGCGTGGATCGCAGCTGCCGAGTGTTGTTGATAGAATGGTGGTGCAGAGGATTTTATCTTCTGACCATCCCATCAGCACTCGTCAGCTGGGTGAGGCACTACCAGCACATACCCCACCTTATTCCTGTCTCACCCTCCCTTCTCCCATCCTTATTCATCCCGTCTTGTTCCCTATCCTTTTCCACTTCCCATCCTTTTAACGTAGAACACTTTCAATTTTTATTGGTCCCAAAGTAAGAACATAAAAAAAAAAACCACAAAGCAAAATGAGAAAGATCGGCGGTCACCACCTTCAACCCCAGCGTGAGTGAACACCCCGTGGTTGATCCTTCCTCCGTCCAAAATAAATAATAAATAAATAATTCGTAAATAAATAAATATTAATATTTAATAAATAAACAGCTGATATTTCCAAATACTAATCCGCTCTTTCTCCAACAATTTGTAGGTCCAACAAAATAATTAACATACAAATCAATAAAAGGGAAATAAATAACATACAAATCAAAAAAAAAAAAAAAAAGGAAAATCAAGAATATAAAAATCAATACCAGGAAGATAAGAAAGATTTACAAACGAAAAAAAAAAACACATAACAACATTGAAGACACCAGCTAATTTTAAGTATTTTAAGAAATCAAACTTAATTGAAAATTAATTTAATTTAAGGGAAAAATTTGCCTACCCGAATTTGAAGGTTTTAATTTATCAATTTTGATCTCCGTGAGAGATTTGGCTTCAAGTTCGGGGAAAGGATTTTTTTTTTTGATTCAATTCAGTATTTCATTGGCAGGGTAGCATTAAGTTTTTTTTTGTTACATTTAAGATTTCTTAGTCTTGTCAAACCGGTAGGCTTGCCGCACTTTTTATTCGTTCGCTCAAAATTTTTTTTCGTATTTTGCGACTTTCGCGGCACGGGAACCTCCAGATCTGCCCGGAATTGGGTCTGGAAAGTTCATATAATTGTCATCTTCTGCCATATTGTAGTATACTTGTTTTCTCTCACAGTACAATTTTTACCTTGTTTAGTCAAATCAGATACAAAACACAGTAGTATTTTCGTAATTGCCATCTTCTGCCATATTTGTAGTCTACTTATTTTCTCTCGAATCTCACCGTTTATTTTTATTGTTCTGTTCATATATCAGCATCTTGGAAAACAATTGTAAATAGTAGTGAAATAATATCAAGACAATAATAAATCTTATTTAATATAATTGACGAATTGGTCAGACATTGCGTAGCTGTTTGAGGTTTGAATCGCTAAATTTCCATATAATTTTTTTAAATTCTGCTTTAAAATATTCATAGTACTCAAATATTGGAATAAAATAATCTTTTCTGTTGATAATTGAATTGTTTATTTGGATTCAACGTTCACATCGATAGTGTAATAATTTTCGTTTCGCTCTCCATATACGTGCATTTATTGATTTGGTCCTGTGCGGCGGTTTGAGTATTCATAATGTCTGCCACTGATAAGATTGACGTTCTGGATAGGTCCAGCTCTTGTGCTGTTTGTCAACACGAAATAGTGCCGGCCGACGTAAAACTTCTCACTCGGTGTAACCATCTCTTTCATGACATCTGCCTCAACGACTGGTTGTTGCAGAATCACACCTGCCCAATTTGTCGAGCCGCTTGTGAGCGTGCAGAATTACAGAGGTTGCCTCGAGGGATAGATAAAAATAATTATACAATAGTGCCACCCCCACCGCGACCTGTGACTCGATCTGTTACCGCAGGTTGGCAACGTCGTTCCAGTACCGGAAATCAGCCCTCGTCCACGCCTTTGGCAAACCGTCTTCCACCATCTCGACTCGCCGATGAAGTGCGAGTGAATATAGCTCAACGATCTCCCATATATGGTGCCGCTGCAGCGGAAGATCAAGGTTTTCAGGAAGCAGTAAATGCTCACATCGATCAGGAAATTTCGAGAATTAATCACTCAATGATGCAATCACGTGCTCCAGCACCTGAAGTGTTACTACCCCTAGCGCATAATGTAATCTCGCCCACCACCCCGAGACATCAATCGGTTCATTCAAATTATACGCCAGTAAATGCGTTTGTGCAAAATAATGTACCAGTACCACCAATGTTTGCTGAACCTCATCCTGCTCTTGCTCCAGCTAGAATACGAACACATCTCGATCAGCACTCTACCACAGTTAGAAATTGGAACGTAACGTTCTCAGGCAGACCCGATGGTCTGGATGTTGAAGCGTTCATCTTCAGAATAGAGCGGCTGACAGAGATGTGTTTAAATAACGATTTTACTATTATCACCCGCTGTCTGTACCTGTTGTTCACAGATCGTGCCGCTGATTGGTTCTGGAGATATTTTCGCCAGAACCGACAGCTTATTTGGACTGACTTATGTCATGCTCTTCGAATAGAATTTCAAGACAGGCAGACGGACGAAGAGGTAAAGGAGCGGATGAGGACCAGGAAACAGCGGCCCACCGAATTGTTTGATGAATTCTTACAATCAATTTATCGACTAGGCGATAAACTACGAGTACCGATGTCGGACGCAGAGTTGTTATCCTTGATACGCAACAACTTGCGATTGGAAATTAGAAGGGAGCTACTATATGTTACCATTTATGGACTGGAACATCTGCGCCAGCTCTGCCGTGATCGTGAAAAATTATGGGCCGAGTCAATAACCAGACCGCGCGATTATAACATTAGACCATCGAGACCGGTGTCTGAGGTGGATTTAGATCGTGAATTTTCACAAATACAAATTAACGAATTGCCAACTGAATCGTTACCAATTACGTCCAACGAACTTGCGGCAATACAGCCTGCCCCTAATATGAGACGAATAACCAGTTCAACTATTTGTTGGAACTGCAAACGACCTGGTCATCGGTGGCACGATTGTCGTGAATCACAGCGATTGTTTTGTTGGGGATGTGGGAAGGACGATGTGTTGTGTCCTAATTGTGAAAATTGTCAGGGAAACCGAAGGGGGAGCCAGAATCCCAACACCTTTTCTCGCTCCCAAGACCTGTCTTAGATTCATCTAAGACCAAATTTAATTTGTCTCCTGATCCTTCAAATATTTCATCAACTAGTCCCAATAACCTATTAGTACACAATACACTGTTGAACCGAGCTTCAACATCCAATTTGATAGAACACTCTTGGAATACTCTACCTGTAAGTATTTCAAACAGAGACGAAACAGATAATAATTCCATTATCGTCACCCCTGAAACACCGATTACAAATGCGACTTTTAATGATTTGGTACCCACTCATGATACTGATATGAAATTATTGAAACGAACACCCGTTCATACTGAACCACCTCCATTATGGACCAAAATCAAATCGTTCCAACAACGATTGAACGAATACCTGAAGGTGCGCTCAAACATATTTGTCGATTCATTATCATCTTTGAAAATTCCATCGCGCTCTGCGCTCCGTTCTCGTATTTATTGGCAACAACGTCATTTGTTTAAAACTAAAACCATTTCCTCTATTGTGAAATTGGACAACGATGTGAGATCTTATGCCACAGTGTTAATATTGGGTAAACAACATACTGGACTGTTGGATAGTGGAGCGTCCTTGACTGTAATTGGTGGTGATTTTGCTAAAGAAATCGTACAGACTCCAGACCTTCTAACTTATTCGTCTGCCGTAGTTCGTACTGCCGATGGCCAAAGACAGAAGATCTTGGGGTTTGTAAAAACAAAGGTTTCATTTATGAACCAAGTCAGAACCCTGGACGTCTTCATTATCCCGTCTTTGACTCAAAATCTATATCTAGGTATAGATTTCTTTAACGCTTTTGGTTTGTTTAACCCGATATTTAACCTACCTACATTTTTGACTACGGAGTCAGGAATTTCAGAATTGTCTATGGACAATCAAACACGTCTACAAAACACTATTCAGCTTCTACCATCATTTTCAAAAATGGGTCTGGGTCGAACACATTTGTTGGAACACGTTATTGATGTGGGGACTGCAGCTCCCATCAAGCAACGACACTATCCAATATCGCCCGCCATTGAGAAACTGATGGGAGAAGAACTGGATAGGATGTTGTCTCTGGGTATTATAGAGGTTTCAAACAGCCCATGGTCAAGTCCGGTGGTCTTAATTCGCAAACCTGGGAAGAATCGTCTTTGTTTGGATAGTAGAAAGGTCAATACCGTTACTAAGAAGGATGCTTACCCCCTTCCACAGATAGATGGGATCTTGAGTCGTCTGCCACAAAGTAATTTCATTTCCAGTTTGGATCTGAAAGACGCTTTCTGGCAGATACCGTTAGAAAAACACTCCCGAGAGAAAACTGCTTTTACGGTCCCAGGGCGGCCATTGTATCAGTTCGTAAGAATGCCTTTCGGACTGTGCAATGCGCCGCAAACAATGACCAAATTGATGGACCAAGTAATTCCTCCACATCTCAAGTCGTGCGTCTTCGTATACTTGGATGATCTTCTAATAGTTACAGATACCTTTGAGGCCCATCTGAAACTGTTAGAAGATATCTCCCAGTGTCTTAGACGTGCGAACTTGACGATAAACGTGGAAAAAAGTAAGTTTCTCTTGCCGGATGTAAAATATTTGGGATATGTTGTGGGAGGTGGTACGTTGAAAATTGATCCTGATAAAACTCTAGCTATTTCTGAATTTCCTACACCGCGTACGTCCAAACAGATTCGACGATTCCTGGGTATGGCGGGTTATTATCGCCGTTTTATATCCGATTTCTCTGCTATGTCCTCTCCAATATCAGATTTGTTGAAGAAAAATTCTAATAAATTCGTATGGACACCAGAAGCTGAGATAGCATTTATAAATCTCAAAAATGCTCTCATATCAGCACCAGTCCTCATAAACCCCGACTATACTAAACCTTTTACTCTCCAGTGCGACGCTAGTAATGACGGTATAGGCTGTGTATTACTGCAGTGTGACATGGACGGTATGGAACATCCCATAGCGTACATGTCCAAGAAACTAAATTCTGCGCAACGCAATTACTCAACTAGTGAGAAAGAGTGTCTAGCCGCCGTACTGGGAGTAAAGAAATTTAGAGCGTATGTCGAGGGTCAGGCCTTTAAGATCATAACTGACCATGCTTCATTAAAATGGTTAATGCAACAAAAAGACCTTTCTGGTCGATTGGCTCGTTGGAGCTTGAAATTGCAGGGTTACGTCTTTGATATTGAGTACCGAAAAGGAAAATTAAATACTGTTCCTGACACTCTATCAAGACGTGACTCTGTCGACATCATTTCTGAACTATGTCCAGTGCCTGAATTAGATCTTAATTCCCCTTTCTTCAACACTTCTCGATATTTGGAGTTGGTAAATCTGGTTACCGAAGCAGACGGTACATTGCCTGATCTGAAAGTAATTTCTGGTCGGGTTTATAAACGATTGGCTTGTCTAGATCTTGATATTCCTTCAGAGGGTGAGGTTTGGAAATTGTGGTTACCTGAGGAATACACTGACGAGTGTATTGCAAGGGCCCACAATCCTCCTACCTCATCTCATGGAGGTCTAGCAAAAACCTTGTTTAATATTCGTAAATTTTACTATTGGCCTCGCATGTATACCCAGGTTAAATCCTACATAGGAAATTGTAAGACCTGCAAAGAAATCAAAGCGACTAATGTTCCACTTCGTGCTCCCATGGTGTCCCAGATGAAAACAGAACGAATTGGACAGCGATTATATATCGATATTCTTGGCCCTTATCCTCGTTCAAAGGCCGGGAATATCGCTATTCTGGTAGTATTAGATCATGTTACGAAATATCCCTTTTTGTTTCCTTTACGGAAACTAACTGCTGAACCAATTTGTCATCTATTGGCTACCAATGTCTTTCACGTATTTGGTTGTCCCGAAGTTATTGTGTCCGATAATGGGACGCAGTTTAAGTCTAAACTATTTGAAGATTTCTTGGCGAAGCACGGAGTGAAACATACATTACTAGCGTTGTATTCACCTCAAGCTAACGCTTCTGAACGGGTAAATAGAAGTGTTTTATCTGGTATTAGAGCCTATTTAAAGGAGGAGCATTCTAAATGGGATCTGCACTTGAGCGAGATCGCTTGTGCACTACGTTGTTCCCTGCATCAAACACTTCAATGTTCCCCGTATTACGCAATGTTTGGAATACCTATGGTGACTCATGGTTCGTCATATGATCTGCTGAGACGACTGAATAGTCTTCTTGAGCCAGGTGAAACGATTCTGCGACCGGATTATCTTAATAAGATTCGAATTCGAATTCTTGATTTAACTGCCGAAGCATTTGTCAAAAGTGCTGAAAGATACAATTTACGAGCTCGGTTAACTTTGTTTAAACCAGGTGATACGGTGTTCCGAAGGAACTTTATTTTGAGTGACGCCGGTAAGAAATTATCGGCTAAACTTGCACAGAAGTTTATTGAAGCCAGAGTAATAAGGTTGGTAGGTAGCGCTGCTTACGAACTGGAGGACCTGGCTTCTAAACGTAGAGGTGTTTACCATTCCAAGGACATTCGTGCCTAATATCGGTGATAACTTCTTTTGTCACTATGTTAGTAACTTTCGCTTGTGTTTTACCGCTATTGTAAGTCAAGAGTATCGACGACCATGTGAGGGTAGTTTCGTCTTGAATTCACAGTTCAGTAAGCGTGTATTAGCTGTGGTGTTCGGGTCTTGTTTCAACATTTTTGTTTCTGTTTTGACTATTTATGAGTGCAAATTCCGTGATTGGACGTATTTGAATTTGGTTCAGTTGGTTACCTTGAATCTATATGAACAACCTTCCGAGTCACTTGGACGGAAGCGTACAGCAGTGTGGCCCGGCTAGCGAGTCGGAGACGCATGAGACTCGTGTTAGTTCAGGTGTGGGTTGCGAGCCTGCATAACGTAAAAAAAAAAAAAAAAAAAAAAAACGAAATTGTGTCGGATGTTTCATTAAAGAAGTCGGTCCCACGGTGTTTTTTTTTTCCTTTCGATCTGTAGCAGATTGAATCAATTTTTATTGTGACTTTAGAGTCTCGGGAACCCCCAGATCTGCCCGAAATTGGGTCTGGAAGATTTTAGTTATCCACCGCTTGCAATAGAGTAGAATACTGATTTTATCGATACCCCTCCCAAAAGTTTTTTTTTTGTATATTCTTAGATACTTTGTTACTTTGTTTCTGCTAAGACTGAGTTTGTAATACTGATCGCATTGATTGCTAATCTGTGGTACGTCGAGGTGCTTCACCCAGCTAATATGTATACACAAGGTCTATTGGCGACCAGCCTATGCCTTTTTCAACTTCTTTTTGGTCGTAGGTGTTCGTCCAAAAAAGCACTTGTTCTGTAATGGATAGTCTGGCATAATGTCAGAACGCAGTGTATTACAGTCGCAGTTTCCTTAGTTGTTGTTCCTTATATTAATCTGTACCACTTGTAATAGATTCTCATCCCTTCGTCATCAATAGTCATATTTCATGTAGTTTCCTTAACCCATAGTTTCCTTATATTCCTCAAAATCTACTAAATCTGCAATAGCCGGACAAACGTATGGGAGAAAGAAAATTGCACTAATTACCTTGAATTATTTATTCATTAATATAACGCAATATTGGTTAATTTGAGTTAATTGATAATTTTCCTTAATCATCATCCGTATAATCACTAAAAATTAATCAGAATTTAATCTTACCACACACTAAAATTGACGCGCGCTGTATTTCCATTCGACTGTTCTCGCCATACTACTTGGGTTTGAATTTTTTTCTAAAACACAAACCATAATGAAACAACGAAATTTTCAAAACCTCATAACGGCTACGTGTATTTTGTTTCCAATCGTCAACATACAACGAATTACTATTTTTGCTTTGTTAAACATTTGATTTATCTTTGTATGAGTGTTTTGCTTTAAACAATCCTTCCGTTATTAAACTGAACTTCACTGTGCTGATATAGTAGAGTGTAGATTAATAAATGTCCAAACATCATAACATTGATCGCATCTGCATTTAATTCATTTTGGATTCAATTATAAATATTATGGATGTGTCAGAAATATTCTGTATCCCAACCTTATTCTCGTACAATATTATCAAATAGTAAACGGTTTTGTGAACTATAATAAGTTCCCAATAATTTGAAGATCTGATGTAAATTAATTATCTCCCATCTAAATACTTTATTCGAGTTACTGCGAGATTAAAAATTTGACTATATAATGAGCACGGTAACTTATTCTCTCTCTTAGTCCAATTAACATTTCGTATAGTGCACGTCAAAATCTACTACATATTCATTCTGGTGTTTGACGTCTCACAGTCTAAGATTTTTTTTTGGTAGTAAATGGTGACTGTCAAATACAATTTTTTCATTTTTGATTGTTTTCAACACGAGTGTCAACTCATTGGTTGAGTTTTGTTTGTGACGTTTGCTGAAGTGACACGTTGTTTTTTTGTTTGTGGGTGATTATTTTTGTAGATAACCATAATTTGGTTGATTCATGGATACAGGAAAATGGTCAAAAAAACCTACGGGACCCGGTAAACACTGACCGTATCAACCAACTAGAGAATGTCTGATATGAAGAAACAGGTAAATTATATTCTTTATTACTGTTAATGCCTACGGGTATCGCGATCAACGGTGAATTAGAACTTGAGTCAGACGCCGTCCAACAAAGAAAACCAGTTTATGGAAGATCGGTACATTACGGTGGTTCGATAGACATCATAATTTAGGTGGTTTAGTGAATGCGGAACGTTTTCTGTAATTAATGAGAAGCATTGTAACTCTACGGGTTTGGAAATTAATTATCTGCCGAGGGATCGAATGAGTTTAGGAAAATTTTACAAAAGTCAGTCATCTTTCAACATATAAAGATTAATTGCATGGGTGTGAACAATATTTATTTAACCCAACAAACAAAGGTATAACATCTATTTATTTACCAAACCTAAATCTTAACTATGTGGGTGTGAAAATTAGCTATATAGCAAAAAGTTATGACCTTCAGTCAGTTACCTATCAGATTAAGTCAAGGTTCGTGTAGGTTATTTATTTAGAGCAAGTTTTGCAAAATTGAGTTATTACCAACAAAACAAAACAACATTGAAGGTTCAATTCAATATTTGTGAACGTTATTTATTTAGAACAATTTTACCAATTTATTTATTAAAAACTAAACGCAAAGAAATTAAAATATTAATTCAATGTTTGTGGACGTTATTTATTTAGAACAATTTACAAAGTTATTTATTAAAAACTAAGCACTACGAAATTAAAATATTAATTCAATGTTTGTGGACGTTATTTATTTAGAACAATTTACAAATTTATTTATTAAAAAAACTAAACATAAAGCAATTAAAATATCAATTCAATGTTTGTGAACGGTATTTATTTAGAACAATTTACAAATTCATTTATTAAAATCTAAACACAAAGAAATTAAAATATTAATTCAATGTTTGTGGACGTTATTTATTTAGAACAATTTACAAATTTATTTATAAAAAAACTAAACATAAAGCAATTAAAATATTAATTCAATGTTTGTGAACGGTATTTATTTAGAACAATTTACAAATTCATTTATTAAAAACTAAACACAAAGAAATCAAAATATCAATTCAATGTTTGTGGACGTTATTTATTTAGAAGAATTTATAATACTTAGTTATTAAAAAACAAAACAAAAACAACTTAAAAGAATAATTCAAGGTTTGTGTACGTGATTCATTTAGAAACATTTTATAACAGTTAAGTACTGACAAAACCAAAAGATTGAGTCCAAGTTCATGTATCCTATTTGGTTAGGACATTTTTGTTATTTATGAGGACCAAAGAGTATTGGTTGTTTTTGTTTTTTTTTGAGTGTGAAAACTATGTATTTATTTAATTAATTACTTTATTTGCCAATAAGAAGATTTAACTATATTATAGTGATTGTTAGTTATTTATCCAAATTTTGTAAATATACGAATCAAACGAAAACGTTGTATGTGGGTGTAAATAATTTACCTAACAAACCTTCCTAAACCGGAATTATTCCACAAACCCAAAGAAATATTATGTGGTGGTGATGACCAACATTACTGGTCTAGGCAGATTTTTTTTTCATTGGTTCAGTAACCAGACACTAAAATCAACACTAGGGATTCAAATAAATTAACCGCAAATGGAAATAACAAAAAAAAAAAAATTAAACAAAACGGGAATCGAATGACATCAACCATTCATTTGTACAATTTGCTCCGATATTTTCAACACATTCAACTATAATTTCAACAGTTTTCAACGAATTCTTGCTCAAATTGTTATCTGATATTTCGATATATTCTGCTATAGTACAATTTATCAAACATTCATTTATACAATTTGCTCCGATATTTTCACCGCATTCAACTATAATTTCAACAGCTTTCAACGATCACTCAGTCCAATTGTTATCTGATATATCGACATATTCTGCTATAGTACAATTTATCAAACATTCATTTATACAATTGGCTCCGATATTTTCAACACATTCAACTATAATTTCAACAGTTTTCAACGAATTCTTGCTCAACTTGTTATCTGATATTTCGATATATTCTGCTATAGTACAATTTATCAACCATTCATTTGTACAATTTGCTCCGATATTTTCAACACATTCAACTATAATTTCAACAGCTTTCAACGATCACTCAGTCCAATTGTTATCTGATATTTCGACATATTCTGCTATAGTACAATTTATCCAACATTCATTTATACAATTGGCTCCGATATTTTCAACCCATTCAACTATAATTTCAACAGTTTTCAACGAATTCTTGTTCAAATTGTTATCTGATATTTCGATATATTCTGCTATAGTACAATTTATCAACCATTCATTTGTACAATTTGCTCCGATATTTTCAACACATTCAACTATAATTTCAACAGTTTTCAACGAAATCTTGCTCAAATTGTTATCTGATATTTCGATATATTCTGCCATAGTACAATTTATCATCCATTCATTCATACAAATAGCTCCGATATTTTCAACGCATTCAGCTATACTCGCAAGTTGTGCAACCAGATACCCAAACTGATACCTCGTATATTCGACCTATTTTCACGCAGCAACACTGATGGAAGACTGAAGTAAACCGGATTGGAGGCCAGGAGGATATAACCATGGGTGAGTGTATTTGATTGGTGTCGTTGTTTCTTTAATCCTAACGATAAAGGGGTGTGAATGAGTGTGTGTGTGTGTGGGCGTATGTGAGCGAACAAGGGGGTTGGACGTGCCGACCGTGGTTCTTTCGTAGAAGGGGGTCGCCAGAGTCTTCGTTTTTTTCCACTTGTATTTCTTTCCATTTCTGCAAATTTTCGTGAATAGCGTACATGTCTGTATTTGTGCTGAAGTAGCAGGGTTACTTTATCGTTCCCATGGTCTGAAGCTAGTTTGGGGCTTGAAAATCAATCTCGCTAGGTACGCTTCCTGCTATGTCCTTCTTATTGGATCGCCAATAAGAAAGCGCTTCATTACAGACTTTGTTTTTAACAATTAAAACACTTAACACAAATTAATCTATCCAAAAAAATATTCACATCACCAAAACAACACAATTCACAATTATTATAATTATTACATAAACATTTTCTTTTTATTTTATTTTTTTAAATTGTCCTAAATTTTCACCAGAACAAATATTAAACAATAAAACACTTAAGCCAACACAAATTTCTAATCCACATAAAACATAATGTTTATCCTCACCAAAAACACAATTTTTTTAAGTTTCAACACAAACAATTAACATAAAAGAAACTATTTTATCAGAACTTAGTTGACAAAGCTGTTGTTTTCTCTGGATATGTCCACACATGGGATGCCAAAATGTAACGTCACCTTCCACGCAGCGCTATATTTATTTTTATAGGTGGGACGGGCCTTTGATGCTCTGATGCTCTGATGCATATTTGATGCATATTTGATGCTCTGACGAAGCGGTTTCTTTAACTTTTTTTCTTTAAGCACAACACAAAACAGCACTATCTAAAAAACACACAAACACAATTAAAAAAGAAAAACAAAATAAATTAAATTTCAACAATTATTTTCCCAATTTAATCAACTATAATTTCTTAAGATTCACAAATTAATTTAAAATTAATTAATAATTTAAACAGACAAAACAAAATCTATTAATCACAAATAAATAAATAAATTATTTTGATAAATTAAAACACAATATATAAAAACAAATATAGGCAAATACTTATAATGTTGATGCGGCATGCGTCGTTCCTCATATAGTTTTCTCTTCTCTTCAAAATATTTCTCAAAATATATTGCAGCCAAATTTGATGTGTTGCTGTTTCAACGTCCAAAACGAATCGTGTGTTGCTGGTGATCGCCAAAATCGAACAGACTGTTGCTGGTGAACGCCAAAAACGAATAGACTGATCGGTAACTTTTATCAGCTATATATACCCATATTTCTCCATCCATCAACATAATATTTTTTTGTAATAAATTTCACCTCGATTGTTTATTTTTTGTTAGTTGGCCACTTTGACGACTTGAGCTATTTTCGTTGTACAGGCATATGTCGGTTTTAACTTTAACTATTTCTTCAACTTCCCATTCAAAGTGATAGATTACCTCAACGACTTCCAAACTTCCCAAAGTAGAGTTTATAAATTATACGGCCAATTATTATTTCTTAGTTCGATCTTTCAACTTCTGATAACATCTCGCTTAAACAGAGCACCACCTAGTTACACCATCTGTTGGTTGTTTTTGTTTATTTTCTTGAAACATTTACTCGCAAACAAGTATAAAATATCCAAAAAATAGCAGTTTTTGATATTAATTGATGAGCGATGAATCATTTGATTATAGTTTTTTTCTTTTTGTTTTAATTTTAAATGGTTTGTTGTTCAATTTTCATTTTTCTTTCTTTTTTTCTAAATCAAGGTTTTACAATTGGTTTTACAATATTATTTACTAATAAAGAAATTTTAATATTTATTCAAAAGAAATCAGAAAATTTATATAAATCAAATTAAAATTAGTTCTCTTACAAAAAAAACACAACAAACGTTAATCGATTTAAAATTTAAATAATAGGTTTTAACTTTATTAATCAACATTATATCAATGAATTTAAAATACAACAAAAGCAAATTTAAGCAAACATTTAGGCGAATAAATTACGTTAAACAATCACAACAGAAAATGTGTGGATATTTTTTAATTATAAGTTAGTAAATTTTTATAAAATAATCCGTCGATTAGATTATTTATTACCGCGTTACAGTTGATGAGGCAGTGAGGAATAAACGCAAAGCGTTTAAGACATATAACGCTAATAACACCCCTGAAGCCCACAGCGCCTATAAGAAAGCCAGAAATATTAGTAAATTCAAAATAGACTTGAAGAAGAAAGCAAAGAAATTCGCCGAGCACCGGTCTGGCTCACGTAGTCTCTTTCAGGCAGTTAAATCAGTCCAGAGAAATTTTACTCGATCCTCTATTCCAACCTTAGTTCTGAATGACTTCCCGTGAGTGACTCGAAAGAAAAGCCGTGTCTTTTGGGTCGTATTTTCGCAGAAAACTCAAACATAGTTGAACCCCCCCATTCTCCTACACTCATTCCCCCAGTTGTAACGAAAATGAAACCAATTATTTTTCGTTGCAATATTGTACGGAAAATGCTTCTTTCTATCAATATCAACAAATCTGCTGGCCCCGACGGTATTCCACCCCTCATTCTTAAAAACTTTGCTAGGCAACTAGCTCCAATTTTAACAAAAATTTTTTTTTCTTTTTATCTTATAAAGCCGGAATATTTCCCGATTCTTGGAAGCTGGTCAGCGTTCAACCTATATCAAAGAAAGGCAGAAAGATAGACTATAACAATTATAGAGCAATTGCAATTCTGTCGGTTTTAGCTAAAATATTTGAAAAATATGTTAGCTACAATTTGATAGATTATTTGGAGATGTCGCGGATTATTGATGATAAACAGTATGGTTTTCGTAGAAGTCATGCAACAGATGATCTGTTAGCCTACGTATCCCATCTCTGGAACAAATCCCTGGAAAAACCATGGTGAAACATTCAGCATTTTACTTGACATTTCTAAAGCATTTGATAAAGTGTGGCATAAAAGTCTCATAGCTAAATTAAAATCTTATGGCATAGACAGATGGTTTCATGGATTCATAGTTTTCTTACAGGTCGCCAATTTCATGTTAATCTAGATGGTATCACATCCAATATTTTCACAACCAATGCTGGGGTTCTTTAAGGTTTCTGCACTCTCACCAACCTTGTTTCTTCTATACATTAATGATTTACTTATTTCCACAGTGCACCCTATCCATAGTTTTGCTGATGACAGCACATTGCATGCATCACATGCATCTCCCAAATTTCGATCTCATACTGTAGTCACCACTGATAGAAAGCTGTTAATTGATTCTATCAACAAAGACCTGGATCGTAAAATGGAATGTGGCGATCGTAATCTTGTTTCATTTAATCCAACCAAAACCAAACATTGCCGTCTTACACGAATAGAGCGACATGAATATTTCCCTATTAGGATAAACCATGAGGAACTGCGAGAGGTTGAATCAGTTAGACTTCTTGGAGTGGATATTCAAAATAACCTGAAATGGAATAAACATGTGTTCAACCTCGCTAAATCTGCAATGCAAAAATTAGGATTCTTGAGTCGATGTAAAAAGTATTTCAATCCCGAGCAAATTTTGCTAATCTTCAAGCCCTTTATTCGTCCATGTATGGAGTACTGCTGTCATGTTTGGGGAGGTGCTTGTCAGTCAACAATAAAATGTCTAGACTCTGTACAGAGAAAAGCAATACGGTTGATTGGTAATACCGAACTAACGGACCAGCTTGATTCACTCCAGCACCGAAGAAATGTGGCTGAATTGTCAATCTACTATAAATATACTTTAGCGAATTCTCCTCTAAGGAAATTCAAAATATCTTTCCATCGTGTGCGCAGTATAATCGACAAACAAGAGCTGCCGAGTCATCTCATCCATTTGTTGTAGAAATACCTCGTTGTAGAACTGTGTCCTTCCAGAATGACTATTTTAATAGAGTGGCCAAATTGTGGAACTCAATGCCTTCCTCTGTATTTCCCGATGAATTTTCCCCTCAGGCATTTAAAGAAAATGTCCATAATCATTTAAAACAATTAGTATAGTTATCCCTATATCCCCATTCCTTCCATTTTGCTCATCTCCTTCTTTTATAGTTGACATGGTACCTTCGGATATTCAAAGAGTCTAAATATTGAATATTTCATATTTATATTTAGTGTGCTAAACATGTCTAACTAATTAATAGAAAAAAAAATCCTTTAGAAAAACACTAATTAAACGTTTTTGTAATAAATTTTAAAGTAAAAATATTAAAAGACTTTTTTAAAGATGGCGCTAGAGTCAAACATCAATTTAATTTAAACTTTTTTTTAAATAGTCTATCCTAACTGTAAAATATATCAAATTTACGAATGATTTTTAAAAAAATTTTTATATGTTAATTTAAAACTAATTACACAAACAATTATTTATTTTTTTCTGGGGAACATCTAATCACAAATCAAACAAACAACAATTTGTTGAAATCGGTATAGCCGTTCTTGAACAATTTAATTTAAAACGTACATCGGATTGGCAAAGTTTTCATTTTTCATGGATGTTGTCCCTTATGCTCAAACTATGCACTTTAAAAAAATTCTCAAATAAGCCGTATTTTTTATTATCTCCATACTACTTATATGCCAAGTTTTAGGAAAATCAAAAATGGTTAAGTTTTTACAACTCGGTCTAGCTAGAACACGGTTTTCTTTGAATACAAAAAATAGAAATTTAAAACAATAAATCTTTATTGAAAAAGCTATAGAAAAAACTCCTGGATAAAGTATTGTAATCGATTCGTGTTTTATCAATTTTCTCTATGAAATGAAAAGTCCATTTTCAAGCAGTCTCCTCTTTAAAAATGAGTTTTTTCATCTAGTATAAAAAAAATAACAAATTGTAGTGCTATGATATTTTCATATAATTCTACAAAGCTTCTAAAACAAAGCAACCATGAAAAATTATAATATGAATTTTGAATGTTATTTTGTCGATTCCTAATTTAATAATTTCTAATAAATATCGTTTAGATATTTACTGTCATAGAAAAATTTGTATTTCCTACGCGAGATAAAACATTTTACGTTCGTGAAATGTTCCCACTGAACGCTAACGGGTGTCGTGAACAAATTTTCACTAACGAAAAAGCAGCGCTTTCATCTCTTATAGCAAAATGTACTAAATGTATCTTGCAAATTTAAAATTTTAGCTTGTGCTTTGGTTTAATTTTAAACTTTTGCTTGAGAATAAACTATATCATTAAACACTAGGGTTTGCAATAGCGGTTAATCAGTTAACCGGTAAATCACCCAAAAAAACATTATAAAAAATATGGAGGGGATGAAATCTCACAGCTATGAGTAATCAAGACTTCGGTCTGGCTTAAGGATTTTGATATAGTTTTCGGCAAAAAACTTTTATGAGGACATGGTTTTTTGTTTTGGGCAGCGATGTATATCAAACATAACTCTTTGTTAAAGTATAAGTATTTTTTATCTCTGTTTAGAAATTTAGTACAAAACTAACACGAAACCTCAATACGTTGCCGGAAAATTAGAATCAAAATTCCAAAAATATTGTTAAATTAAATAAAATCAAAATTTTTTCAAAATTCCATAAATATTCCAAAAATTAGAATAAAATCAAAGATTTAAACTTTTTCTAAAATCCAATAATATTCCGAAAATTCTTAAAAATTTAAACTTTTCCAAAATTCTAAAAATATTGCAAAAATTATTACAAAATCAAAAATTCAAACTTTTTTCGAAATTCCAAAAATTATAATAAAATCAAAAATTAAAAACTTTTCAAAATTCTAAAAGAATTCCAAAAATTCTTACAAAACCAAAAATTAAAAGTTTTTCCAAAAAATTGGCTAAATAAATAAATGAAATCATTTTTTGACACAATTGACATTATTTTTTTGACAAACTTATAATGCCATAATGCTCTATAATAATAATAAATTTTCATGTCATACAAACTATTAATTTTATTTTTTTCCAAAAAATTGGGTAAAAAAATAAATGAAAATCTTTCTTTTGACACACTTGACAACATTTCTTTGACAAACTTATAATGCAATAATCTAGTTTTTGATCTCATATACCAATTCCTACCATCAAGATTTCTCCAAATTCAATGTTCCTACTCGTAATCACTTAAAATGAACGTTTTTTAAGCCAAAAATGTGAAAATTTGCTATTTTTGACAGACATAATGGTTTTTTGACACACTTCCGGTACAGTTATCGAACACAAAATTAATTAGTTTTTAATAAGACAACTAAATATATATTTGGTTATTTATAAGACCTTAAAAAATATATTTTAAAACACGAAAAAATCCAAGCAATGAATTCCTCAAAAGAAATGGTGGCATATTCCTAATATTCTAACAATTTACCGCAAAAATCGCAGATACATGATGCTCGTTCGTTAATGGCAAATACTGCTTTGGAATCTGGTATTTATATTTTGCATTATCTCCATGATTCAAATGACATTAAAGTATTCCGGGTAGGAACTGCCAATATTAAACAACGAACCAATCTTGGGCCAGTATTGGCGAGCCAAGTTTTGGCTAGTTTACTTTGGTTTCAATCTGGTACAATTGTAAATGCCTAGACTAAACCTATATTCAGTTTATTATGTTATGCGTTATTCACCAAGTTAATGCATTGTAAACATATGCAAGTCATATTATGTTTATCTTTATTTTTATATATGTGGGTCTTTCTATAACCTCTTTCCACACATTTAAAGGAGGTCAGGGGAAAAATTGGTTTAGAAAACCTGGTTCAACTCTTATTTGTCAGGTTTGACCCAAACCTGGTTTGCTAGACTTGGCCCCAGTACATAAGTCCAAGCTTGGTCCAAGCTTGAGCCGTCTGTAAATGTTAAGCCTGGCCCCAACCCCAAAAGCTCTGGCACGGGCTTGGCCCAGGCTTGATCCATTAGTTTTTTTTACACGTACTACTCTGAAATATTTAATAAAACAAAAAAGCAATCGATAAGAAAATTGTTAAATTACTTGAACGTTTTGCCTTACATGATTGATATGAAACCAGTAGCTCAGAGTCAAAAGTATGCACTTCTAGTGATCGACCAACAGCGTCCATATAAGCATTTTCATAATAAACAATAAAAAAATAGCTACAAAGTACAAATGAACAGAAAATGAATAAACATTTTGTGGAAAGCAGTACTGACAAATGACCTAAGGAAAAATGACACAAATATTATAAAAAGTTAAATTGACTTTCTCCAAAACTTTCGTGGCAAATACTAAGAGAAAGCTTTTAAATTTTAATTAATTATTTACCATACGAACAACAAGTGTTGAATTTGAGCGTGCTTTTCTGATTTGCACTAAAATAAGGTCGAACTTGTATGATAACACTTTGTATGATAACACTGACAACGTGTTTCTTACGCCAATATTTTAATAACCAAAACCTTGAAAAATTTCAAGATTTAAATTATTTTTAAATTTTCTTCTTCAAATATGTTATTATTTATTAATGCACGCCAATTTAAGTTATAAATAGTTTGCTTAAACTAAAAATTTAAAATAGTTAGGTTAAAGTTTATTATTTTAAAGTTTATTGTTAGTAAATCACCGGTTAACCGTTTTATAAAAGTTTTTTATCGTATTAACGGTAATTAAAAATTTCGGTAAACTAAAAAACCCTATTAAACACTTTTTGATAAAACTACTATTATACATTTTTTTTATAAGCAACCTTCTTGGTTTGGCTTCGCTTAGGTACAGATACGGACTTTATAAATATAAATTTCAATTATTATTAACGTGAAAAAAGTCCAAAGTTACACATAGTTTTTGACTTATTTGCTGAAGATTTAACTCTATGTAACACTTTTTTTATCAGTCCACCATTGACATTTGTGAAGAAAAACTCATTTTTAGGGTTCCGTTTTTTATACGGAACACTATTGGTGAGAGTACAACGTGTTTTTCACATTATTTCGATTATCTCGTGAACCATTAATCCGATGAACTTAAAATTTGAGGTGCTTATAAAACTAACCTATCCACACAAGATGGCGGGTTAAAAAATAAATAAAGTTGTGTTCGTTTGTTTTAAGGAGGTACGATGTAAAGCCTTTGAAAACATACATTTTTTTAGCAAGACGAGTAGGGTATCATATGAAAGGGCTTCATTTCAGCATTTTTTAAAAATATATTTTGGAATTTTACACCTCACCATTTTTTGTATAATTTTTAAAAATGACGTTTTCGGGATGTTTTATTGCCCCGATTAACTCCGACCCTACTGCATCGAAAATCTTGAAATATATTTGGAATGATAAAAAATTGAGTAGGTTTTTAATGAAAAATATAGAAAAGTGGCAGACACTCATAACTATATTTATTAAAGGGGTGGGAATGTTAAGGGGTAAAAACATCATTTAAAACCAGGTCATGTGGAGTGTCATTTGAAAGAGCACTTGATTTTAGAAATATGGCCATTATTTTTAGAATTTTGCAATGCATGGTTTTTGAATTATTATCAAAAAAGTGACACAAAAAGTTGGTCACCCCCTTGCATTTCGAGCCTAATTAACAGAAAAATTTGAAAAAATTCACAGAGACAGGAAGTTTGATAAACTCTGAACGAAAAATATAGCGAACCCTCAAATAATTATATTTTTGTGTTTTTAAGGGATTGGGGTGGGGAAGGGTGAAAAAAAACTTTTTTGACCCAAGCGAGTGGGGTGTCATTTGAAAGAGGACCAAATTTCAGACACTTTGCAATTTTTTTTAGAATTTTATGGTACACAGTTTTTGAGTTATTCTAAAAAATGTGCAAATTCCAGACCGTTCCCCCCCCCCCCCCCCCCCTACGTTTCGACACTGATTGACAGAAAAAACTGAAAAAATTCATAAAGACAGGAAATTTGCTATATTTTGAACGAAAATTATAGCGAACTCTCAAATAATTATATTTCTGTGTATTTAGGGGATGGGTGTAAAGAGGGTAAAAAAAAACTTTTTTTGACCCAAGCGAGTGGGGTGTCATTTGAAAGAGCACCGAATTTCCAACACATTGCAATTTTTTTAGAATTTTCTGGTACCCCGTTTTTGAGTTATTCTAAAAAATGTGCAAATTCCAGACCGTTCCCCCCCCCCTACGTTTCGACACTGATTGACAGAAAAAATTGAAAAAATTCATAGAGACAGAAAATTTACTATATTTTGAACGAAAATTATAGCAAACTCTCAAATAATTATATTTCTGTGTATTTAGGGGATGGGTGTAAAGAGGGTAAAAAAAAACTTTTTTTGACCCAAGCGAGTGGGGTGTCATTTGAAAGAACACCAAATTTTCAACACATTGCAATTTTTTTAGAATTTTCCGATACACCGTTTTTGAGTTATTCTAAAAAATGTGCAAATTCCAGACCGTTCCCCCCCCCCCTACGTTTCGACACTGATTGACAGAAAAAATTGAAAAAATTCATAGAGACAGGAAGTTTGCTATATTTTGAACGAAAATTATAGCGAACTCTCAAATAATTATATTTCTGTGTATTTAGGGGATGGGTGTAAAGAGGGTAAAAAAAAACTTTTTTTGACCCAAGCGAGTGGGGTGTCATTTGAAAGAGCACCGAATTTCCAACACATTGCAATTTTTTTAGAATTTTCTGGTACCCCGTTTTTGAGTTATTCTAAAAAATGTGCAAATTCAAGACCGTTCCCCCCCCCTACGTTTCGACACTGATTGACAGAAAAAATTGAAAAAATTCATAGAGACAGAAAATTTACTATATTTTGAACGAAAATTATAGCAAACTCTCAAATAATTATATTTCTGTGTATTTAGGGGATGGGTGTAAAGAGGGTAAAAAAAAACTTTTTTTGACCCAAGCGAGTGGGGTGTCATTTGAAAGAACACCAAATTTTCAACACATTGCAATTTTTTTAGAATTTTCCGATACACCGTTTTTGAGTTATTCTAAAAAATGTGCAAATTCCAGACCGTTACCCCCCCCCCCCTACGTTTCGACACTGATTGACAGAAAAAATTGAAAAAATTCATGGAGACAGGAAGTTTGCTATATTTTGAACGAAAATTATAGCGAACTCTCAAATAATTATATTTCTGTGTGTTTAGGGGATGGGTGTGGGGAGTGCAAAAAAACTTTTTTTGGAACCAAACGAATGGGGTGTCATTTGAAAGAACACTTAATTTAAGAAACATTGCAACATTTTTTAGAATTCTGCGATGCACAGTTTTTTAGTTATTGATGAAAAAAAGTGCTATTTTAAGTGTATGTATACCACCCTATATTTCGACGCTGATTTTTAGAACAATTATTCCCAATTTAGACCGTTGAAATACTGGTTAAATCTTTCTTTAGCTAACATAAACAGCTATCGATAAGATTTAACCTCAAGTAACATTTTTGATCAATGTAGATGTGATTGACATTTACTATTAACGTTTACGATTAAACATTTATTCTGTTATGCGTCCATAGTCTGGCGATATAAAGACTTTACAACATAATTTTATGTCATTTATTTTTGATATTGTGTTCTTTTACATTCACGGAACCCTTGGCGAGCGAATTTTATTCGCACTTGTCCGACTTTTTTTTCTTTGGACATGGTAAACAATTTTTATATCGCTTGAAAAAAAAACTTTTACTATTGTTGTATAAAGATCTATTAATTAACTGTAACGCAGCAGAACTGGACTTTATATCATTCTGTAACAACTCTTATTATTGTCTTATGTAAAATTAATTTAATTAAACGAAAAACCGCTTGTAAAACTTCCGGTAAAAATCAGCAGCTTGGTAATTTTGTTGTTCAACTAAGTTTTATAAAATATTAAAGTATCTTATTAAGTTATAAGTTAAATTGCAAAAAAATCTTCAAGCTAAACTAAAATATATGCAATTTAAACGCTTTCTTTCCTACTTTTTTATCATCCATGTTATTTAATGTTAATACATTACGTCTATATAGCTTTAATGACCAGCTTTTAATTTTGTCTAAATTTCACAACAATAAAGTTAAATGAATCAGGATTTTTGACATAGTTACAAAAATTAAAATAACAATATTTTATTACTGATTAATTATGAATTATTTATTAATTTTTGTTCACAATGTGTGAAATGATATGCGGTAATTCTGCGCATTTATTACAAGTAAGCAAAACTGCTAATGTCAAATAAAACATTTGTGTGTTTTTAGGCTACTGTATATAGCGAATATTATGAACCAGTCACATTAATTATGACTAATCTGTTTATGTTTATTAACCATGGGAAATTATTAAGTCTAAAATTCTCAGGTAAAAATGCAGAAAGGTAAAGAATTTCTTTTTCTGAATGTCATGTTTTGATATCAATATTATCGATAAAAGAACGGATGTATGTAAATAGAATATGAAATATGGAAGATCACATTTTAATCAAGTTACATCATTTTTCGAAAATGTCTACAGGTTGGGCTATAGAGAATTGTAACATTTATTTGATTTAATAAATGACATTTGGAAAAAACCGTTCTACTAATTTTTGGTTTTGGAACCAGTTTTCAAACAATTTTGGCCTCTGTCTAGTGAGTTTATATTAATCTTTCATGATTAATGTCAAATGTCGTAATTGAAATTAGTGATCAAATTCCAAGTCAAGTCTAGTAGAAGGAGTCGAGGGGAGTAAGCACAGTAGTACTGCAATAGACCTAATTAGCAGGGGATTCAATGGCGTCTGGGCAAGTATTACTGTCACGCGAAAATAAAAAATGAATAAAAAACGACTGGTGCTCAGTGGTGGTGCTAAGTGTTCGTAAGGTGGTGCTAAGTGTTCGTAATTCATAAAGGAGTCCAGTCAATGAACATCAAATTATGGCGAAAATGTATAACTCTTAAAAACAGCACCGATTTGCACAAAAATTTGATTTTAAGTTCTATGTACCCAGTGCCGGGATTTGTAAGTTGACCCAGTGCCAGGAATTGTTTTTTATTTTTAGGGGTCAAAACTACCCCTATTCGAAAATAATTTTAGAATTATTAATAGAGCTTATCATCGATTGAAATCACATTTAAATAAGTTCAACAGTAGCGTACGCAGGATCAAAGTATGCGAGGGATTTAGATAAAAAATTTAATTTTATTTTTTAAAATTTTTTTTATATTCAAAAAGGTTTTAAACTTTGCCAGACTTTGAAATATGGACAAGCGCTTGCCCATTAATGGTACTTGCTGTTGTTGTTATATTAGAACCATTCCTCAGCCGATCTATGGTTTACAAAAAATAGTCAGAATTTAGATACCTTTGAAAACCAATCACTGATAAACGAATTGGTAAACAGTGCTTGGCTATTGTCATTGAACCATTACTGGAATCATAAATTGCCTGATTTACTCTTAATAGAAATGACCCAATTAATTAAATAAATATAAAAGTTTATAATTCAATAAGTATTTTGCGATAGAACACGATCAAAATTCGAAAACTAGTTACCTAGACAGCAGACCTAAAATATATAAAAGTTCAATTAAATGAATAAGGCGGTGTTTCAAAAAGCTTAACACAGATAAATATATGGGTTATGTTTTTGTTGTTTTAAAATTAACAACTTAACATAATATAAATAGTGTATCTTCATATTTTGCTGCGAGACCGGATACATACCACTAACACCCATTAATGAGATATTGCTGGCTTTTGTCATTTGGTTAAAATTCACTACAGTAAATTCTTTTTATGCTGGGGCCACACCTGCGTGTTATCGCAATAATTAACGCGATAATTGAAAATAAACGCAAGTGTAGCCACAATTTATCGCATTTATATGTTAGCGCGATAATTTTATGGCCATAATTTTAGCGCTATAATTTTATTGTGTTAATTTTAGCGGCATAATTTTAACCCGATAATTTTAGCGTAATAAGTGATTAACGCGCTAATTTAGACGATAGCTCGAATGCCGATAATAAAAGTTAGCGTGATAATTATGGAGGATGTTTTTAAAGAAAATAGTTTATGTATTTTGTTTATAATTTTGAGTTTAGTTTAAAGGCATTAAATAACATTTATGTAATGAAAATTATAAGAATAGGAAAAACAATAATAAACAAAACTAAATTTTTTTGCTTTTAACAGTATTTTGTATTTTGTTCACCCGTCGAGTTAACCTTATTCCAAATTCGGTGCATGTTATAGATTCGACCACTGATTATTGATTAGAATGTAACAACACCTTGATTTTAGGTAGATTTCATATAAAAATCTACCTATTGCAATGTGCGTCATCTCGGAATTTATGAAAAATTTTGGTGTCAAACCACTATGTATGCTAAGCGGATACAAAACGGAACAAAATAAAAAACGATTTAATATCGTTTAGTTTCTAGCGGTCGTGTGCTTTCTCATATGTCTGGACATATGGCACTCTCTATGTGGAACCCAGAAGGTTAAGGAAAAGTTGGATGACCGCCAATGACGTGGAATAAAACTCTACTAGCTGAAGCGCAACATCATGGCAATACATCGGGATAACTAAGGGCGTTTGTTCCCAACAGAGTAAGGAGGTCCAGTCTAGTAGACGCCCTATGCTCCTAAATCGAAGATAATGCAAAAAAAGGTAGGCATTGTAATTTTTCAATTCAAAGGTACGGTTGGAAGTATCTCAGATAAAAACTTCACTTCTTATTTTACGTGTTTTGGATGAATTCGAAACTTTCTTTTCAGTGCCTTGTTCGAATCGTTTTAAATTTTTCAAAGCTGAACTAAAAGGTATTGCTAAGCATCATAAAAACATTTTAGAAGATTTATCCGAAAAATGCAACGCTTTCCATTTTTTAACGTTGAATACTTCGAACCAAGTTATTAAAAAAATATAATTCTCTTCAATGTGCTGCCTTCGTTTTGGACTTACAAAACTCCTACAAAACTAATCTCTTTTTCGTTTTAAGCTTGATTCTGGTTAATTTCAACTTTTTTGATAGAATCGTTAGTTTTTCAGTTATGTGTGAAAAACCGTCAAAAAACATGCTTATTTGAACGAAAAATGCAAGTTTTCAATTGCGAATAACTCGAAAAATATCGATCTATGGAATAATCGTTTTAGAATATTTTCACTTAAAATGTGTCTCTTTATCTATTTTCGGGGTTATTTTGAGGGAAAAAATATTCCACCCCTGGGAAGGGGTGGCATTTACCCCCACGGTAAAAACGCAAATCATCGCTACGACACCTTTAATTTTTTAGTCATCCCTCAACTATTCAGCAAATTTCAAGTTAATCGGTCAAGGTTCAAAGAATTCAGACCCAAAAACGTTTAGTACTAATATGTTTGTAGAACATTTATACAGAAGCGCAACTAGGGGGGCGGGGGCGGTCCGCAAAAACTTAAACAAATCTTCACAATGTTTTCAACGATAAATCACTTAGAAGCCATCTTTACCAGGTTATCCATATAATTTTAAATTATAAATTGTGATAACTTATAAATGTGTCCAATAAATGTGTTATTAGTTCAAAAAGAATCTATTCTACTTTTAAAAATTTTTAAAAGTTAATTAATTAATTAATTAATTTAAAAGTTAGTTTTTGCTTAACTTTACTACCTAATATATGTTTCACATTTCAAACACATTAATTGCAAACACCTAAGGAAACTAATAAACAATCAAATCACCGTGTTTGTACATGTGTTATGTCGCCCATACGTGTAATTAAAATCGAATCTCCAAGTAAACTCAACGACGATAAATTTCCCAAAATAACTCATAAACACCACGAAACACAACGAAAGGACAATTAAAATAACTTCAACTCTGTTTAGATATGTATTACAAAACTTACACGAAACATCAGTACGTTGTTCGAAAATTATGACAGATTATATACTAACATAATTTAGTGAAAAGATTATACAATCAGCGAACTACTCAAAAGCCTCTCCATTTAGCGTTCCGAGAAAATATTTCAAAATCACAAATTCATATTGCTTTCAAAATTCCAAAAATATTGTAAAATAAATTCAAACTTTTTTCAAACAAAATTCTAAAAATATTTCAAACACTATTACAAAATCACAGATTAAACTATTTTCAAAAATTCTAAAAATATTGCAAAAATTATAACAAAATCAAAAAATTGTAACTTTTTCCAAAATTATAAAAATTATAATAAAATCACAAATTTTAAATTTTCCAAAACTCCAAAAATATTCTAAAAAGTCTTACAAAATCAAAAATTGAAACTTTTTTCAAAATTCTAAAAATATGTATATGTAAAATTCAAAAGTTCTATTTTTTTCAAAATTCTAAAAATATTCCAAAAATTAGAATAAAATCAAAAATTTAAACTTTTTCTAAATTCTAATAATTTTCCAAAAATTCTTAAAAGTTCAAAATTGAAACTTTTCAAAATTCTAAAAATATATATAAAATAAAAAAATTTTTTTTTCAAAATTCTTAAAATATTTCAAAAATTGAAATAAAATCAAATATTTAAACTTTTTCTAAATTTTAATAATATTCCAAAAATTCTTAAAAATTCAAAAACTCAAACTTTTTCCATAACTCTAAAAATATTAAATAAATAAATTGTAAAAAGTTCAAAAATGTCCATGTCTAATTTCATTTTCAATTACATTTTCAGCAAAATATTCAAAAACCTTCCATTTAGCGATTCGAGAAAATATCACAAAATCACAAATTCATATTTCTTTCAGAATTCCAAAAATATTGTAAAAATTATAATAAAATCAAACTTTTTTTTAAATTCTAAAAACATTTAAAAAATTCTTACAAAATCAAAAATTAAAACTTTTTCCAAAATTCTAAAAATATTGCAAAAATCATTACAAAATCAAAAATACAAACATTTTTCAAATTTCCAAAAATATTTCAAAAACTAAAACAAATTAAAAAATTTCCATGTCCAATTTCATTTTCAGTTACATTTACGTCATAAAAACAGCTACATTTTTTTCCAAGAAATGGGCTAAAATAATAAATGAAATCATTTTTTGACACGCTTTACATTATTTTTTTGACAAACTTACAATGCCATAATTCTCTATAATAATAATAAATTTTTATGTCAAACAAATTATTAATTTTATTTTTTGAATTGGGTAAAAAAATAAATAAAATCTTTCTTTTGACACACTTGACAACATTTTTTTGCCACAATTCTCTATAATAATAATAAAATTTCATTTCAAACAAAATTTCAATTTAATTTTTTTCCAAAAAATTGAGTAAAAATATAAATAAAAATCTTTCTTTTGACACACTTGACAACATTTTTTTGACAAACTTATAGTACAAAAATCTAGATTTTGGTCTCACATACTAATCCCGACCATCAAGATTTCTCCAAATTCAATGTTCCTTCTCGTAATTACTTAAAATGAAAGTTTTTTAAGCAAAAAATATACAAATTTCCTTTTTTTGCCACACTTGACGATTTTTTGACACACTTCCGGTACAGCTATCGAACACATCGTCCTTTCGGCTCTTCCATTGAGTAAACATAATTTTAGAAAAAAAAAATGTTCAAATCCGTCCAGCGGTTTTCTAGATTTCGTAGGTTGTGACGGCCGGACATACATTTTTTTTGCTTTTTTAGAATCAGTAGGTCCTAAAACGTCGAGAAATGCCAAAAAAGTTTGGGTTAGAATTTCACTTTGAGCTCATGAATGTAATACTTAGGTCTTTCAGACCGAAGTAATATAAAATAAACAACAAACTTGTTTTGTTTTTCTTGCTATCTTTGATGCATTTACTTCAATATGGCGATACAACCTATTGTAGGAAAGCTAGAAATTAACGAAATATTTTGCAGTCGTGGATAAAATAGCATCTTGAATTCGCTTAGGATGATGGCATTTCTTCACTCGGATGATCCCCTCTACTTGCTACGCTCGTTCCAGGAAACTTCATCCTCGTGAAGAATTTTTTTTTTTTTTTTTTTTAATAAAATGTGTTGTGTAATAGGGTTTAGAATATGTGTCACAACAACACATAATTACCTTTTAAGACCCAGGTCTAGACCTGGGTCCCACAACAACTGGCGTTCTAAGCTGTAGATTAACGCTTTTTTTAAACATCTGTGGGTTGAAGCCACCTGAGACTAAGTGTTCCGGCAAACTATTCCATTTGTACGCAGTTCGGACAAAGAAGTCTCTCTGCGATCTGCCAGTATGACAGCGCGTGATCTTTACCGTTTCACTGGTTGCGGCAGCCGATTGCCGAGTGGAACGGGGGTAAGAATAAGTTTGAGGCATGATGCCACTGATTTCATCTGAGCACTGCTGATGACGATATTTGTAAATTGCCTTCATTTTAAGCTCATACAAGATTGCCTTCATTTTAACATACATTTTAACATACAAGATTGCCTTCAATTGCCTTCATTTTAAGCTCATACAAGAATCTACTATTCCTCTATTATTTTCCTGTGAATTACAGTTATGGTTAATTAATTTCAAAATTTGACCATGGCTTCATTTCATGGTTAACCGAATGCAAACATTTAATTAATACTGAAAAAAAATTTACCGTATTCGTTTTCTATGCATTTTTGTCATCCACCATCTTCTTTTGAGCTTGGGTTTTTGTTTATTTAAATTATAGTATAATAAATTTAATAAATAATTATTGACAGCCATATAATGCACCATAGTAGCAGCTTCAACTTCCATCTTAAAACAACTTTTATAAAACACACGATTTTCAATGCGCGGTCAACACAGGTGTAGCCACAACTAAATTAATTTATTAGCGCGCTAGTGTTTTAGCGCAATAATTTGTTAGCGCCAGAATTTTATGGCGATAAATTGTTATGCGATAATGTTAACGCGATATTTTATTAGCGCGCTAATTACTGCGTAACTTAATGCTTTTATTTTAGCGATAATATATGATAGACGATAACGCAGGTGTGGCCCCAGCATTAGAAATATATAGTTTGACAAATATCACCCAAGTTTAGTTATCACTTTTCGACTAAAAGACTTTGATAATAATGTTAAGGTCGGTAAAAGTTTTAAATTTGTTTTTTGAAAAATTTTGATTTAATTTTAATTATTTTGTATTTATTTTACCCAAATTTATACACATGATAATATTTTATATTTTCTTGGTTTTGGTTGCCAGTACTCGGTCATTACTGCAATACTCTTCATCATTATTGATCTGTTACTAGGCCAGCTGTACACCCTTGTATGGTCCAATGCTTTTGTTTTCTCTGGCCATTAATGGCAGCCATTTATTGTCCGATATTATCATCCAGTAAAATTAGGTTAATCGCCTAGTCATGGTTGCTAAAACTTAGCCATTGTTACATTACTAGTCGCCAGTAATGGACCACTACTGGACCAGTTAAACAACCTTGTATGGAAAATTGCTGGATTTTTTCTCTGGTACTCAAATGGCACCTATTTATTGACCGAAGTAATCATCCAGTAAAAGTATAATGAAAGTCATAGTTTCCAGTACTCGGTCATTGTTTCTGTACCATTACTGTAACGCTGTGTACCTTGTATGGGATATTTCATGATCATGTGCGCTATGTCTTTGTCAATAATTAAACCAAGATAGAGTTAAACAAGCATACCCCATAGCTAAAATGGGGTGCGCTTCCGTTGACTGAATCGAGTTTATCCTCCTGCTATTTCTAGTGGTATGCGATGCAATACTCACTGCTATTTCTAGTGGTAGCGATATCTCACGTTAATTCATATATCAATTTTCAATAGCACAGACAAGACTACGCGGTTTTGTCATACCCTTAGATCAAAATTTAAAAATATTACAAGTTCAAAAAAAACTGATTTCTCCATACGGGTTTAAAATTTAAATTAAATTCAAAACACTTTGAGTGCAGCATGAGCATTTATTGGAATATTAAGGGTGGTTAAAATATAGTGCCACCATAAATTTAGTTCGCAGGTAGATGGCATTGAGCTCCTTGTCAATGTCATTTCAAATCCTGCTATGCAAACTTTCAATCGTTTCTATTAATCGTATTGCGCGCATCAGATTTCAATTGACTGTTTGTAGGAGTTAACTAGGCGGGAGTGTTATTTTGGAATGGCATGTTGCGATACATGAAATTCTGTACTTCTTAAAACTAATCGCTGCAGAAGAAGTTATCTTTTCGTTTTACTTAGAACTTGTTTTTATTGAAGCTATAATCCTTTTTTGAAATTCTGTAACTTATGACGTTGAACCCATTTAGTTGTACATAATTTTTAAAGCGTGTTGAATTGATTATGTTAGAACTGCTTGGCGTTTTAACGTGTTGAAGAAATTTTATACACTTTGGAGTAATCTCATACAATTTTGAATAAATAAAAGATCGCTGGCATCAGAAATGGAAAGATTGAGACTATGAGATGCACAATGAACATACACAGCCCTTTTTGTGCCCTCTGAAAACAACCACTCATTGCCGAAACTCCATCATAGCCCTGACTAACCATGAATTGCGAATCAATTTCCAAATTACGAATAGTCTCCATTAAAATATTTGCAAGACTCTTTCCAGTAACAGGTATAAACTGCCAAAAGTCATATTTTATGTTACATCTCTTCAATATATCGGCAACACAATGAATATTGTTCTATGCTAGCTATGTCACTAGTCTCATCAGTCAAAACAGAAAATTAATTTACAGAATTTGAGCGAACAACTATTTTGCTTCAGGATTCAGATAAGCTGAATTTTTTCTTGAAACCTCCGAGTGGTTTTAAGTTTTAATACTTTATTTTTTCATTCATCATATGAATGTAAATATTAATGTAAGCGTTAATTAAAACAATTTTTTTAACCATTCGATGACAGAAACATGAGGCTGGTTCCAACTCCCCTAACCTTTCCTCCTCCTGCGTACGCCACTGAACTTCATTGATGGTTTATTGTTTGAAGGCATATAATTTATGACTTATTTCACATTTTCGCCCTCCTAGAATAAATGTCATTAAAAAGAATGTTGAAATAGCTATTTTTGTATCAAATATTTTATATATTATAAGGTTTTTTAGGACGAATATTTGCTGTTTCAGGACGAGGCGTTAGCCGAGTCCGGAAAAGCAAATGAGCCCTATAAAACTTAATTTAGGTACGTGATGCAAACAATATTTTTTTGTAATAGCTCTCCAAAATTTTCCAGAGTACCTAATCCATTAGATACCAGCGAAATATTCGAAACCATAATAATTATTAATCGAATGGAAAAGAAAGCCTTGAATCTTATACCATAGCAACAAGTTTGTTTTATTCATTTATCAATTCTGTCATCCGAAATTTATCACAAAATTTAAGATACAAACATATTTGAAAATGCTCCGAAATCCAGAAAGTATTGCTGAGAAGGCAAAAGAAATTGTATTGGATTTACTTCCCCGAAAATCTCGTGACATGTATCATAAAGAGTATGAAAATTTCAACAGCTGGAAAGAAAATATGGGCGTAGCCGTTATAAACGAAGATGTGGTATTAAATTATTTTCACGAAAAAGTAAGTAGTATCTAGGCAATTTATACTTTGAGGATTTTTGATTACTCTTTTACAGTCACAAACGTTTAAACCGTCGACAGTATGGTCAAAACAGTTCTGAGTGTCAAAGAAAATATTTATATTGACAAGTTTCCAAAAGTTATCGCTCTTCTGAAGAGGAATTCGGTGCGTTACGAGCCTATAAAGTCTAAGGTGCTATCAAGAGTAGAGATCAATGCATTTTTGGAAAATGCTGATGATGCAACTCATTTGTTAACTAAGGTTAGCGTGTGGTGATTGCTTCTACAGTAGATTTTAATTTTACGCTATTTATTAAGATGCTCTTGTTATCGGCCTTTGTGGTGCATGCAGAAGAGAAGAATTGCACTCTCTACGAATGCAGTATATTGTCCAAAAAGACAGCAGCACTCTTTTAGTTGCTCTTGCTGATACCAAAACAAATATCAAAAGAGTGTTTCTGGTGGTGAGTGGAGGTAAAGTTGTCAACTCATTAGAATTATATCAAAAATATGTTCGTCTTCGGCCAGCACATGTACCACATGATTATTTCTTTATCTCGTACCGTAAAGAAAAATGCACTGTTCAACGCGTCAGCATCCATTCCTTTGGAATTATGCCTTCGACTATGGCCGAATTTTTTAAGCTACCAGATCTCCAGAAATACACAGGTCATTGTTTCTGACGTTGTTCTGCTACTCTTGCTGCTGATGTTGATGTAGATTTGACATCGTTAAAACGCCTAGGAGGTTGGAGGCAAGTACGCTAATAAATATAATATTGTTACGATTACAGAAAAATCTAGACGACTACAGAAAAATCTAGACGGTTACGGTCACTTCCAGGAAAATCAAATCAACAAAATACTACAACAAATTAATGAAATGAATAGTGTTGTTGTTGTACTTCGTGGAATTTGGGTCTACAATGAATAAAATTGAATGATTTTATGAATCAAATCAGCATAACGTAACTTAATCGAATATTCTACTATTTTCTCAAGGTTTCTAAAAAGTGACCTCGAATGATCTAGATAATGCAAAAAACGTATATAAAGAGGGATGTCTTATAAGACAGAATTAGTGTTATTTTAAACCTACGATAGTGAAGTTATAATTATAAAAGTGATATTACTTCGGTCTGAAAGACCTAAGAATTACATTCATGAGCTCAAAGTGAAATTCTTACCCCCACTTTTTTGGCATATCTCAACGTTTTAGGACCTACTGATTCTAAAAAAGCAAAAAAAAAATGTATGTCTGTCTGTCGGCCGGCCGACCGGCCGTCCGTCATTACCTACGCTGCAGGGAAAACCGCTGGAGGGATTTCAAAAAATTTTTTTTCTAAAAATAGGTATACTCAAGGGACAGGAAGTGTGTCAAAAAATCATTATGTGTGTCAAAAATAGCATATTTTCACATTTTTGGCTTAAAAAACGTTCATTTTAAGTGATTACGAGTTGGAACATTAAATTTGGAGAAATCTTGATGGTAGGGATTGGTATGTGAGATCAAAAACTAGATTATTGCATTATAAGTTTGTCAAAAAAATGTTGTCAAGTGTGTCAAAAGCAAGGTTTTTATTTTTTTTTACAAAATTTTTTTAGAAAAAAATAAAATTAATAGTTTGTATGACATGAAATTTTATTATTATTATAGATAATTATGGCATTATAAGTTTGTCAAAAAATAATGTCAAGTTGTCAAAAAATGATTTCATTTATTTTTTAGCCGATTTTTTGGAAAAAAAAATGTAGCTGTTTTTATGACGTAAATGTAATTGAAAATGAAATTGGACATGGAAATTTTTTAATTTGTTATAGTTTTTGAAATATTTTTGGAATTTTGAAAAAGTTTGTATCATTGATTTTGTAATAATTTTTGTAATATTTTTAGAATTTCGGAAAAAGTTTTAATTTTTGATTTTGTAAGAATTTTTTAAATATTTTTAGAATTTTGAAAAATTTTTATTTTTGATTTTATTATAATTTTTGGAATTTTGAAAAAATTTCCAATTTTTGATTTTGTAATAATTTTTTCAATATTCGCAGAATTCTGGAAAAAGTTTGAATTTTTAGAATTTTTGGATTATTATTGGAATTTAAAAAAAAGTTTAAATATTGGATTTCATTCTAATTTTTGGAATATTTATGGAATTTTGAAAAAAGTTTCAATTTTTGATTTTGTTATAATTTTTGCAATATGTTTAGAATGTTGGAAAAGTTTTAAATATTTGATTTTATTGTTTAAATATTTAATTTTATTCTAATTTTTGGAATATTTTTGGAATATTGAAAAAAGTTTGATTTTATTTAATTTAACAATATTTATGGAATTTTGGTTATAATTTTCCGGAGAGAGAACAGAGATAAAAAATACTTGTACTTTAACAAAGAATTATGTTTGATAAACATCGCTGTCCGAAACTAAAAACCATGTCCTCATAAAAGTTTTTTGGAGTTGAATAGGGGAGAGTTGCCATATGCGTACCACTTAACCTTGAAGGCAGTTTAAATATTCTTTAGTAGGCATTTTAGCAAATATTATGATTTATATCCATTTGTTAACTATCAAAGGTGCACCTGAACATAATTTTTTAACTATTCATTGATAAATCATTGTGATATGAACAATTTCTTCAGACCATGCAAAAAGTACGATTAAGGACACCGGTATCCTAAATAGTACCAACCAGTTTCCAATATCGTACCTGATGGGAGGAATTAAAATTAGCTGCTAATTCCATTTGTTCTTCAGTCCATTCACAATATTTCCGCTTTTCCATGCCAAAAAATTCAAAAATATTTTTTTTTGTTTTAAACAGTTTATTCACGCGGCAAATTTGACATCAGTAACTTAAATCGTACCAGTACGATTTCGAAAACTACAGTGTGGTACGATTTAGGAATAAGTCGTCCCGTCAAATATTTGAACTTTAACTTACAATATTATTATCATATTTCTTAAATTCAATAAAATAAATAATAAAACATCATCAGCTCTCAAAAGTATTTAACGCTTCCTCAGAAACTGTACAGTTATATGAAATTCGGTCGAATGAAATCGTTTAAAATTAATATCTAGCTGAAAGTTTTTTACTTATGTTATTCACAAGAAAATACTTATACTGATTATTGTTTTGTTTCTACTTTATTGCCTTAGATAAAAGTTAATATGTTTACCACCAGATTGCATAAAACTGTAATAATTATTGAATAATGGCACTGGTACGATTTAAGTGACCAGTACGCATATGGCAACTCTCCCCTACATAATAAAACCTGGTCTTTGTACTTACTAATCAGTGATCGAACTCAGAAGAGATTTGAGAATTACGTTTATCGGATTGAGAGTAAGGCCAATTCGAAGGAAGTTTTGAAAAACGTAACAATATCTTATTCTGAACAACAATAAAATTCAGGTCGTCTAAAGTAGCCGAAACTTACATAGAAGAGTCGATTGAGTAAAAGAAAAAGGTTTGCAAGCTGCTAATGGGCGAAAAGAAAATCGAGACGCCTCCAATGGATGTATTACCAAGTACATCGTCTGCAAGGGATTCTACAAATCCCCAAATTAATTTACCTGCGAATGAAATTAAGGGTCTTTCATTTGCAGGTAACAGTTTTCAAAATGCGCAAAATTGTTCATTTCATTTTCATTTTTCCGAATAAGATTATTTATTTATTGTTTATTACCTGTTAGATTAGATATTGTTGAGTTCACAGAAATATGCCTAATTAATATGTATTTTAATAATGTATTCTTAGGTTTAATACATTTTTAAAATATTATCGACTGAATCATTTTAAAAAGTCCTAAAATGGTTGCTATGACGACTTTTACGGCTTAGACCGAAAATTAAGCATTTTACGGACTGAAGTGACTCCGTAAAATAGCTATTTTTGGGAGCGTATACAAAAAATGATATTGATTCAGCAACTTGGAATAACTTAATCATATAATGATATTAATTTCAGATTGGTTTACTGCTTTAATTTTTGATCATTTATTTATAAAAACCAACCCTTGCAAAAAATATTGTGACGGTGTTGCATTGACTAACTTCAACACAACACTGGAAGCAAAATATTCTGGATATTTAGTGAGCCACACTTTCAAATCCATCAAATACTTCAATTAATGGCCAACCAATGTTGTAGATTTTGCATATTTGTAATTATAGAAACATTACGGAAAGTTGTGGCATCCCAACATACAAAAATTGTGTTGCAGAAATAGAAAAAGCAAAATATATTTTCCACGGAATTGACAACCCAAGCAGGGCTTGCTAGACTTTGAAATACGGTCAAGCACTAGCCAGTTAATGGTTGACAGTACTTGGCGTTTGTTATTTGGCCAGTAATGAAAAAAGGAATCGGTTGATCTACTGTTTATAAAAAATAGCATGTACACTAGACCGACCCAAAATCAACATGTTTTTTCTTCTTGTTGTTCTTTCCTATACTGAATATCCACACAAAAAATTGGGCCAGTTGTTGCATCCAAGAGCTAGCCCATTTACATTTAATAAAACAAGGTGCAAGATTTGTTGGCTATATAAATATTTCAAACTTTTTAACTATTTTTCTCAGAATTGCGACCAAAAATAATTAATGGAACTTACTGAATTCCGGCTCAATATTTCATAATAGTGTCTTTGCTTCCAGTGACATTTAAAAAAAATGCCATAGAAAATATTAATTGTTTTGCTAAAATAACATTTATTTAGAACACACGTATAACTATTATTCAAAACTAAAAAAGTTTTAGAATAAAAGTTTCTTTATTTAAAGTATTCCTTCAAATTTTCAGTTCAACTTAACAGTGTATTCCTAAAAATAAACAATAAACTAATCAGTGGAGTCATGTTAGTAAAAAAATGTGATATATTGTAATGGATAGCCTGGGATAACGCCTGAACACAGTGTATTATAGTCTCTGATTCATTGGTTGTCATCTTGATTAGCATAAGTGGCTTGTAATAGTTTCTCATCCATCCACCATTGACAGACTTATTTTCCTTATAGTTTCCGTAACCCATAGTTATTTTCATTTATTTATATAAACATTAATATTTAATTTTACAACCCCCTAATATTGACTCATGCTACGTTTCCATCCGTTTAATTTCACCATACTATTTGAATTTGGATTCTTCATGCACTAACCGTGATTGAACAATGAGGTTTTCAAACCTCAAAACAACTGTGCGTATTTGTCCAATCGTAAACATAAAAAGAATTAATATCGTGCTTTGTTATGCCTTCGATTTTCTTTGCATGGGTATTTTCCATCAAATAGTCTTTCCGTTATGGATCTGAACCTCACTGTAATACTGTTGTGGATTTTAGTTTTGTAAGACATAAACAACATAAAGTCGGTTGAACCTACGTTTGATTCATTCTAATTCATTGTTGATTATTATTACTGTGTCGGCAATAATTTGTGTCGCAAAATTATTTTTTTGCAATATTACCAAATAACAAACCGTTTTGTTTAACTATAAAAAATTCCTAACAATTATATACTTGATGTAAATTAATTGCCTTACATCAAAAATACTGTATTCGAAGTTTTCGAAATTGATATTTAGGCTATATAAGGCGTGACTGTAAAATTTTCATTCTCTTGTGCAGCAATTATTCTCTCATGAATGACAAAATAGAAAGGCTGAATTTTGCATTCATGTTTTTTCCATTAAAATTTAAGTTCGGGTTAAGTAGTTCAAATTTTAATTAAATTAAATTTTCTTAACATAGTCTAATTATTGCAAATTGTTTTAAATGTTCCGTCCGGTTAGAAACATTTAGTTCAAATTTATTTGTTTTGTGAAATTTAGAAAAGAAAAGAAAAAGATCATATATTACTAAGTTTACACCAGTATCTAATTTGCTACGTATCAAATTTGCGAGCCATTTTCATCATCATACTTTTTAAATTTGGTACGGTGATGTAAACTCTTATCAATTAGGTATGACATATTAATTTTTAGCGCGTCTTTTTCATTGTTAGTTTTTTGGTTAGAAAAAAAGAAGTTCCATATATATTTTTTATAAAAAACTGTAAACAGTGACCATGTTCTTGCTAAAATTTTTTCACTTTTAATTTCAGCAAAAAAATCACACGAAACATAAATATATATTTATAAAATAAGTCGATTTATTTTAATTTTAAATGTCATACCAAATTTTAGTGTTTACACCGTAAAAATAATACCTATTTGCTACGTACCTAGTTTGATACGTAGCAAATCATCCTACCAAATATTTGATACGTACTTAATTGATAACTGTTTACATCGACCCTAGTCGACCTAATAAGTATAGTCCGTACCTATTAGATACTGGTGTAAACTTAGTATATGTTAGTGCCGTTGCAAACAAAGAAAACTTTAAAAAAATATATATGTTTTGTGTCATAAAAATCAAAAAAAAAATATTGCAACAAAATTAATACTGACCTTGTAGGTCAATCTCTCTGATTTCTATTACATTTTGATCTTGATGTGTGACGTCTCTTAGTCGGTTGTGCTTTGTTTGAGAGATCAGCTGTTTGTTTTCTCCAAGTCTGACGTTCGGTGTAGCCGATGACTTTGTTTAATGGAGATAAACGAAAATTGCTTATTTCTCTAGTGATTTAAAATCTGTGATATTTTTGAAAATTGTGTTAGATTTGTAAATGTCCTGTATAAGTAAAAAGCCGTGTATAACCACCAAAAGCAAGAGAAAATAAATTATATGTGTCGTGCATCATTAACTCCATTTTGGTACAAAAACTCGAAATTTGTGATATTAACCTCAAGGTTAAATGCCACGCAGGTAATGAACTTAAATATTAATGTAGGTCACATCTGATCTTTGAGTATGAGAATTGCCTAGACTTGCATGTGTAAATTGAATCAGAAAATATGGAGGGGCTAAAATCTCAAGCTCTGAGATATCAAGACTTCGGTCTGGGTTAAGGATTTTGATATAGTTTTCGGCAAAAAAACTTTTATGAGGACATGGTTTTTAGTTTTGGGCAGCGATGTATATCAAACATAACTCTTTGTTAAAGTACACGTATTTTTTATCTCTGTTTAAAAATTTATTACAAAACTAACACGAAACATCAATACGTTGCCGGAAAATTATAATCAAAATTCCAAAAATATTGTAAAAATTAAATAAAATCAAACTTTTTCTAAATTCCAATAATATTTCAAAAATTCTTAAAAATTCAAACTTTTTTCAAAATTCTAAAAATATTGCAAAAATTATTACAAAATCAATGATACAAACTTTTTCAAAATTCCAAAAAATATTTCAAAAACTATAACAAATTCAAAAATTTCCATGTCCAATTTCATTTTAAATTACATTTACGTCATAAAAACAGCTACATTTTTTTTTTTTCAAAAAAATTGGCTAAAAATAAATGAAATCATTTTTTGACACACTTGACATTATTTTTTGACCAACTTATAATGCCATAATTCTCTATAATAATAATAAAACTTCATTTCAAACAAACAATAAATTATATTTTTTTTTTCAAAAAATTGGGTAAAAAAATAAATAAAAATCTTTCTTTTGACACACTTGACAATTTTATTTCAAAGAAACAATTTTATTTTTTTCCAAAAAATTGGGTAAAAAACTAAATAAAAATCTTTTGACACACTTGACAACATTTTTTTGACAAACTTTAATGCCATAATTCTCAATAATAATAATAAAACTTCATTTCAAACAAACAATAAATTATATTTTTTTTTTCAAAAAATAAATAAAAATCTTTCTTTTGACACATACTTGACAACATTTTTTTGACAAACTTATAATGCCATAATTCTCAATAATAATAAAATAAAACTTCATTTCAAACAAACAATTGATTTTATTTTTTTTCCAAAAAATTGTGTCAAAAAATAAATAAAAATCTTTCTTTTGACACACTTGACAACATTTGTTTGACAAACTTATAATGCAATAATCTAGATTTTGGTCTCACACACCAATCCCGACCATCAAGATTTCTCCAAATTTAATGTTCGCACTCGTAATCACTTAAAATGAACGTTTTTTAAACAAAAAATATGCAAATTTCCTTGTTTCGACACACTTGACGATTTTTTTGACACACTTCCGGTACAGTTATCGAACACATCGTTTTTTCGGCTCTTTCCATTGAGTAAACCTATTTTTAGAAAAAAAAAATTTTGAAATCCGTCCAGCGGTCTTCTAGATTTCGTCGGTTGTGACGGCCGACAGACAGACACACATTTTTTTTTTTTTTTGCTTTTTTAGAATCAGTAGGTCCTAAAACTTCGAGAAATGCCAAAAAAAGTGGGGGTAAGAATTTCACTTTGAGCTCATGAATGTAATACTTAGGTCTTTCAGACCGAAATAATTAGGTCTTTCAGACCGAAATAAAATATAAAATTGAATAGAATTATTGCATCTTAACTTATTTTAGCCAAATCGCTTTTCAATTAGCAAATTATAAATTAAAGATGATAAATTATTTGAGTGTTAGTTGTATTTTGTTGTAGTCATTTAATAACCTAGAAGAATTGATAGTAATATAAAAATATTGATGATAGTGTTTAATTTACACAAAATTGTAAATAACTGTTTTTAGTTCAATATTAAATTTTAATAGTGTTTAATTTACATGAAAAAATAGTAAATAACTGTTTTCGGTTCAATATAAACTTTAATGGTGTTTAATTTACACAAAAAAATTGTAAATAACTGTTTTTGGTTCAATATAAAATTTTGATAGTGTTTAATTTACACAGAAAATTGTGAATAACTGCCTGATTCGAATATACAAAGAAATTGCTGACCGAAGTTACTTTTTGTGGGTTGTTGTGATCGGGAGACACTGTTGTCAGAACCGCAGAGATCGTCTTCGCTTTGCCAACCGTGTCGACGTTTAATTATTCAAAGTGTTACATTGTATTTTCAACGGACTCAGCTATAGCTGCATTTACAAGTTTATTCACCGACTGGTTATACCAATTATTACCTGGAAGTTTCAACATATTTAGCTGTATGTGCATATTATACAACGCTTTTTTTTATATGTACAAGTTTTCGTATGGTGTTTTCCATATATTCAACCGTATTTGCTAACTTATTTCACGTTTATTTATACAACCTGTCGCCTGGTGATTTCAACGGATTCAACTAAATTTACCAAATTGTTCAACAAGTCACGGCATTGAATTTGCGCTTTATTCGGCTATATTTACAAATTTATTCGTCGATTATTTACCCGACTTATTACAACGAATTCTCAACGTATTCAACTATGATTGTAAATTCATTCAACGATTATTTATATCAATTATTGTATTGAATTTTCGCCGTACTCATCTGCATATTTGCAATTTATTCATCGTTTCTATATATATATACAAAGATTTGCGTGGCATTTTTCACCTTTTCAACCATTTTTGCTAACTATTTCAACGTTTATTTTTCACAACCTGCTACCTGATATTTTCAACGTGCTCGCCGATATTTGCAAAGCCATTCAACGTTTTTATATACAACTTTTCGTGTGGTATTTTCCCACATATTCAACCATATTCACAAATTTGGTCAACGTTTATTGGTACGAATTTATATTTTATCTACAACGTATTCAACTGCATTTGCTGAGTTATTCAACGTTTGTTTACACAAATTATCACCCTGTATTGTCAACGTAGTCAACGATATTTACAAATGTATTCAACGATTATTGGTACTAAATATTATATTGAAGTTTCAATGTATTCAACCGAATTTGCGAATGTATTTAACATGTTTTTTTAGTACGAATTGATACATTATACTTACGACGGATTCAACCATAAGTACTAATTTATTCAACGATTATTTATACAACCTATTTTACCCTAATTACAAAGTTATTCAACGATTAGTTATGCCAATTACTATATTGAATTTTCGACTTGTTCACCTATGATTACAAATTTATTCAACGAATATTTATACAACGTATTCAACCATTTATTCAACGATTATCTATATCAATTGTTGCTGCGTATTTTTCAACATATTCAGCTATAATTGCAAATTTAGTCAACGTTTATTTATACAATTTATTACCTGATCGTTTCAATATATTCAACTATAATTGCCAATTTAGTCAACGTTTATTTATACAATTTATTACCTGATCGTTTCAACATATTCAACTATAATTGCCATTAGAGTCAACGTTTGTTTATACATTTTATTGCCTGAACTTTTCAATGTATTCACCTATATGGCGGTGCTGATGAAGGGCTGAAATAAGCAGGATTTGGAGGCTAGGAGGATATAACCATGGGTGAGTGTATTTTATTTGTTTTTTTTATTCTTATGATTTAGGGGTGTGAATGAGTGTGTGTGTGTGGGCGTATGTGAGTGAATGAGGGGGTTGAACGTGCCGACCGTGGGTCTTTCGTAATGAGGGGTCGCCAGAGTCCCCTCTTTTCACTTGTAATTTTTTTTCCATTTCTGTTAATTTGATGAAAATTGCGTACATTTCCGCATTTGTGCTGAAGCAGTAGGTTTACAATATCTCCTACTCACGATGGCTGAGCCTTAGTCGTATGGCATTACAAAAAATCTAGGTATGCACCCTGCTAAGCCATTCTCATTACCCCAATGAGAGAAGACTTCATTACAAATTGGCACCCAACGTGGGGCTCCTCTAAGGGTATCTACAGCGATGTTGGACTCTGGAGAAGTCCCTCCATATTTTCAACAAATTTAGAAAATTTTTTTTTTAAATTTTTCATCTTAAATTTACTTTTCATTCCACCAAAACAATAGCTAAAGACTCTGGCGGCGTAGAAGCAGTTCCCTGCTTCATACGCGCAGGAACAAAGGAAGTCTGAGATCCCTCAGACTTTTCTTTGATGGGGAGTTGCGTCCCTACGCATCCAGCAATGTTCTCCTTTTTTTTGTATTTTTCTTAAACGCAAGGGTGAGAATAATTTCTCGGAATTATTCTCAATGGGCATTACAACCCCACGGACCCTAGTTACGGGTTGGGTTTCTGGAGACGTCTCCAATGCCGAAGGTGTCTCAGGTGTCAGATCTAGACTGCCGTGGTTTGGTGTATACGCCAAACCTCGTCCGAGTCTGATCACCTGGTCAGGCTTCGGGTTCGCGGGGTCCTCTGAGCCCAGCCCGCGCTACTATTGTCTAACGTTAGCGACCCCTCCCGGCAATACTAGCTTCCTGTGATTGAGATGTGCTGGTTCTCATCGGATGATACCGAGGAAGTTCTTCCAAGACAGCTTGGCCGCTGTCGAGGGAAGATTTCGTTCGGCCGTCATGCTGATGGGTAACTGGTCCATCTTTGCCACAGCACCTTACCGTATGTGTTGGTGGCGTGGATCGCAACTGGCGAGTGTTGTTAATAGAATGATGGTTCAAAGGATTTATCTTCTGGCCATCCCATCAGCACTCGTCAGCTGGGTGAGACACTACCAGCACATACCCCACCTTATTTCTGTCTCTCCCTACCTTCTCCCATCCTTATCCATCCCTTCTTGTTCCCTTTCCTTTTCCACTTCCCATCTTTTAACGTAGATCACCTTTAACTTTCTTTTGATCCCCAAAAATTTTTCTTACACTCATAAATAATTGTAACAAACCAACTAAAATTGAAAGAACGCTGATGGGCACCTCCAACCCCGGAGTGATGGACACCCCGTGGTTGGATCCGACTTTCCTCCATCCGTCAATAAAATTGAATAAATAAATATATATAAATAAATATATGAAGAAATAAATAAAAAAATATTTATATAAAGATATATAAATAAATATTTATACACAAACACAAAAAATAAATAAATTAATAAATATTTATACAAAATAAATAAAATAACTAATAACTAAATATTTATATAAAAAACAAAAAAAAATATATATAAATAATTAAATAAATCGGCTGATAATATTAGGTATTTATTATTTTTTTCTCTCAAATTGTAGGATCCACCTAAATATAATACAAAAAAAAAAAAAACGAAAATTTTTGATATCAAGAACCAATAATATATATAATATCAAGAAGACATATAATATCAAGAATAAATACAACATCAAGAAGAAATACAACATCAAGAATAAATAAATTTGCCAAAACATCAATCACCTCAAGAAAAATTACATTAAGGTAAATTGTGAAAAGGACCAACTAAGACCAGTAATAACATTTTGTTTTGTGTATTCAACAAAACATGAAATTTTTTTTTTAATTTGTTGATCCATTCCCCAATTAAAAATTAGCATTAGCTAGATTAAGGTTAGGTTAGTTGATAGTTTTTTTATATATATATCTACACTATTTTCGTATTTTGTGACCGGTAACGTTTTATAATTGCCATCTTCTGCCATATTTTTAGTATACTTATTTTCTCTCACATCTCAACGTTTATCTTTGTTTTGTTCATATATCAGCATCTTGGGAAACAATAGTAAATAGTAGTGAAATAATATTAAAATAATAATAAATCCTATTCAATATAATTGTCGAATTGCAAATAATATCGCACGGCTGTTTAAGGTTTGAATAACAGATTCTTCATACAACTCTTTAAATTCTGCTCCAATATATTTAATTACAGTAATACCTTAGGAATTGTCACCTTCTGCCATAACTTTAGTATACTTGCTTTCTTTCACCTCTCAACGGTTATCTTGGTGTGATCCAATACCAGACTGATCACGAATATTAAGTTTTGTTGTAATAGCTAGTCTAACAGTGGTCTCTATAAATCAACCAGGAATAAAATTTTATTTTTGTAATAATTACCTGTTTGTACTTTTCTTTGTTTTCTTTTCATCTGCAATAGTTAGTATAACGATTGTCTCTTCACCCTCCATATTCGCGCTTTTATTGGTCCAGCATTGGGCTGCTGTTTGCGTTTTTGAATATTTATAATGTCGGCCGCAGATAGGATTGACGTTTCAGACAGATCTAGCTCCTGTGCGGTCTGTCAGCATGAGATGGTGCCGGCTGACGTTAAAATTCTCACAAGGTGTAACCACCTGTTCCATGACATCTGCCTCAACGATTGGTTGTTGCAGCGTAATACCTACCGGATTTGTCGAGCCGTTTGCGAGCGCGCGGAATTACAACGGTTACCTCGAGGGATGGACAAGAATAATACGGCAGTACCACCTCCCAGAGTTTTGCCTAATTTTGTTTATTTATATTTATAGTTATTATTGTTTTATGTTTATGATCATAATAATTTTAACTTTTAAGTCAAACAATTTTAGAAACTATATAAAATTTATATGAATAATTTCATAACGAAAATATGTTGAACAAAACGCCTGTCAACATTTATTAATTTTATACAATTTTTTATTGAAGCATTTGTATTATTATTTACATAAATTTGAACTTTTACACATTTATATTAAAGTTGATATTTTGAACTTACGAAAAATATTGAAATAAATCGCCAATAAACAAACATCTACAACAGGAAATGTCATAATGATTTGTGTTCCATTCTTGTTGTGGTGCAGTGAATCTCGCTTGATAAAGATTTTATCAAACCAGCTACTCTATTTAGAGCTTCTGTATAATATAGGTCCAAAATCACAAAAAATCTATTCAAATTATTGATTTTAATATTTTCAAGGATATTTTTCGTTCATTTTCAAACTTACCCGAATTCGATTTACAATAGCAATGACAATTGCTAATAAATTATTTAACTTATTTTCCCATTGTGCAATAATTTTATTATAAGTAACTTATTTGTTTATTTACCAGAAGTTGAATTTGATAACTCTTCGTTAAAGTTCATAGACAATCCAGCGATCAGAAAATTGAAAAATATTTCGTATAAACTGTAAATCGGTAATATGCAAATTTTACACACAAAATGTAAATATGTAATTGACATCCGTAAAATAATATAAACAAATTTCAACAGCATTTAAAACATAAATGATTATAATATTTCTTTAATATTAATTTAAGCAATTATGAATATGAATTAATTAATTTTGATAGCAACAGAGAAAATAAAAACTGAATGTAAAAAGTAAAATATTTCTAAATTTGGTATCATTGCATTCTTTGATTGACTTTGATTTGAATTGAAAATGATTTTTGAAAACGATCATTGAAACGTTTTAATTTTGACATAAAATTGATTTGATCAATGTTATATTTGGAATTATTTTGGAATTTGGTAAGTTCAGATATAATGCAAAACAGCAAAAGATGTCAGAATGCTCCACAACTTTAAGGGAGTAAAGCGCGACAGCAAGTGATTAGATTTTAGTGTTTTGTGCCAGTTGATAGTCGTCTGTATAAACATAGTTTATAGTACGTAATTATAGTACGTAATACAGTACGTTATAATTATAGTACGTATAGTGTGGCAAACACTAGTAATTTAATTTTAACGGGTTTTTAATCGTAATCACATCTTCTTTTTAGGGTTCCGTTTTTTATACGGAACACTATTGGTGAGAGTACAACGTGTTTTTCACATTATTTCGATTATCTCGTGAACCATTAATCCGATGAACTTAAAATTTGAGGTGCTTATAAAACTAACCTATCCACACAAGATGGCGGGTTAAAAAATAAATAAAGTTGTGTTTGTTTGTTTTAAAGAGGTACGATGTACAGCCTTTGAAAACATACATTTTTTTATCGAGACGAGTAGGGTATCATATGAAAGGGCTTCATTTCAGCATTATTAAAAAATATATTTTGGAATTTTACACCTCACCATTTTTTGTATAATTTTTAAAAATGACGTTTTCTGGATGTTTTATGGCCACGATTAATTTTACACCTCACCATTTTTTGTATAATTTTGAAAAATGACGTTTTCTGGATGTTTTATTGCCACGATTTACTCCGACCCTACTTCATCGAAAATCTTGAAATATATTTGGAATGATAGAAAATTGAGTAGGTTTTTAATGAAAAACATAGAAAAGTGACAGATACTCATAACTGTATTTATTAAAGGGGTGGGAATGTTAAGGGGTAAAAACGTCATTTAAAACCAGGTTATGTGGGGTGTCATTTGAAAGAGCACTTGATTTTAGAAATATTGCCATTTTTTTTTAGAATTTTGCAATTCATAGTTTTTGAATTATTATCAATAAGGTGACACAAAAAGTTGGTCCCCCCTCCATTTCGAGCCTAATTAACAGAAAAACTTGAAAAAAATCACAGAGACAGGAAGTTTGATAAACTCTGAACGAAAAATATAGCGAACTCTCAAATAATTATATTTGTGTGCTTTTAAGGGATTGGGGTGGGGAAGGGTGAAAAAAAACTTTTTTGACCCAAGCGAGTATCATTTGAAAGAGCACCGAATTAAAAAAACTTTACAATTTTTTTTAGAATTTTGCGGTACACAGTTTTTGAGTTATTCTAAGAAATGTGCAAATTCCAGACCGCCCCCCCCCCCTACGTTTCGACACTGATAGACAGAAAAAATTGAAAAAATTCGTAGAGACAGGAAGTTTGCTATATTTTGAACGAAAATTATAGCGAACTCTCAAATAATTATATTTCGTGTTTAGGGGATGGGTGTAAGGGGTGTAAAAAAAAACTTTTTTTGACCCAAGCGTGTGGGATATCATTTGAAAGAACACCAAATTTTCAAAACATTGCAATTCTTTTTAGAATTTTCCGGTACACAGTTTTTGAGTTATTCTAAAAAATGTGCAAATTCCAGACCGTTATCCTCCCTACGTTGCGACACTGATTGACAGAAAAAATTCGTACAGACAGGAAGTTTGCTATATTTTGAACGAAAATTATAGCGAACTCTCAAATAATTATATTTCTGTGTGTTTAGGGGATGGGTGTAAGGAGGGTAAAAAAAAACTTTTTTTGACCCAATCGAGTGGGGTGTCATTTGAAAGAGCACTTAATTTAAGAAACATTGCAACATTTTTTAGAATTCTGCGATGCACAGTTTTTTAGTTATTGATAAAAGAAGCGCTATTTTAAGTGTATGTATACCACCCTATATTTCGACGCTGATTTATAGAACAAATATTCCCAATTTAGACCATTAAAATACTGGTTAAATCTTTTTTTAGTTAACATAAACAGCTATGGATAAGATTTAACCTCAAGTAACATTTTTGGTCAATGTAGATGTGATGAACATTTACTATTGACGTTTACGATTAAACATTTATTCTGTTATGCGTCCACAGTCTGGCGATATAAAGACTTTACAACATAACTTTATGTCATTTATTTTTGATATTGTGTTCTTTTACATTCACTGAACCCTTGGCGAGCGAATTTTATTCGCACTTGTCCGACTTTTTGTTATTTAATTTTGAAAACAATCCAAGAACTCTTTAAAAATAAAATAACAGAATTCTCTAATGTCGAATTCTTTTTGTCCAGAGTGAAAAAGTGATTTTTTTTTTTCATAAAAAGAACATGCAAAAATATGATCCAGCTTTTTAGTTGCATTTGTGAACTGTCATTGAATATTTTTGTAATTAATTGTATTTAATTAATTCGTTTATTATTAATTTTTAATTTAAAACACGATTTAAACAATATTTTATTTAAAAAGTAACTATTTCACTATTAAAAGAAATAATAAGTAAATGGCGTTTTGTTTGTTTACTAATTTTGACAGATTTTTTAAATGTATTTGTATTCTTTATTGTATTTTAAGCTTGCTCTAGCTAAAAATCGAGATTCAAACAAAAGTTTTTGGGGCAAAAAAAAAATCACTTTTTTTGGTTAAATAGAACACGTAATGTCAAAAAAAATTGATCTCAGATCAAAACGGGGCGTGTTAGAGCAATTTTTTTGGCAAAAAGAATTCGACATAAATTTTTCAATTCTAATGTCGGAGTTCCTTAAAAGTTTTAAAAAAAATTAATTGAATTTTAATACGGGTGATAATTGATTATTGATAATTTAAATTATTTACATTTAGTTTAATTTTGGAAAGTTATTTGATATTTAAGAAGTTCGTTAATTATATTTATTTTCCTTGGTTGTTAAAATTAATTTATATTATAAAAAAACTTTGTACATATTTTAAAAACAAGACACTCTCAAGAAATTACGATAATCATTAAAAGAATAATTGTTGTCAAGTTCTTTTCGATAAACATTAAAATAAATAATATTTATTGTCAAGTTCTTTTTTATTTAAAATAAATTTAAAACGATTGTTTTAATATTTAAAAGAAATATAGATAACCTAAATAACTAAACTAGTTTATTTAAATCAAATTCTAAGTTACTGAGATTGAAAGTGGAAGTTTTTATTTTAAAAGAATTTTCTTATTTTGGTGTAATTAATAATTTTAATTTGGAACGTGAACTTTGTAACTTGATAAGAAGATTAGGTTTAACTATTTAAATTTGAAGACAGAAGTAGCAAATAAATTGATTCATAATCAGCTTTCAACTGGAGTGAACAATAATTTAAAGAATGGATTTTAGTTTGGTTAATTTTATGAAGATCATCTTTCAACTGGAATAAACAATATTTTCAAGATTGGATTTTAATTAGGCTAATTTAATTATCCATAATAGTACGTAATAAGCACTATGCTTCTTACGTGACCGAACATGAAATTTAAACAAAACATTTTGATTTGATAATATGTCAGAATTAATGGTTCTTGATGCTTCAATCTACAATGGCTTCAAGCTATAGTGTTGTTAAATCTTTAAATTCTGTACGTTTTTGGAAACGTCTTAAGAAATTCCCCTAAATTCAGTTTTCAGGAGTTGATATAAAAGAACGTCTTTCAAACGCCAAATTTTAGCAAAACTATTAATAGGAGTAATCATCAATAAGCCATCCGATCTGCATACACTCAGAGAATTTTGTTAGTAAATTTAATTACCGCCCGTTTTAAAAATGTGTAATAAGTTATTTTATCAATCTAATAACGATTTTTATTAAAGTAATTGCCACATTCGTTCGATTAATACTTTTTGTTATTATTTTAATAAAAATGTTTATCAAAATAAAAATACGGTCAATATTATTAAAAAAATCACAACGGTTGATTAATAACCAATTCTTATTAAAATGATGAATTCAGACAATCAAATAAAAAATTATGTGATTATCGTAGAGCTACTAAAATAAAAACATAAATTATTATTTTTGTAGTTAATTTTAATAACCATTTTATTAGATTAATCATCGACGTTTTTACTTTCAAAACGTAGGTTATTAAATTAATAATAGTATACATTAATCTTACTTTAGGTTATTATTTTGAATAACGATTAATAAAATATTGGTAAGAAACACAGTTTATATCCAGACGCTGAATAAACAACTTTAAAAAATATTTAAAAGTTTTGTGAAAAGTTAAAAGTGTTAAGAAAATGGAAAAAGTAAGATTATTTTATTAAACGATAACGTTTGGTATGTGAAACTTTGTAAATTTTTGTACTGTCTATGGTGTGGTAAAAAAATTGGTTTTTCAGTTCCTGAAGCAGATTCATCAGACAGAACATGTAGAAATTTTGTTCGATGAACAGAGTAGTTAGGCTAAAATTGAGTCTGCATGGGACAGGACCAAACAACTGAGACTCAGCGACATTTCAAAATTAAAATTAACTTCGGAAATTTTAACCAAATGGAAGCAATTTAAATTACCGCTTGGTTATAAACTGGTAATTAATAATTCAATATTAGTATATTTCAATAACATTTTAATTATAATTATAATAATATATATATAATAATTATAATTAATTATAATAATATTCCTTTTAAAATTTTCAGATAGACATTTATTTTAAAGCAATGTTTCCGAAAGCCAGCGATTTTGGTTGTAAATTACCAACCATTTATTCAGAAAACTCAGCCCATTTTTGAAGAACAAATTAAAGATGAAAAGTTAAGAGAGATGGTTGAAGAACTTCGCAATACAGAGAATATGACAGAAAGTAAGTTTTTTAAATTTGTTTTTTGGCTCCAAAAACTTGAAAATCAAATCTTGATGCAGCAGAATTCCATTCAAATTTTACAGCAACAGAATTTTTTGCTGTCAAATTTGTATGAAATTCTGTTTCTGTTTCTGATGTATTTGAATACCCGGCTATAAGCTAAAACGTTGTTTTTGGACATGTCATTTGTAATTTTTTTGAGTGAAAACAATTAAACCTATTCAATGTTAGATTCTGTAATAATATAATATTTTTCTGTTTTATATTATTTAGATGATATTCTGCTATCAACAATGTATTTACTGCACAGGATACTCCGTCAAACCAACAAAACTTTATAGCATAAAATTTATAAGAAATACACTGTTCGATATTCTTAAAACAGTTTTGCCATTATAGGCGAAACTGTTCAAAATGATGAAGAGATGTTACAAAAGTATTTCGATAAAAAATTACCAATTCAGCCCCTTTTGTTAATTAGTGGGTCTATTATAAAGCCAAATAGTATGCTTTGATAATGTACGGTATGAAGTTTATACAACATGGAATAGTAGATTCTTGTATGAGCTTAGAATGAAGGCAATTCTTCACGAGGATGAAGTTTCCCGAAACGAGGGTAGCGAGGGGAGGGAATCCTCCGAGTGAAGAATTGCTATCATCCCAAGCGAATACAAGATTTTATTTTATTCACGACTGTAAAATATTTCGTTTATTTTCCAGTTTTCATGCAAAAATTTGTATCGCCATAATGAAATAAAAACATCAAAGATAGCGAAAAACAAAACAAGTTTGTTGTTTAATTTGTTAGGGGAATATTTAATAAACTATAGAGCTGTTAAAGAATTTTAATCAAATTCACTAGTTGTGGAATGAGTACAATTACAATGGAAGCATACGCATGGAAAGCATATATTCTTTAGTCGTGGATAAAGTAATTGATGTGTGCTTCAAAATATTTTTTCTATGCGAAAAGTCAATTCACTAGTGAAAAAGAATAACAAATTATAGTTGCTATGGTTTTTTATATAATTTTATAAAGTATTTTAAACAACGTAACCATGAAAAAATAGAATATGTATTTTGAATGTTTTGTTGTCGATTTATAACTTTATAATTTATAGTAAATATTGATTATATATATACTATCATGGAAAAAATTGCATTTCTACGCGAGATAAAAACGTTTTTCGTTCGTAAGCATGTCTCACTCGACGCTAGCGCGTCTCGTGAACATATGTTTACTCACGAAAAAACAATGTTTTCATCTCTTGTAGGAAAATATACTATTATTTATTCAACTTAAAATATCCGCAATCAGCAACCAATTTTGGAATTTTATCCAAAAGTATTTTTATACATTGAAAGGCGATAAAGAAAGAGCATATTCTTCGGTCAATTTGTTGATTGATTTGTTAAATTCAAATCAATAATATATATTATTAGTTTAGCTACGTAAATTTATTTTTTAATTAATAAAAAATATAGTAAAATATAATAAATATTACTATATTTTTTATTTTATATACGCACATAGATTCCTTTTGTTCTTTTAATTTTTATCACATATAAATTTAAAAATACTGTAAAGCAAAATTATGAATTATTTTAGAGTTAAAACTGTGAAATATAAATACTTTAAGATTAAATGAAAATAATTGAAATAAATAAAATCGTTAATAAAAAATTTATGCTCTCTTTTATTTAAAAAGTGTAAAATATAAGTTCCATTATTAATTTAATAAATTTCATTATTTATTTAATAACATCTTATTATTGATATAATAAGAACCTATTATTAATCTAATTAGATTGTATTATTAATCTGATAAACTAATATTATTTTAAAAACAATTTTATTATTATAATAATATATGTCATTTATCCAAGGGATACCTAATATAAATGTAATCCATTATGTTATTATTTCAATAAGAATTTTTATAAATATAAAAGCTATCGTTTTTAGATTTAAAATTTAATTTTTTTTGTTAGTAAATATTACGAACAAATAATATTAGTTTAATAATGCCTGTTATTACGAAATTAGTGAAAATAATCACAAGTTGTGATTGGCTGTATAATAATCACCAAATTATTAATCTAATAGCTATTTAGATAGTTTTTAATAACAGAATTCTCTGAGTGTAAGATTCCGAATTTAAAAAAAAAAAAACCATTATAACCCACATTTTCTACAAATTCTATAAATCTGGTGATTTTTCATGCTAGAAATTGGCAAATGTCCAGTTCATTCCCAAAAAAGAACGAAAAGTGACATTTCAATATAAAGACCAATAAGTAAGACTATCAAGACTATTGGTCCTATCTAAAATATATAAACCCTATATTAATACACACCTATCAAAATTATTGGAAGACAACCATTTGATATCTGATATTGGGGTTTGTAAAACAAAAGATCAACAGCCGATCTTGTCAATATCCGAATATCATTCCTAGCAGTGCTCGGACAAAGTCAGAATTGCCATTTTTACTCATCAATTGGTTTGTCCAAACAACTTTGGGAATCGCTGTCCTAGCGACAGAATCCAAAACTATTTCTTTGTCTGAATATAAATAGCATGTTTCTCCTGCATCATTAGTCTCGAGCGGCTTCATTCTACAAAATCTATAAAGCATGTTGTTGTGGGACCTAGGTATTAAAAGGTATATATGTGCTGTTGTGGTACATATTGAAATGCCTGTTGCACAACTATTTTTGTCAAAACCCAAAAAACATTTCATGGTGAAAAGATTTGAAGAAATCAACCAAATCTTCATTGAAATAGTTATGGTTAACAGTTACAGTAAATAAAAATCCATGATTTTTACTAAACAATAAATCCAGAATAAGAAATTAAGTTGCACTAACCTAATAAAATCCAACTTCCACCATCAAAACCGGTCATTCTAATGCATGCTGATTTTAAGATAATTAACTTATAAGACTAATCATTATGTCAAATTTAATACAAAATACTATAAATTAAAAGGTGAGAATATATTGAGATTCAGGAAGCCTTCGATCTTTACCGACACTCCTACACAGCTCAAGACCGTACGAAACAAAGGTTGTTGACATTTAACTGCGCCAATTAATATTCCATAATACTTGAACTATTTTAAATTAGTAGAATAAAATTAATTCACACAACATTCACACAAAAAATAAAAAACCGGTAAAAGGAAACAAGAAATCAAAACAAATTATCATAGAACACCACCCCGGATCCAAACATTGCTTTCGGATGAATACATGCATATATTCAATTTGGTTTAAATTATGCATGTATAATTTAAACCAAATTCAATCCTTGAACAGATAATAACTTTAAAATTTATTACCGAAAATTAATTTTAATTTATATCACGAATTATGGGAAAATACTAACGCAATTTTTTTTAATGACGGTAAAAGTTTCTATTATTAGTAAAATCACTTTTATTATTTATTATCATGACTGAATGGATTAATATTCATTCTAACACTGGCATTTAATCCAAAACGAATGTCAAGGAGCTAATCCTCCTACCTTTGCAGAATAGCATTTTAAACTGTTTTGGATAACAATAAAAAGATCAAATGACAATATTTTGATAGCCTTGTTTGGTTATATAGATCAAAATCGTATCACATACAAACATAAAATCTTGAAAATTCTTTTAATAGTTAAGTATATTACGAACTTTTTGTTTATTTCCTGTTTAATTGATAACCATCGATTAAGTCAACACGTTAAACTTTAACAAAACTATTTTGTTGTACAATAAACGTTAATTGATTTAAAAATAATAATTTCTTTCTCGTAAAATTTTCCCTCCATCATTTCCGATTAATTTTTATGGTTACGATATATTTCAATTAATCAAACAAATCGTCTCATCAACTTTATATAATTTATTATGTGAAGCGAACACAAAAACAAAAATTTAACACTTCTGGTACAAATATTTTAAAATTTAGCGACTTTTGTTTTCTTTTTTTTCTTCTTAATAACAACCAATAAAAATTGCGGAGGACACGGATTTAATGTTAGACGAAAAATGAAAAGAAATGAAAAACAAAATCGAAAATAAAAAACAAAAACACAAAATTTTTCAACAAAAGCTTATTTGAAATATATTTAATTGATTATAAAATGACAAAGTTTATATGAATTTTTAGTCAGTTGTTATTAAGAATTTTTAAGATGAACATCACCATGAAGTTATTAGTTTTGGTAAATAGATTAAATATATATATACAATATATATATATATATATATATATATATATATATATATATATATATATATATATATATATATATATATATATATATATATATATATATATATATATATATATATATATATATATATATATATATATATATATATATATATATATATATATATATATTTTTTTTTTACAAATTTAGTTTTATAATTTTGATTGAAATAATATTTTGAATTGTCGGAAATTAGTTAAGTGAAAGTTTTTCTTGTGTTTATTATTAGTACATAGGATTGAATTAATTAGATTTTTTTAAAATAATTTAAGTGAAATTGTTTCTTTTTATATATTAAGATGCATTTACTTTTAGCTACCTTACATACATATGGGTAATTAAATATGATTTTAAACAAAATTGGATTACAAATGGATTTAAACAAAGTCAACTGAAAATGGTCGTTGAGATAGCTTTTTATGACTCAAGTTTGGTAAACTATATAACCTAGAGCTTGCATGTCTGCACAATATATATATATATATATTATATATATATATATATATATATATATATATATATATATATATATATATATATATATATATATATATATATATATATATATATATATATATATATATATATATATATATATATATATATATATATATATATATATATATATATATATATATATATATATATACATATATATATATATATATATATATATATATATATATATATATATATATATATATATATATATATATATATATATATATATATATATATATATATATATATATATTTATATATATATATATCTATATATATATATATATATATATATATATATATATATATATATATATATATATATATATATATATATATATATATATATATAGTGTGCAGACATGCAAGCTCTAGGTTATATAGTTTACCAAACTTGAGTCATAAAAAGCTATCTCAACGACCATTTTCAGTTGACTTTGTTTAAATCCATTTGTAATCCAATTTTGTTTAAAATCATATTTAATTACCCATATATACGTAAGGTAGCTAAAAGTAAATGCATCTTAATATATAAAAAGAAACAATATACAGTCAGACCTCGTATAACGTTACCCCGTTTAACGTTGATTCACTTTAACGTTATTTCAAATTTCTAATTTTTTTTTGAAAATTTAAAAATGAAAACCAGTTTTTTTTCAAATTGTCGAGAAACAAACAAAATATTCTCTAAAATTATTTATTCTTTCGAATTTAATCAACATTTTTAATTTTCATTAACTGTGTTAATCAGCGAATTTGAAAAGTTTTACAAAACAAGAAAAATTAATAGTTTGATACTTTTATAAGTTTCTCTACTCGTGTAATAGTTTCGTCTGCTATTTAAAACAAAAAGTAAATACTCGTCATTGTTTTTATACTGACGATGTAAATGTTTACGCGTACTCATAGGTAGCAGATTCCCTCATTGGCGGGATGAATTTCATCACGGCTTCTTGTTTGCGTACACCAACAAGAAAACCAGCACCAAGCTCTTTTCGAGAAGAATGACTCTTACAGTATAAAGAGTGATTACCCACATCTTGTTTTCCTATTATTGATGTCTAATTTCTTGCAGAGCAATGATGTCCATCCCATACCATTTAGGCTCTGTTTCTGGCCTTATTAGAGCATCATTAGCTACGATCCGATTCCGTCCGTCGTTTTTCCTCGTCTAGGTCTCCTCTTTCTGATTTCCAAATTTAACAAATTTTTTTTTCCGGGGTGAGGGTGTTAACCCTAAGCTCAACCCATATTTTCGTGAACGGGTCCGGTTCCAGGGGTAGCGAAAATCCGAAATTCTGCGTCCACGCCATGCTACCTGGATAACGCTAACAGAATTAGGTTGGTGTAGTTGAGAGGGGCAGAGTAAATACTGCTTATACTCAATGATTCTGCACCATGGCGAGTCATTGGCGCCATAAAACCAATGCAGCTCAAGTGTCTGTTCTCCATGTTAGGGGCGGCTTGGAGCGCGCGTCTGGCTTGAATCAATCAGCTCGCTATATAAACGTGTTGAACGGTTGTTTCTGGTGACCTTAAGATGCAGAACGAACCCATTCACGAAAATTTAGGTTGGGCGAAAGGCTAACACCCCATTTCCGTAAACAAATTATTGTCATGAATTCAGTACACAGGCCTCGGATTCATTATTGGAACGACCTCGGAAACTGTACCCGGAATACGATTTAAAAATGGGAACCTGGAACGTGCTAGGCCTTAGAAGACCAGGCAATCTCCTAAAACTCACACAACAAGTCGAGAGCTACACACTGGATATAGTGGCATTACAAGAACTAAGATGGCCAGGTAGTGGAATCCATGAAACAGCGAAAGGATCAAAAGATAATAAAGGACTCTTTATTATTGCGGTCATCAAAACGGAGGAGAATTAGGAGTTGGCTTTCTTATACACCGTCGCGTGAATCAGCATGTTATCGACTTCTGCCCAATTAATATGCGGTTATGCACACTTAGAATCCGCACGCAAAAATTCAATGTAACGATCGTCAATGTTCATGCAACTACTGAAGATAAAGCCGATGATATTAAAAACCTGTTCTTCCTAGAACTCGAAGAAGTCATCAATAACATCCCACGGCACGATATAAAATTCGTGGTAGGTGACTTTGATGCTGAAATTGGAAGGATTGCAGAGCTTAAAACACATATTGACCCTAACAGCTTGCATCATGCCAGCAATAAACACGGGTTTCGCGCAGCCGAGCTGGCAATGATGTATGATCTAGTATTTTCCAGAACTTTCTTCCCTCACAAGAGAATTCACAAGGCAACGTGGAAAACAAGTGACGGAAGAATGGAAAATCAAATCGATCACGTCATGATCTCTAAGAGACACTCTACAAGTGTAACTGACGTTCGATCATACAGAGGTGCTGATATGGAAACCGATCATATGCTCGTCATCTTTCAGTACAAGTGCAAATTATCATCTACATTTAGTAGACAAGCAAAAAAGACCGTGCGCTGGAATGTCGATGCATTTAAACATCTGGAAATGCTGAATAGATATACAAAATATAGAAGAGTATAACATCTCTTCTGAGATGCCATTAAACATACAAGAAGAATGGCAAACGCTTCAATCAACCATTATAGCCGCAGCACAAACTACAATCGGAAAACGACCACCGAAATCACACAACGAATGGTTTGACGATGAGTGCCGCCAATCCGTTGAACATAAACAAAAATTAGAATAATGGTTAACAGGGAACACCCGAAGCTCTCAAGCTGATTATCTATGCGCCAGGAAAGCCTCAGCAAAACTTCTACGTAAAAAGAAACGCGAACATATGAAGAGCTGCATCGAAAACATCAACCAACATCCGGCCAAGGGAAATTCAAAAGAGTGCTTTGCCAATGCACGGAATCTGACAAAAGATTTCCACCCAAGATCTACCAAGTCATCAAAAATGAAAATATTGAACTAACAAGAAGTGAACGTGATGTGCTGGCAATGTGGCGATCCCACTTTCAAGACCTACTGAATAGGACGAATGAAGTTCATTCTATTCAAGCAATTGCTCCATCAACTGAGGAGATTTTTGTCCCTTACCCAGCAATAGAAGAAGTGGAAGCTGCCATTAAAAAACTGAAAAATGGCAAATCATCAGGTTTCGATGGAATTCCCGCAGAACTTTTGAAAAATGGAGGAGCAGCTCTGGTCTCACGTATATACGATCTGATTCTTGCAATCTGGGACCAAAAAGAACTACCTGCAGAATGAAAAACAGCTCTCATTGTTCCGCTACATAAGAAAGACCGCCTAAAGTGTGCGAATTATCGCGGCATCGAACTGTTGAACACTGCATATAAAATACTAGCTAATGTCGTACTTGCTCGACTCATCACTCATCCCGTTCGCCAATTCTATCATCGGTGACTATCAGCGTGGTTTTCGTCCCAACAGCTCAACCACAGATCAATGTTTTACAATTATAAAACTTGTTTCTCTGTGCAAACTCACAACATTGGGATCAAATTGTAGAATAGTAATCGAAGGGTCAGTTTCTGATCCTTTCGATATAACATCAGGTGTTCGACAAGGTTATGCACTCGCACCCGTACTGTTTAATTTGGTGCTAGAGTACGCGACAAGAAAAAGCCGAATTTAGAAACAAAACTGCATATATAACAAATCTAGTCAAGTTCTTGGCTACGCAGATGATATTGTGCTTCTCAGACGTAGAACGAGCGATATTAAGGATAGTCTCCTACAGCTTGAAAGAAATGCTAAACGACTTGGATTATGCATCAACACCGGCAAAACTAAAGTGTTAACAACATCTAAGAACATACCTCCTGGAAATCTGGATACTGGTGACTATGAAGTGGAACGCGTGGAAAACTTCAAATATCTCGGGTCTGTAATAACATCGTCAAATGACATGCAGGCAGATATCAAAGCCCGTGTCTCTGCCGCATACAGAGTTTTCTATGCATACTCAAAACTTCTGCGATCAAAACATCTTTCGCAGTCGTGTAAACTCACACTTTACAAAGCATTAATCCGACCTGTGCTCACATTTGGAAGTGAAAGCTGGACACTGACTTCCTCCGACTGTAGAATTTTATCAACATTCGAAAGGAAGGTCATACGAAATATTTACGGCCCATGTAAAACTGCTGAAAATCAGTATAGAATCCGAATGAATCATGAAATCAGGCAGCTTCTTGGAGGCTGCGATGTAATCGGATTCATTAAATCTAACCAGATTAGATGGTTTGGTCATGTAGAAAGGGTTCCATTAGATAGAATGATAAAAAAAGCATCCCAACAACAACCAGCTGGTGTTCGTCGAAGAGGAAGACCTAGACAACGCTGGCGTGATGACATCATCCAAGACCTTCGTGATATAGGATGTCGAAACTGGGATCAACTGGTCATGGAACGAGATGATTGGAAGCTTATTGCACAGACGGCAAAATCCCTGCATGGGATGTAAACGCCAGAGAGAGAGGTCCGGTTCCAGGTCATCATAATAACCTGTTTACACGTTCATATAGCAAGCCTCTTGATTCAAGACAGACGCCCGCTCCAAGCGGGCTCGGACATGGAGAACAGATGCATGGGTTGTATTGGTTTTAATGCGTCAATTTGCCGTCGTGTAGCGTCGTTATATAAGCTAAGCAATTTTACTCTGCTTGTCTCCGATTTTTTATTTAGCGTATGGTTTTTTTTGTGACACATTAAAAAATTAAACTTAAAAATAGGTAGACTCCTCTATGAAATCTACCTAAAACAATACATGGATACACATTAAATGAACTTACAATCGATTTGATTGCGTGTCTTTTAAGTAAATTAAAAAGTAAAATATTTGAACATTAGGCAGAACATTTGAACATTAGATGTTTACATCGAGCGAGTCTATCCATGCTACTACATCGGGAGTTGCCAAATGGATGTCTGAGATGTTGCCATTGTAACGTCGAATTGGACACACAGTTGCAATGTGTTTTATAGTTTGTTGTGGAGCGCCGCAGTCACACTCAGGGGACTCTGAAATGCCCCACTTGTAGAAAGAATCAGCACAACGTCCATGGTTCGTTCTTATTCGGTTTAATGTAGTCCAGGTATGACGTGGCAAATCGAAACCAGGTTGGGTAGAAGTCGGGTTAGTAATAGAAAGGCCAGTTGTGTTGTAATGTTGCCAGGAGGTGTCCCAGGCATCCAAGATATTAAAATCAGTTGCCAGCAGGTTGCTGGCAGTTTTATGTGGAGGCTTTCTTGACTTCAATCGACAACGAGTGTGGTCACCGTAATATTCGTGCAAGGGTAACGTGGTGTTGTTGGTTACCTTTTTATGTTCACGCATGAGAGCATGCGAGCGTCTGAGTGCAGGTGGAGCGATATTGCTTAACACAGGGAGCCAAGGCAAAGGGGTGGATCTGATAGTACCACTTATAGTACGCATCGTAGCATGCAGCTGACAGTCAACTTTTTGAGTATGTGTGCTATTCAACCAGACTGGTGCGCCATACTCAGCCACTGAGTAAACCAGACTTAGAGCAGTTGTTCGGAGGGTGGCTGGAGTAGCACCCCATGTAGAGCCTGCCAGTTTGTGCAATATATTGTTTCTCGTTTTAAGTTTTTGTGACGTATTTTCTAGGTGGAGTTTAAAAGAAAGAGTTCTATCGAGAGTAATGCCCAGGTACTTTGGCTGTTGATTGTATTTAATGACAGTGCCGTTAAATAACACTGATAGTTCGTGTTTTGCCAGTTTGTTGTTTAAGTGGAAACAGGAGCTCTCGGTTTTACTTAGATTGGGAAATAAACTCCACGTTCGAAAATAGTCATTCATTATAGCTAGGTCAGTTGAGAGCAAATCCTCCAAAACACCCATGTCTTTGTTTTGAGTGGCCAGGGTCCAATCATCCGCGTACCCAAATTTCTTTGATGTTGTGTCAGGAATGTCATGAATGTACAGATTAAAAAGTAATGGCGCCAGGACGGAACCCTGTGGTAAACCATTGTTAAGCATTTTAGACCTACTGCAGGAATTTTAGATGAACTGTGAATACACGATTACTCAGCATGTTGTTAATTAAACGCGAGATGGTGCTACAAGGTATTGCATTGAACAGCTTATATATAATCCCAATTCGCCAGACCGTGTCATATGCTGCAGTAAGATCGATGAATACTGCGCCTGTTTTTAGTTGTTTTTGATACCCAGCTTCGATATAGGATGTTAGAGCGAGCAGTTGGTCAGTGCAACTGCGATTGGGACGAAAACCAGCTTGTTCGACTGGGATCTGGTCATTCAATATCGGTGCGATACGATTGTATATGAGTCGTTCTAGCAATTTATAGCAGGTGCTCAAAAGGGCAATCGGGCGATAGCTTCCTGGTTCATTGGATGGTTTACCTGGCTTAAGTATCGCTATCACTTTCGTAGTCTTAAAATGTTTTGGTAGGTTGCCGGTTTCTAGGACATTCGAGAAAAATTTAGTTAGCCACTGTTTTACATTTTTTCCAGCATTCTTAAGAAATTCTGGAAAAATGCCATCGTAGCCAGCTGCTTTTCCGTTTTTTGTTTGGGACAGAGCTGATTCTAGTTCTTCGCTACTAAAAGAGTTCGCATACTTCGATGGAGACGAGCAATTGCGCTTCATTTTTCTTAGTTTGCGTTTAATTGTTCTCTTATGAAGGCGATTAATAGAAGCACGAGACATATTTACTATGTGATTTGCGATGTCCTCTGGATTTATTTCGTTGTTAGCACGAGTAATTGAGTTTGAGCCACCCAGTTTCCGAAGGAGACTCCATGCTTCCCTGCTTGAATGGAAAAATCAATGTTTTCAACAGCCTTAATCCACTTTTGTTTTCTCGCGGCGTCCAGTGAGTATATTAAGTCATCAGCCACGTCTGCCTCACCACTACTAAGGTACTCCTCATATAATATATCGCTCTCTTTACTCCAGCCAGGAATATATTCTTCACGAAAGCCTCTTGGGATGCATTTCTTTGCAGTTGAGATGATGGCTCCAACAAATCTATCGTAATTTTTAGGAATGGGTTGAATCCAGCGAATCACTGCATCCAACTTCATCCTATATTTATCCCAATCAGCTTTGTTAAAATTCCATCTAGGTTGAGGAGTAGAGTTAACGAGTGGAATTTGGATTCCTACCTCAAGAATTACTGGACGATGCTGAGAGCGTGGAAAACCTTGTAAGACAGCCCTAGATATTGGAATAGGGTTACGTTGTTCGTTTTTTGTGGAAAAACAGAGGTCGGGATTGTAATCACGTCGCCATCTTGCAGATCTAAAGGTTTTCAAGTCTTTCGCATCATATACCAGGAACATGTTGTTATCATCCGCCCAGTCGGTCAGTTGCACGCCATTGGTATTATTATTTGAGTAGGACCACTGAGTGTGATGGCTATTGAAGTCACCAGCATATATTGCTGGATGATAAAATAATGGTAGAGTAGCAGCTGGCCATCCTGTATTTGGAGGCTTGTATACGTTTACAATTTTCGTGTCCGATATATCAACAACAATAAGATGTATATCGTTGTCCGTCTGTGTAAGTACGTGCGTGCAGTTCAGGATTTCTGACTTAACATACGTGGCAGATCCATATGATTGATGGTAAATAGCACTAATTAATTTGTAACCAACAATGTTTCCTCTAGAGGTAAGTTGCGCTTCATCTGCTGCATGCGTTTCTTGCAGAATTATAACGTCGATGTCGTAATCTTTTAATAATCTTTGTAAATGTTCAGTTTTTGACTTGCTTATGCCTTCAATGTTCAATTGCAAAATACGGACTGAAGGTCCAATATTTTTTGTCTTATGGTGCTGAAAAGTACCGTTGTTATTGTGATTTTGATTTTGGTTCATATTTATTTTTTTTTTTTTTCTTTTTTTTTTTGTATCACAGCCAAGAGTTCGAATGAAATGTTTGGCTACCAAGTTGAAATAGACTATTTGCGTAATCCAGGGTGCAGCACGAGGAGCTTATCTATTTCACACACCCATTGTCTCCGATACAACAACCTTATTCAAACTCTCCGGCAACTCTACAGTATCTTAAAATCGAAAATCTACTTAATATATGAATTTAAGATCAAATGCACGAAATATTCTACTTAATCCGTTCAATAATTATTGAAAAGGAAGAAAAATTGACGAAAAAATTAACAATTAAACATCTATCTTATCGTTTTGCACGACACCCATACCCCGTTTAACGTTGATTTGAATAACGTTAAGGAATTTTGGAACGCATCCTTGAAGTTAAACGGAGTATTACTGAATATATAAATATATATATATATATATATATATATATATATATATATATATATATATATATATATATATATATATATATATATATATATATATATATATATTTAGTATATATATATATATATATATATATATATATATTTATATATATATATATATATATATATATATATATATATATATATATATATATATATATATATATATATATATATATATATATATATATATATATATATATATATATATATATATATATGTATATATATATATATATATATATATATATATATATATATATATATATATATATATATATATATATAAATATATATATACATATATATATATATATATTATATATATATATATATATATATATATATATATATATATATATATATATATATATATATATATTATATATATATACATATATATATATATATATATATATATATATATATATATATATATATATATATATATATATATATATATATATATATATATATATATATATATATATATATATATACTATATATATATATATATATATATATATATATATATATATATATATATATATATATATATATATATATATATATATATATATATATATATATATATATATATATATATATATTTATATATATATATATATATATATATATATATATATATATATATATATATATATATATATATATATATATATATATATATACATATATATATATATATATATATATATATATATATATATATATATATATATATATATATATATATTATATATATATATATATATATATATATATATATATATATATATATATATATATATTTTTTTTTTTTTTTTTTTTTTAATAAAATGTGTTGTGTAATAGGGTTTAGAATATGTGTCACAACAACACATAAATACCTTTTAAGACCTAGGTCTAGACCTGGGTCCCACAACAACTGGCGTTCTAAGGTGTAGATTAACGCTTTTTTTAAACATCTGTGGGTTGAAGCCACCTGAGACTAAGTGTTCCGGCAAACTATTCCATTTGTACGCAGTTCGGACAAAGAAGTCTCTCTGCGATCTGCCAGTATGACAGCGCGGGATCTTTACCGTTTCACTGGTTGCGGCAGCCGATTGCCGAGTGGAACGGGGGTAAGAATAAGTTTGAGGCATGATGCCGCTGATTTCATCTGAGCACTGCTGATGACGATATTTGTAAAAAACAACGAGGTCAGCAACAGTGCGACGATGTTGTAGGGAATCAAGTTTTGATGTCAAAGTTCGATCACCCACAATTCGTATAGCTCGCTTTTGAACAGAGTCCAAGAGGCCAAGATGGAAACAGAGGCAGCACCCCAAACTTGACAGCAGTACTCCATACAGGGACGAATATAGGACTTATAAACATGGAGCAATTGGTATGGAGTAAAAAATTTTTTTGCATCTATTTAGGAGGCCGAGTTTTTTGGACGCGCTTTTTGCCATCGCCATTACATGATCGTTCCAGAGTAGGTCATTTGAAACTGTGACACCCAATAAACGAATGCTTTTACATTCACCTATTGGTTCATCACACATACTAAATAAAATATCTTTGGGGAACTCGGTCTTTAATCTGGAAACAATCAACAGCTGTGTTTTGGTGGAGTTGAAATTGACAAGGTTTTGGTCACCCCAGTCGGCGACTTTATTCAGGTCTTTGTTCAAGTTTATGGCAGCGTCTCTCCGGGCAGGATTAATTCGTTCGTGCATTTTACCTTTTGAAGGAAGGGGCTCGAACGACTTGTGCAGAGTACTATCATCTGCAAAACTATTTATTGGGTTGCTGGTGATTTTCAACAATTCGTTGATATAAATCAAAAATAAGGTTGGGGACAATACTGAGCCTTGGGGTACACCAGCGTTAATTAGTTTAGACTCAGAAGAAAATCCGTCAAAGGTTACCGAAATGTGTCGGTTGGACAGAAAATTTTGAATCAGCTTCACAACATTGGGATGAAAACCGTACGCAACGAGCTTGTTGATTAAGTTGGCATGCCAGACTCGATCGAATGCCTTGGAGATGTCTAAGGCGATAACGTATGTTTCACCACCTTTATCAAGTATGCTGTTCCAACAATGCGCTACATAGTTTAATAGATCGGTAGTTGATCTTTTGTTTCGAAAACCGTATTGGCTGTCGGATATCAAATGATTTTCTTCCAGAAATTTTGAAATATGTGTATTAATATAATGCTCATAGACTTTGGATAGGACCGATAGTAAAGCTATTGGCCTATAATTTGAGATATCGGATTTTGGTCCCTTTTTGGGGACAGGCTGGACATTTGCCAACTTCCAGCACGAGGGAAATATACCAGATTTGTAGGATTGGTAGAATATTTTAGTTAAAGTTGGTGCAAGTTCTTTGGAAAAGGTTTTTAAAATAATGGGTGGAATATTGTCCATTCCTGATGCTTTGTTGATGTTTAACCCCTTTAAAAGTTTAGCGACTATTTTGGGTTTGAAGTGAAGTTCATTCATATTAACTCCTGAAGACTGGATTTGGGGTATTTCTTTAGGAGTTTCCAAAACAGTGGAGTTCAGAGCAAAGCGTTCAGCGAACAAGTTAGCTTTTCTTGCGGGATCATTGACGATTAAATCACCATCAATAATAGGGGGAATAGAAAATTTTGTACCAGAATTTAAAGAATTGATGGCACTGTAGAAACTCTTGTCAGAAACAGACATAGACCGTAAGTTTTGAGGCTTTCGCTCTGTCAATTTCGGACTTTTCGTTTGAGATAATCTGATTAGATATTTTGTTGGCCTTTAGATATTGGGATCGATTGGCGGGAGTTTTGTTATGAATCCAAATATTAAATGATCTACGTTTGTTTCTAAGTGCCGTTTTGGCAGCTTTCGAATACAAGTATTTTTGTTTGGGTTTTACTATGGAGAAAGGGACAAATTTATTGATAGCAAATTGGATGGTTTCTGTAAAGTTTTGAGCAGAAACATTTACATTGTCAGTGTAAAAACAATGACGGTCGAAAGGGAAACCATGGAAAAAATTTTGAAGACCACTCTTATCCATTTTTGAGTAGTGAAATATTTTACGGGGTTTGGGAGTTGTAGTTTTAAGTAAATCAGTTTTGATAACTGATGAGATTAAATAATGATCAGAATTTCCAATACTACCTTTCGCGACATCGACACTCGTAATATCTGGCATTGTGGTAAGATAGAGATCTAAAAGAAAACTATTATCACCGCCATTACGGGGAGTGAAAGTCGGGCTTTTAACAATTTGGAATAGGCCCTGAGACGCGGCAAAAATTTCTGCCAGTTTTCCACTATTGTCAACATCGTCGGTCGATTTGGAGAATTCCAACCATGATTTGTTGTGGACGTTGAAGTCACCGGTAACGATAACTTCACAATTAGGGGACTTTGCTCTAATCTCGTCCACAATTTTTGTCAGTATATTAAAAAAGTTTGGGTTACGTTTGTTGGGGGACCGGTATAAAGCTATTGTAAAAAAAGTCATTTCTGGAAGACAAATCTTTAAAACCATTGTATTGAAGCCGTCACCGTGTAGTTCAAAATTTGGAAAGCGCGTGTACGCAACACTCTCATGAATGAATGCGCATACGCCCTGATGGAGTTTGAAAGCTGATTCGAGCCTATATTTGGAATTAAGCGATTCTATAAAGAGAAAATTTTCAGAAACTTGTGTTTCTGTAAGGAATAGAATGTTCGGTTTGTCGTGCTCAAGATGATGTTGCACGTGGTCATGGTTAGCGTTCAATCCGCAGATGTTTTGAACATGTATTTTAAAATTTTTTATCGATTCATATATGTTTTGTCCCTGCAAATTCCGTGGACGTGCCGCTTTATGGGCGGGTGGATTGCGCAAATTTGCTTTACCACTTGCAGACTTATTTTTTTTCGGTTGTACTGCCATATATATATCAAAAAGTTTTATTTTATTTTTTTATGTTTTATTTTAAAATGCATAACTAAGTAAAAAATCCTATCATACTACAAAATATGACATATGCCAATATTTCATGATAAGATGAAGAAATAATAACAAAATAATAAGTGAAAAACAAATTGTGAGAAATTTGCTGAAAACAAAACAAAACTAAATGCCAATAATCCAGCTGATGCAGCGCACCCCAGACGCACCGCCCACCACCTAAATCGAGGCACAAAGCCCACACATAACTACGTGTTGGTCCGATTCCTCGAAGAGCTAATGAGCGGTACCGCTATGGAACGCTGCCCAGCTAAGACTGGAAGTGCTGCCGTTGACTAATTAAAGTTCGTCCGCCAGCACCCTAAGATATCATCTTGGCTAATGACATCTCCTGCCATTGCCAGTGGTATGTGATATCTCACGCTAACTCATATGTCAATGGCAGGGACTGGAGTACGCAGGGTAGTCAGACCCGTAGATCAACATTGATCATAATCGATCAAAATGGATCCCTCCTGCAATGAAATATATATATATATATATATATATATATATATATATATATATATATATATATATATATATATATATATATATATATATATATATATATATATATATATATATATATATATATATATATATATATATATATATATTAGGGTGGCACTTATTTGTATGGGTAATTTTTTTTTTTGTATTTTGGCATGGCGCCGGCCGGAATTTTGTTCCTTTGGGTGATTTAAGGATACTGACAGAGTTTTACCACTCTATTACAATTTTAACACGTGGTGACTTTGATTCTTAAGCACGCTTACATACAAATTTTTTTGTAATTTTCACATAGTCGTGTCTGTATTAAAAACAAAACCGTATAATAGTTTCTAGAGTATCATTTAATGTTTAAAAACAGGAATCTAATTTATAATGTTAACTCAATTATAAAGTACTTTTCAAATCCTGCAATATAGCAGATTTCGGATATTTCTTTTCTTGAATGGTCTGAAAATGCATGAAATAAAATAAATTCTCATTCTATATATGCTTAAATTATCTTAAATTATTGCTTATTGTTTACCTTTAACAAAAATTGTTTTTGATCTTCATCTTTAGTTATTTTATCGTTGAACTCCATCCATGCATGGATGTGATTTTAAAAATGTTGTGAAAATATTAAAGTAAATCAATTATTAAATTTAATAATTAAAAGTAATATTATTTTTCTAACAACTTTTATTAAAAATATAAATTTCAGACGCGTTTCAGATATAAATATCCATCATCAATGAAAGAATTTATTTTTATAAATATTAAACCTTTTTAAAAACATCCAGTGACGCAGCGTTGTGCTTTGTCTTTAAATATGGAGTGGTAAAAACAAATGTCCGAATTAATTTTTAATTCTCTAGACTTTGATGTAGAAGTACTCCGACGGTTATCACGAGATTGAATTTCACTCAGCATTTGCGTTTTAAAATTATTAAGAATTTCATTAATGTTTTGATTTTGTTGAGGTTGAGAAGCACTTTGATAGAAACCGGTTTCAGTTAGTTGATTGTGCAGAAGTAGAAGTAGTTCATTGCAAAGATTTGTCTCTGTGACAACGTTTCCATAAGATTGTCGGCACGTTCTGCCAACAACGTTAATGGCAAACCGTTTTCGAAAGACAATAAAACAAGTTGGATGCTTTCAGGAAGACGTGCCATCCAAAGTTGTTTGATAATGCCATCGTTCATATCAGCACCGTTAATTCGGAATTCAGCTAGCAACTGTGTAGGTTTTTCATCACCTAATACTAATTTATGCAAAATATTATTCATTTTTGTCTATCGCTGTCGCCTAAAATTTTAGTTACCTCCGTCTTAAAGGTAGTATAAGGAGTATCACCTATCTCTTTAAAGAGCAACGGTGACAATTTGGTGTGCAATCGTGAATCAATTGCACTTAATGCATGTGAATATTTGATCATTTCCGACCTAACATTCGAACTAAAGAATTTTAGTTCCAACATCCTGAACTAAACAATTGGGTTTTGGTCAAACAAATTTTGCGGAGCTTTAAATTTAACAAAATTAATATTGCTCACTGTAGCTTAATCTGGTTCAGTTGTTGGAGGTTGTGAGCAAGGTGGGGGCATCTGCCGCTGTGCCATGAACTGTTGATGGGCAAACTGCTGCAAGTTTGCTTGGATAATATCAGCTAACTGCTGATGAGTCGTTAACATGGGTGCTTCATTAACACCCAATGCATTCACAGGTGAGGCAGGACGCGAGGGAGAATTGTTTGGGGAAGCCATATTTTTAAAATTAAAACAAAAATAAAATAAACCAACCGCAATAATCACAAAACAAAACAAACGATTTTAATAAAACAAAAATTTCAGAACAAAGAAGAGATAATCCAGATACTGCTAGAGGCGATGAGAATTGCTGGGATGAATTTTGGTATTCAATAAATTTATCCAATGAAGCTTCCAAATTTTAAATTATACATTTTAAATTATACACTGTTTGCCGTTGGCACTAGGCGTAAGTTTTCAAATAAAATAATGTCAATCTCTTGTTACTTTACGCAAATAACTTATTTAATAAGTTTAATAGAAAAATTAAAGAAAATAATTTTTTTTTATAATTTTACTGTTATCTATATATATTTCAGCTTGTTAGGCCATCTTCTGGAGCAATCTGGATTACTCCAGAAGATGGCCCAACAAGCTGATATATATAGAGTAACAGTAAAATTAAAAAACTTTTGTTTTCTTTAATTTTTCTATTAAACTTATTAAAGAAGTTATTTGCGTAAAGTAACAAGAGATTGACATTATGTTATATTAATATAGTGTCTTTCAATTTAACATTGCGTCACACCTATTGACAGACACTTTTAAATTATATAGGGACGGACAGGTTGCACGTGACCCAACTTGTTCTAGCACGTATACTACAATGGGTCATAGGCCATGTCACAGTGACGGATCCTTTACTTATTTTGTTCGAGTTTTCCAATTTTTAAGTTGATAAGAAATATTTTTTTGAAATTTCTCAACTTTGACCTAAACTTCAGATTCTAGTTACACATATATAAAGGAACAAAATTTTGACCGGCGCCCTTCAAAAATGCAAAATAAGAAAATAAGTGCCACCCTAATATATATATATATATATATATATATATATATATATATATATATATATATATATATATATATATATATATATATATATATATATATATATATATATATATATATATATATATACATATATATATATATATATATATATATATATATATATATATATATATATATATATATATATATATATATATATATATATATATATATATATATATATATATATATATATATATATATATATATATATATATATATATATATATATATATATATATATATATATATATATAGATATATATATATATAATATATATATATATATATATATATATATATATATATATATATATATATATATATCTGTAGGTGGGAGGTAAACTACACCAAGTCACATTTTTAAAATTTTACAGGAGAGCCAAAAAACTGTTTGAAAATAGACTATTTACTATGGACTTGGACTATTTAAAATTGTTCTATCTCGAAAACTACACCAGTTAGGACTCAGTTTGGTTTGTGTTTGTGTTTGGTGCCGAAAATCTCTTAAAACATCCATAAAAGCTTATTATCTCGAGAAATATCAATCATAGAGATTCGGTTGTTCTGAGTTTTTTGTAGGAAACTTAATTAACTACAACTTTGTAATGGACATTTTTCTTGTAGCTTTAGCCATTTTTGAAATAAAAACAATAGAACAAGAAATTCATATAAAATTTGCTTTAGTTATCTGTACTGTGTCACCGGTGTAAGTTACAGTTACATCTCTATAGGCACTTTTGTAGATAATTTAATCCTGAGTTAGATGCTTTTTTCCATTTTGAAATAGTATAAAATGCCGCTGAGCTGTAATTTTTTTTTTAAAAAACACTAAAGTTTACATGTATTTTGTATGGAAAATCTTCAAACGCCGATGCCGAGTGCTAAACATTAATTTTGAGGGCTCATATTTTAGGAGAACGTTTTCTTGGGTATTTTCAAAAAATTTCGGTGAGGCCTCAGAAAAAAAGAATTGTCTCCCAAAAAAAAGCACCCTAATATATATATATATATATATATATATATATATATATATATTTATATATATTATATATATATATATATATATATATATATATATATATATATATATATAATATATATATATATATATATATATATATATATATATATATATATCACTATTCACAGCGTATGATATATCAAGGTATCCTCAAACAATAACCTTAATGCATATATGTACTCTGATGCATCTGAAATATTGTCAACTACAAATTATTCTTAAACAAAGTGAGAATTAATATTAAAAATTATAAAAAAAATCAAAAAATGCACAAAAAACAAAACAAATTAAAAAGTTGATAAAACAATAAAAGAAAACTAAAAATGAATCAGAATTAACATTATTAACATCAAAATAACCAGAAATCATATTTTTGATTTGGGAATTGTTAGAAATCTGCCCTCAACTTCGCTATCACTCATCTTAGATCCGCCATCTTTGATCTATCATTTTAAAATGTAGAGTTTTAGTAATCTGACATTAAAATCGTATTCGGCAACCTCGAAAACCCCCCTATACACTAAATTTGGTGTAAAACGGTTGATTTTTTAAAGTTTGGCCCGCCATATTAGATCCGCCATCTTAAAAGGTAGAGTTTTAGAAATCTGATATTAAAATCGTATTCAGCAGCCTCGAAAACCCCCCTATACACTAATTTGGTGTAAAACGGTTGATTTTTTAAAATTTGGTCCGCCATCTTAGATCCGCCATCTTAAAATGTAGAGTTTTAGAAATCTGACATTAAAATCGTATTCGGCAACCTCGAAAACCCCCTATACACTAAATTTGGTATAAAACGGTTGATTTTTTAAAATTTGGTCCACCATCTTAGATCCGCCATATTGAATTCCAAAATTCTACATCCAGATTCGTGATCATTGACCCCACAAACCCCGCCCAAACCAATTTTGTGCAATATTTGAAGGAAAATATTTGATTGTTATCACCCTCTCAGCTATATCAGTTTTTGATCCGCTATCTTGAATCCACCATGTTGAATTTCACCAGCTTATCATATCAAATTTTTAGAGCCATCCTTTGTCAACAGTTTGAGAAACATAAACAATGATATTGGATGCAAAAATTTTTTTTCACGATCATTTTTATCTGAAGACTCGAATTTTCTTGGATTTCTAGCCGCAATTGTGAGCCGCCATTTTGAAATTTCCAAAACCGCCCAATGGAACCAGATAGCGGATTCTAAAACGATAAGGAGGTTCTAAAGCATCAGATTCGTTCTGTTTTTCTCGAAATCAACAGAGTACCCAGAATTCTCTTTTTTTGCCAGCTATCATCGCCTTTTCAGCAACATTAAGAGCCTTTTTGAGTCGTCCCAACGAAGCACCACGTTTCGAATCCGGAAAACTACGTTTCAAGAGCCTTGTAGATTCCTTTAGATTTTTTGACTTCTTTACTTACTTTAGATTTTTTTCTTTGCGTCCTTATCTAATCCTAGAAGTGATGGCAATGAAAGAAAATGGTTTATTTTCACGTTCGATCTATTCTTTGCTGGAGATTTCAACACTTTACTACTCCTTTTAAAGATGTCAATGAAAACAATATCATCATCTTCAGCTTTACTGTTTCTTCTCGTTTTAGTTGCAACCCCAGCCAAGACTTATGCCAGGAAAAAATTGCAGTCGCTT
>OY856186.1:164431439-164563939 GCA_963693315.1 Diogma glabrata
TATGGTGCTTTGGAATAATAAATTATAGAACACGTATTTCTGTTCCTAGCTTTACAGGTATAGAATAAGCCTTATGCACGGACAGAAATCTAGGTTTTTTATGCTTAATAGGGTATATTTCATGCTTAAATTACGTTAATTTTCAACCATGAATAAGCCAGGTGTATTATATACTTATAAGGAATACTGTTTGGAAAAATTACTATGGAGCTTATTATGAATATTATTCATAATTTTATGAATATTGGGTACATAGCATGACCAGTAAGGAACAAAAAAAATTTTGCTGTACAAAATTTGTATACTTATTAGAGAACAAAATATAACTATTTTTTATAAAAAAACATGCCTCTAATTCAAAAATTTATGTCGCTTAGGAATAAATAAATTTATTTAACCAGGGTTTTTTATATTCCTAGCATTTGATGAAGGTCTTCTAAACCCTGTCATATATATAATTTCAATTATATTACTATATCTTGTATTTACATTTACCTATCATTTGAATGAAGGAACACCACTTACTTTTAATAGTACGTTTTAAAGATACGTTTTAAAGATATCTTTACGATAAAGATATCCCATACGTTTTAAAGATTATCTTTACAGATTATGTTTACAGAAGCTACCCAATGATCACTAACAGAATGAAATTATTCTTCGCTTGTAGTTTATATATATACGGCTCAAATTCCACAAAAAAGTCTAGTGAATTTTAAAATCTATATTATTTAGATCTATTTCATGCTCATTTTGAAATAGAACATGATTATTAGGTATGAAAAATTATATTTTTGTTATTTATTTGTTTGTGAGTTGTAATCACAGTTTCGTTTCTTTAAATATTTTATGGGAGGTTTTTCTATTCTACGAGTTCAAAAAAATGTATGCCTTAAAGTCATGGATATTGCAATAATATTATAAAAAGTGGTTATCAGGAATAAACATTTATAATTTATAAAAATTATTTAGAAATTTACAATTTAGGAAAATAAATAATATAAATGTATGTAAATATTTATTTCTAATATATTTTGAACTTTCCCTGAAAAATAAAATCTATGTTCACAAAATAAAGTTGCATTATAGAACAATAATTTTTGACTATAAAATACCTTTCGACAGTTTCTTCACTATCAATAAATAGAGAATATAAATTAAAAGAGAATATAAATAAATACCGTTTGATTCTATTACCGTTTGATTGTAATATAATTATTTTTTGGTTTTAGGTAGATTTCATATAAAAATCTACCTATTGGAGTGCTTCATCTCAGAATTTCGGAAAAATTTTGGTGGCAAACGACTATATATGATAAGCGGAGACGGAAAATAAAAATGAACTAGTAGGGTAGGGTGTGACCATAGCGGCCACGCCAAGAACTTCCCGTTAAGTTAAATAGGTAACAAAGATATTTTCTTAAAACTTTAATAAATTGAAATTCTCTTTTAAGACTTGCAATTAATCGTCATATTTTCATCTTTTGGTTACACTCGAAAGAAGATTTTCATTGCACCATATATTTAAAAAAAACTAACGGTGGAGTCTACTTAAAGTCTACTTTGTCAACGTTGCTAAAATTTTTTCGATTTTTATCATACAATAACACCATTTTTAGGGTTTCGTACTTTGAAAAAGTAAAAACGGTACCCTATTGGTGAGACTTCGGTGTCCGTCCGAATTTCTACATAATCGATTTTCTCAAAAACTATAAGTGCTATCAACTTGAAATTTTTTACAGTTATTCAATGTATTTGTCCACGCCTACTGACAACAAGAAAATTTTGAATATTATTTTTAATCAATATTTTATGGACATTGAAAAGGAGATAGTAAAACAAAAGTTTGTTTTAAGGAATCGAGTTTGGTCTAAAAAATCAAAAAAAATCCAATCCAAAAAAAATCCAAAAATCCAATCCTTGGTTGTTATAATTTCAAATGTTCATTGGAGGGGGTTGAGAGTAAAAATTACGAAAACAAAATATTTTTGGTCATGTCAAGTGGGGGTTATCATATGAAAGGTTATTTTTTTTCTAGTCTAAAACAGTTTTTTTTCTAATTTTCGAAAGCACAGTAATGGACTTATTTTAGAAAAAGTGAAATTTTAGTTTTGTCCCCCCCACTTATCTTCGAACATTACAAAAGAAAAAATTTTAAAAAATTCACGGTTGTAGGAACTTGGCAATAAAAAAATGAAAAATTTTTTTTGGTCGTTATAATTTCAATTGTTCTTTGGAGGGGGTTGCGAGTAGAAATTTTGAAAAAAAAATATTTTTGACTTGGACAAATGGGGTTTAATATGGAAGGTGATTTTTTTTGTAGTTCAAAATAATTTTTTTGTATTTTTCGAAAACACGGTTTCTGACTTATTTATAAAAATGTGAAAAGTTGTTTCTCTCCCACTCTTTATCTTCGAACATTACAGAAGCGAAAAATTGAAAAAATTCACGGTTATAGACAATGTTGTAAAGATTGAACGAAAACTATAGCGGTTAGCTAATTATTTCAGATGTTCCTTAGAGCTTATGCTTTAAGTTTCAACAAAATTAAATGTCAAGACTGAGAAGTCTAAAAAAACTGTTGTTCAACGAACCACAGACATCCTCCCCGAATCCTTTGCCAAATTTTGAAAATAGCTGATTCAAAATAGCACATTTTCCATATTCAAATAAAACCGGATGCGTTTGCGGCTCATTTTAATTCAAAAGTTTCATCAAGTTTTCATGCGTTTGAGTAATGAAAATAACACCTATTTTTCAAATTTTCTTAAAAAAACTCAAAAAGTAAGATAGCAATTGGGTAAAGGTAAATGATCTTGATAGCATTATTTATTCTAGTAATACTTGCAAGAGATGATATTCAGTTTTTTGGAAACCCCTAAAAAATAAATGTACTGATTTCATTAGAAAAAGACTGGGCTGTAGGTTACACCAAGATATATCGATTGTGACCATTAAAGTTGAAATCGGATCATCCGTTGTTGAGAGAGCGTTGGACAAATGTTTGTCCACATACGATGATACACACGCACATACCCACACACACTACATACTGCCAGCTAAAAATAGCCTAAACAGCTTCAGGTGGTCTTGAAACGTAAAGATATTATAAAAATTTCGATTTCAAAAATCGACCCAAAAACAATAACTTCTCATATCGGAAAGTTAATAAACAGTTGACCACGCAATCTCCTCTCGAACCTCTGACCTTTATGTCAAATTTAGAAAATAACTCAGGTTTTTGATATTCAAGTAAACCCGGATGCGGTTGCAGCTCATTTACATACAAAAGTTTCATCCAGATATCATTCGTTTGCATAAAGAAAATAACACGTGGTTTTTTCACATTTTGTTAAAAATCTCAAAAACTAAGATAGCAATTGTTTATACAAATGTCATTATAAATGTCTGACATGCTGACAAGCAATATGGAAGCTTCATGACCTTGATAGCATTATTTATTAAACTCATGATATTTGCAAGAGATGATTTTCAGTTTTTTGGAAACCACTAAAAAACAAACGATATAATTTCGCTAGAAAAGGACTGGGCTCTAAGTTACGACAAGATACATCGATTGCGACCATTTTCGTTAAAATCGACCCATCCGTTGTTGAGAAACCGTTGGGCAAAAATTCTCCACACAGCGATATACACATACATACACACACACACACACACACATACAGACTGCCAGCTAAAAATAGTCTAAACAGCTTCAGGAGGTCATGAAACGTAAAGATATCAAAAAAATTCCGATTTCGAAAATCGACCCAAAAACAATAACTTCCCATATCGGGAAGTTAAAAAAAAGTTTATATATATGGGTAATTCTTTTATAAACCGAAATGGTTTGGACAAAATCTGACCGACCCATTTTTGATTTGGCTGAAATTTTTTTTAGGGGTTTTTTATCGAAAAAAAAGATATACGTGTTCGAGAATTTTGTTTTTTGGAAAATAGAGCTGTTTTAAATTTTGAGAATTTCGTGATTTTTGGCTTGAAAACTTATTTTCAAAAAAACTTCGGTTTTATAGCAGATAAAAGCATTTTCTTTTTTTTATTTGAAAGTTAAAAATGGAATTTTTTAAAACTAAATATTTTAAACTAAAGTTATTAACGAACTCCTATTGTTATAAACAAATAAAATGTTAAACTTAAATTTTAACCATTGCCCCGCCCCACCCATGAAATTAATTTTTAATATAATCATCGTATTCAAGTTCAATTTCCTATAAAAAAAAGTATTTTTTTAATGGAGAAATGGTATTTACTGTTAGAAATAAATTAATTTATCGAGCGCGGGACGACAAAAAATCTATATTTATGTATATGGGTCATTCTTATACATACCGAACAGATTAGGACAAAATATGACTAAGACATTTTTGATTCAGCTGAAAATTTTTTTGCGGGTTCTATATAAACATAACGATATACTTGTTTGGAGGATTTTTTTTTAGGGAAAATAGAGCGGTTCTAAATGTCGAGAATTTTGTCATTTTTGGCTTGAAGACTTGTTTTCAGAGATTCATAGCTTTGGTTCTAGCAGAGATAGACACTTTTTGTCTACTTTATTTTAAAGAATACAGATGCAATTTAAAAAAAAGTGTTATTTATAAAAATTATTAACAAATTCCTATTGTTATAAACAAATAAAATGTTAAAATCAATTTTTAGTCATTATCTAACAAAAATAAGGAGTGTTTAGTATGATCATCGTATTCTACGTTCAATTTTCAATAAGAAACGTGTATTTAATTAACGGAGGAATGAGTTTTACTTTTAGAAATAAACTAATTTATCGAGCGCGAGACGAGGAAAAATTTTATAAATTTTTGTTGTCCGGCGCTGGAAAAATTAACTTATTTGTAACAGTAAAACTCATTTCTTCATTAACTAAATAAACGTTTCTTATTGAAAATTTAACGTAGAATACGGTGATTACACTAAACACTCTTTATTTATTCTAGATAATGGCTAAAAATTGATTTTAAAATTTTGTTTGTTTATAACAATAGAAATTTGTTAATAATTTTTATAAAATAACACTTTTTTTTAAAATTGCATCTCTATTCTTTAAAATAAAATAGATAAAAAGTGTCTATCTTTGCCAGAACCAAAGTAATGAATCTCTGAAAACAAGTCTTCAAGCCAAAAATCACAAAATTCTCGACATTTTGAACCGCTCTATTTTCCCTAAAAAAAAATCCTCAAACAAGTATTCGTTATGTTTATATAGAACCCGTAAAAAAATTTTCAGCTGAATCAAAAATGTCTTAGTCATATTTTGTCCTAATCTGTTCGGTATGTAAAAGAATGACCCCTTATATAGATTTTTTTGTCGTCCCGCGCTCGATAAATTAATTTATTTCTAACAGTAAATATCATTTCTCCATTAAAAATAGTACTTTTTTTATAGGAAATTGAACGCCGAATACGATGATTATATTAAAAATTAATTTCATGGGTGGGGGGGGGGGGAGGGGGGGAATGGTTAAAGTTTAATTTTAACATTTTATAGGACAATAGGCAGACAGACAATAGGAATTTGTTAATAACTTTTGTTGAAAATATTTATTTTTAAAAAACTCTATTTTTTAGCCTTCAAATAAAAAAAGAAAAAGCTTTTATCTTCTATAAAACCAAAGTTATGAATTTTTGAAAATAAGTCTTCAAGCCAAAAATCACGAAATTCTCAAAATTTAAAACAGCTCTATTTTCCAAAAAAAAAAATTCTCGAACACGTATATCTTTTTTTTCGATAAAAAACCCCTAAAAAAAATTTCAGCCAAATCTGGTTATAAAAGAATTACCCATATATATAACGAAATAAGATATAACGGAATTTGGCAGCACTCTCACGGTCGCATTTTTCGACCTACACCAAAATAACTTTTTGTATATGTTTCGGCAAATAATGTCTTGGACGAGTTCGTGAACTGGCCATATCCGGATACTAGTTAAGCGGCTAGAGCCTAAAAAGTCGAATAATCTAGGGCGCTATAACTTCCGTTTGAATCATAATATTTTAATTAAATTTATAAATATTGAATATTTGAACATATTTCTATCATTGTTATCCAAATTACAACTTTGGCGTTCCAGGTTCCTGCAAAATCAGCTGTTTTAAAAATTTGCCATTATTTTTTGTCCTTGATCTAGTGAAAATGGCCAAGCTCACATTTAAAAACTTTTTTACACAAAGATACAATATAAATCTTTTCAAAATTTAAAAAAAAATAGTTCAGGTCTAAAGTAAAGGCCCCAGGGCTGTTGAAATGAAAACGAACACAAAAGGCAATGCTTTCATCATGTTTCAGTTTATGTTATTTAAATTCATTTTAACTTTTAAGCATTCTTTTAAACTATAGCCTCACCAAATTCCAGCTTTCCAACCCAAAAGGTTCCATTTTTATAGGCAATTTAATGCACCTATTGTAGACGAATCTGAAGCCATTTAATACCATAAGAAAATTAGCAAATTCTCTTTTGTTTTTATTTTTTCACTAAGTAACCGTTCGAAATAGTACATTATGATGCTAGGACGTAAAGCTAAAGATTTTGGACGGATGTGGAGTTTGCAAATCGAGGCGCCAGCCGAATAAAAATATGTGGAACAAGTAACCTTTGACAAAATACTTATTATTTTTTCCAAATTCTTGTGTAGCTATGACAACAAATGATAACAACTATTTTAATTGGGTAATGAAATTTTAAATTTGGGGGTTGCTTTGATAAAAAAATTTTATTTTTCATAAAATTTAAACATATACAAATGCTTTTTTGGACGTAGCAATGACAACAAAATAAATAGTTTAAAAGTGATACTTTAAAGCCGCAAATCACAGTAATAAAGTAACACTTTAATATGTAGGCGAATAAAAAAGATTAAATAAGAACAAAAAAACCACAACAAAAATGATTTTGAATTAAAATTGTTTGATAATGTTTGATTATAAATTATGTGTGATGGTATAATTGTTGTTGAAATTGAAATTTGTTGGATAATTCCGTTTCTACTTAGTTTTTTGGTTTTAACTAATTTGATACATTGATTCTCCTTGTATGCATATCTGTCTGATCAAGAAAACTACCTTTTTCTAGTGGATATACCTGTCGCTAGACTTTTTTAATCGAACCGATTGGTATTGTAAAATAATGAAATGATATGACAATAACTTCCTTTTGATATGCCAAGTAATATACAAGAAACAAAACGAAGCTTCACGAAGCTTCACGCAGTGAAATAAGTTGTTAGAAAATAAAATATTTTTATTAAATTAATAAATTTAATAATTGTTTAATTCACGAAGAAAGTGAAAAAACAAAAATTAAAAATCGTACTTATAAAGAATACTCAATGCCTACAAATCATATAAAATAACCGAAAAACAAACATTATTATTTAGTGATGATGTATGGGATGAATTATTTCATACCTTACCATTCATAAAATTTCATGCTTCCTAGTTATATTATATGCAAGTTTTTTAATATTAAATGATTATCAGGCATGAAAAATTATAATTTTGATATTCATTGTTTATTAATAGCAATCATTGTTTTGTTTTTTTCAAAATTGTATGCTAACGTTTTATATTCCATGACTAAGTATTCATAAAAATGAATGCCTTATAGTCATGGATATTGCAACAATATTATAAAAAGTGGTTATCGGGAATTGACATTTATAATTATGTTATATAAAACTTAAGACTTGCAATCATAGCTTTATTTTTATCCGTGTAGAAAGAATTGTATTTCCTTATTTATCTTAATAAATAGATATCTCTAGATTATTACTTACATATTTTTCTTCCACAGCAATTCGATTTTCTCATATTTCAATTTATTTTTTTTTGTTTCTTTACTCCATGTCGGAGCGTCGCCGAGTTAGCCAGCTTTGACTATTCACCACGGTCATTTGCAAATGTGGCATACTTACCATGGTAGTCGATTTTTTTAAGGGCATTCATTACGTCCATATCCTATTGTAGTCGTGGTCTACTTCGCGGTCGCCCAATCCCAGACTGTAAATCGGCTCTTAGAAGATGCCCAAATCAAGTAATCCGATCGATCGGATATACAACTTATTATATCAGGACTCTTAAGAAGGTTTCTGATCTCAAAGTTATATCGGGTTCTGTACTCTCCATCGTCTGTCTTAAGTGGAACAAAAATGTAGCGTCAGATCTGACACTCAAATAGAGATGAATGTGATTCGTCTTTTTGTGTAAGACTCCAAGTTTGTAACCCATACACCACTTCCACCTTAATCGATATCTTTTATAACTTGAGATTGGTGTTAGTTGATGTTAGGGTTATTATTTTATGAAAAAGTCTTTAATTAATTTTATATAACATTTATTATTTTTATTAATAAAGACTGTGACGGACGACATGTTATATAAAACTGTGTTATGACTAGTGATGTAAAAGTGTTTAATACTATTGTATAATACGCGGTATTATACGTAAAATACCGTATTGTCCAAAACGTAGTAAAATACCAGGTATTTTATTATAATTTTTTTTCCTATTGTGGTGGCGCGCGAATCTGTAATCTGCCATTTTATTGAGATTTCGCGTGGATTACTTGAAGAATTTATAACTGCGAAAATATATACTACTGGTTCTCGAATATATGAACGATACAGAAGAAATCAATGAGTTATTGCCCCTTGTTACTAACAGTTAGAAACACATTCTTAGTGATTCGCAAATTTCTATGGCAACAAAATTGTTGTAATATCAACAGATCATAAATTTGAAACATCGAATGCTGCATCATTACTATTCACCGTTATAGGGAATTTTTTTTTATGCAGCAAATTAAAATTATGAACCATGAACTCATTCCGTCCCACTCATTATGAGCTATGAACTCATGGACTGTCATTCACTTTTACATCTTTGAGTAGTCCTCTTTCTATACATTCAAATTGATTAACTAAAACACACAAATCCCAAAACTCACATTCTGAAGCCGATGGCAGCTATATTGATTGTTTCCCTTAGTGGCATATAGTTTGTGGCTCTTCGGAATGTTTCATCGTTCCGCATATTCCACTGTAACAGAAAAATCTTTTTCAATCTGCAGTCTAACTCATACTGCAAGAAGTATTTGTCTTACAAATCAACGAGGCGGGGCGTAAACTTGTTTATGTGAAAAATCATAATTTAAATATTCAACAGTTTACCGATGGAAAATTATATGTCTTCAATTTAAATAAAAACATAAATACAATAGCTCGACGCGAATGAAAGTGATTAATATTGAAACCAAGCAGAATCAGATGAATAAATAGATCTTATTAGCATTTGTTTAAGAAATATAAATAAAGATAACGATAAGAAATCCAAATGTCGTGGCAGATATTTTGAAGAGAATGAATTAGTTGTGATTGAAAATGGTGATGGAAGTAATTTTTTGTTGTTATACCACTAACACTGTGTGTCGGCTATTGCACTTTTGTACAGAATATACGGTATTTTATTTTGTATTATACAATGTATAATACGCTGTATTATACAAAAAAAATAAAATACCGTATTTTAACATCTCTAGTTATGACCAACTAAAACTATCCAATCAATTACATATTTGTCACCAAGTGGTGAGTATTTGTATTACATAAAATATTAACAGGGTGATACTTCATATTGCAACATGCCCCTTTTTCTTTAAAAATAAGAATCTGATTTAATTAGTACAATTAAATTATATATAGCCATTTTAATTATATAAAGCCATTATATAAAAATTTCCATATAAAATTAAGTTATAAATTCATTTTTCTTTTTTTTTTAAATATTTTAATTAGGCAGCAGTTTGACTTAACTGAATATTTTAACAAGACTTTTAATTTCATTTATCAAATTGTCAAAACTTAAAATTGTAGTAATTTGAAATACAAAGTGTAAATCGTCGGTTTAACAGTGGAAGAACGTATGTGCAATATCACGATTTTACAGGAGGAATAAAAAACGTTTTTTCTACTACCCAACATAAAAAATCTACTTTCGATGTTTGTTCATTGCATCGAAATTTTTTTTTTCGTCACCAGTGATAAAAAACCTATACAAATAACTTTCGTAACTATAGTGACGAACGTAATTTTTTAAAATCCATCTATCTTCCAATTTCTAAACTAAAGTAAACCATCCTAGAGCACCCGTTAAGTGAATCAATTGATTGAATAAAATAATTTTTTTAGCGTTAATTTATCTCTCTTAGGAAGATGACGTTAATTTATTTTTGACGGACAATATACATTAAAAATGTAGAAATAATAATAGTTAAATATATAATATTCATAAATCTTTTTTAAATAGTATGATAACAAACAGTTGGTGTTAAGATATTTTTTATTCGCCTACACATTAAAGTGTTACTTTATTACTGTGATTTGCGGCCTTAAAGTATCACTTTTCAGCTATTTATTTTGTTGTCATAGCTACGTCCAAAAAAGTAAAAAGCATTTGTATTTGTTTAAATTCTATGAAAAATAAAAATTTTTATCAAAGCAACCCTTAAATTCAAAATTTCATTATCCAATTAAAATAGTTGTTATCATTTGTTGTCATAGCTACACAATAATTTGGAAAAAATAATAAATATTTTGTCAAAGGTTACTTGTTCCACATATTTTTATTTTAAAATTTATGAAAATTTATAATTTTAATTTAGAATAAATAAATTTTTTTAAAATATTTTGCTTGCGGCGAAAAAAAAATAGTATATGATGCACGGACGTAAGCTATTTTGAACTTAATGTGGGTGCAAATCTCGGCTAGCGGCTCGATTTGCAAACTCCACATCCGTCCAAAATCTTTAGCTTTACGTCCTAGCATCATAATGTACTATTTTAAAAAAATTATTTATATTGTATTTAACAAAAACGAAAAAAAGAACTGCTGACTTTTCACACTTTGTTTTTAAAGTTTGTTGGTAGCATATTGACTTCATTCATTAATCAATTCTAATGACACTTTGGAAAAAGATGGAGACTTAAATGACAAGGAACTGATTAGTTTTTGGACAATATTGGGATAAGTGGTACGGGGCCTCCCGAACAACTGTTTACGGTGTCATCATTTTTTCAATGTTTGTTGGGAGCACACAGCATTCGTTCGTGAACGAATTTTAATGACACTTTGGAAAAGATGCAAACATGAATGGCAAGGAACTGATTAGTTTTTGAGCGATAGTAAACAAAGTGGTGATGGGGTGTCCCATACACCTGCTTTTTTAAAGCTCAATAACATCTGTACCTGATAATAAAATTTGATGAAACTTGGTACATAAACATTTAGTATGGTTAACAACAGTTCTGCATTCCAAGTTCCAGATTTTTACTTTCGGTAAAAAAATTTTTTTTTAATTGTTGGCAGTTTTTTCAGTATCTTTATGCACACTACAGCCTACAATAATGAAGTGATTATGATAAAACTTATGGAAAAGGTTCCAATTAGTGTAAGAAGATAATTATCATCATGAAACACATTGATCAAAGTGACGGGGGTCTACCATACAACTGCTGACTTTTCACACTTTGTTTTTAAAGTTTGTTGGGAGCACACAGATTTCATTCATTAATCAAATTTAATGGCACTTTGAAAAAAGATGAAGTCTTTAATGACAAAGAATTGATTAGTTTTGGGATAAGTGGTGGGATCCTTTATTTATTATTGTGGGATCCTTTATTTATTTACTGATTTGTATTGGGATAAGTGGTGGGATCCTCCCGAACACCTGTTTATTGTTTCAATGTTTGTTGGATGCATACAACATTCGTTCGTTAAGGATTTTGATGACACTTTGCAAAAAGATGCAAATATGTATGGCAAGGATTTGATTAGTTTTTTTAGCAATAGTGAACAAAGTGGTAGAGGGTCCTCCAAGCACCTGTTATTTTGGAAGCTAAATAGCTTCTGTACCTTATAATCGAATTGGATGAAATTTGGTACACACACATTTAGTACGGTTTACAACAGTTCTGCATCCTAACTTCCGGTTTGTCACTTCCGATTAAATTTTTTTTATTTACTTTTTCTCGTACAACAGAATTTATGTTTGTTGGGATACTACTGCTGCGTGTTACGTTTTCTACGTACCTTGTATTATAAATTTATTTGTATCCGGCTAATATCTTCAGCTGGGGCCGTGGATGGAAAATGAAATTCACTAGCGTTTACAAACTCTTTGGTCTTCCGCAATTCTTCCATAAATAAAACTCTTTAACTCTTTAAGTTTTTAATAAGAAATTTTAGTTGTATTTATTTATAATTTTTTTTTTTTTTCAATTATTGTTTTTTTTTTTTATATTTTGTTTATAATAATTAAAATTTTTTTTTAACTTTAATATAAACGAAACCAAAAGAAATATTTAAATTATATTTCTTATTTTAAATAATAATTATAGAGATGGAAACACATTGGTTCTTTTAAATTTTCAGTTAGTTAATTTTATTTGTAAATTAATGCATTTCACGATCACTTTTTGTTCGCATTTTTTTATGCACAAACTTAACTTATTTTTTTCTATTATATTTTTATATGTAAAACAAAGAAATTCCAAACTGGATTTTGTTATAAAAAAAAGAAAAAATTTTCCACAACAACACAAAAAAAAATTATAATAAGTCTGAAGGAGAGTTTCCTTTCAGATCAAAGAACCAAAAAAACTAAAAGCAAAAAAACTAATCAGATTGTTCTGAAGAAGAGTGTCCTTCAGAACCAAGAATCAAAAACCTAATTCCTTTCTTTTTCCACAAAAACTTCAAACTATCTTTGATTCTGAGAAGATTGTCCCCTCTTCAGAATCTCGTCAAAGGAGGAGTTTTTACCAAAATATTTACACAAACTTTTCTAACAAAATTAACTCCTCCTTAAACAAAATTACTAAATATTTACAACAAAAAATTACGCTTATAGCTAACCAATTAAAATAAACTTATCCTAAAGTATATTGCACTTAAAAAAATTGAACAAATTTACTTTCACCTAACATCATGGAAAAACCCTACATCTGGCAAACACCTTACAGTTAAAAATTTCCAAAATTTAATCAACAGCAATAAACTTTAATAACAAATTAAGCAACAAAAAAAAGACAAAATATCCTTTTTTTATGATCTAAGATTTTTTCCATCATGTTAAGGCGATAAAATTATTAAACATAATTGTGAGTGCAATAAAAACTTATAAATAAATGAAGAAAAAAATTTATAAATTTATTTACACTTTGGCAAACAAAAATTGTCAAAGTTTGACCAAAGAAAATTTTTCAATATGTAAGCATACATATATCACATATAGATATTGAAGAAACACCGTTGAAGTACTTCAACGGTCGTTTCAAGCGATGTTTTTTTTGTGAGTTAGATATTTTATACAGCTTCATTCAAAAAAAATATGCTTTTTTTTATTCGTTATATACTATTTTGTATTCGCCGCAAGCAAATTTAAAAAAAAAAAGTTAATTTAAATCAAAATTATAAGTTTGCATAAATGTTCAAATAAAAATATGCTGAACAAGGAACCTTTGACAAAATATTTGTTATTTTTTCAAAATAATTGTATATAGCTATGACAACAAATTATAACAAATATTTTATTTGGATTATGAAATTTTAAATTCAAAGGTTGCTTTGATAAAAATTTCTATTTATTATAAAATTTAAACAAATACAAATATTGTTTACTTTTTTGGACGTAACTATGACAACAAAATATATAGTTAAAAAGTGACGATTTAAGGCCGTAAGTCATAGATATAACGTAACAATTGAATATTTTGGCAAATAAGAAAATTTTTTTATTCGCCTACATATTAAAGTGTTATTTTATAACGGTGATTTTCGGCCTTAAAATGCCACTTTTTAACAATATATTTTGTTGTCATAGTTACGTCCAAAAAAGTAAAAAATATTTGTATTTGTTCAAATTCTATAAAAAATAGACATTTTCATCAAAGAAACCTTTCGATTCCAAAATTCCTATCCCAATTAAAATATTTGTTATTCGTTGTCGTCATAGTTATTCGATTTGTTTGAAAAGAAATAACATATGTATATATTGGTCAAAGCCTACTTGTTCAACATACTTTTATTTCAAAATTTATAAAATTTTGATTGAGATTAAACAATTTTTTTTAAATATTTTGCTTGCGGCGAATAAAAAATAGTATATGATTCACGGACGTAAGCCACTTTGGACGTATGTGGAGTTTGCGAATCGAGGCGCAAGCCTAGATTTGCACCCACATTAAGTCCAAAGTGGCCTTAAAAACCTTAGCTTCACGTTCTTGCATCACAATGGGCTATTTTATTATACTTTTAGTTTGCTTCTCATTAAACATAATCTTTTTATTTAGGAATCGTATATATTTATATACATATAAACGACATTAATTATTTTTCTTTTATTTAAGGTAAACTTTCTGGAAAATTGAAAAAAATGTTAGCTCCTTAGAAATTAGAAATTAATTTTGTCTGGAAGCAAATTCTAAAATAAATAAAAGAAAGGAAAACCTGAATTTTTTAATTTATATCTATTTAAATTTGGTATTATTTAAGTTAGTAGAACTAGGAATTAGATTAAATTTTTGCTGAGAAACATCAAACCATACCTTTGAATTGAAAAAATTCCAACTACTTCTTTACTTACTTGAGTTTAATTGTTCTCAAAAATCCAAAATTAGTAGATTAATTTTAGAGCATTTCATATATATTATCTTCTTTAGAGAGCCAATCAGTAATTGCCTTAATATGAGTTACAACATAGCTTGAGCATTGCAACCGTATAATGTTAATTGTCAGTAGTAATTTCCTAAGGGCGGTGATAATTCAAAATTGTTTATTATCAATTAGTTCCACTTGCTTGAGGAATTTTCAAAAAAATTATGAGAATTTATCACCGTGCTGGCACCGAGGGGAATTCTTTTAGAAAATTTTTTGCCATTTTTCATTTCTTTATATATTTTTTTATGAATTATATGCGATATCAGTTAATTATTTCATAATTATTTTATGATTAACTGATATCGCAGTTGGCCAAACGTATAACTATTTGTTATTAGTATAATTCAAATGTGATTGGTCAAACTGAATGATGTCATTCAGTGATGCCACATTTTCAAAAATGAATTTCCCGTTGACGTATCGAAAATTCCCTATTTTTCCCGTTTTTTAAGGAAAAATCCCTCAGAAATTCCCATCAAGTTTTCAATAAAAATATACATTTAAATTCAATTATTTATTGAAAAAACTTCAAAAACCACCACAATTATAACAATATTTATCCTTCCGACAACTATAAATATAGGTTTATCTCTGTTTTTTACGACTATATTTGTGTACGTTATTAGTCTTTATATATAGAATGAAACAAACAGCTGTTAATTTGGTACATAACAGCTGTTATTTTATTCCGGTACATCGTGAAATAGGGAAATAAATTGTAGCGATTTTTCCTAACTAGTATACGTCCATGTCGCGGGAAATAACAAATTCGTATTAGAAAATATTTCGTTATTTCATGTATTGCACTTTTTTCTCAATTTACAATTCCCAGAGAAATGCCGGAATAGACGTATATTATATAAAAAACAGTCAATTCAAACTGAAGCGCATGTCCCTCTCTCGAATATTAAAAAAAGCAAAGACTACTATGATTAAATTGAATTAAATTTTCAAATGATTGTTTTTTGGTTTCTCATTAGTATAAAATTTGATGTCTTTCATCATGTAGGGCTTTCATTACGCTTTTTATAGACTTTTCATTTTCAAAATAGCAAATAATTAAATAGATATCGAAATTGATTCAAATTTATTTAATTGTTTGGAACTAATTATTCAAAAAAATACAATAAAATTCAATGTTTTTCCTTATTCGTTTTACTTGTTTTATCAACAAATTTTAAAATAATTCAATTTAAATTAATAAATGTTATTCTATCGGAAAGATAAAACGTTGTATTGGGTTCGTTTTTAATGAATTTTATTCTCTCGAAAATTTGTAATGCTTGCTTGTTTTCCTTGAAAAATAAAATATTGCATTAAACACTTACACAGTATATTACTATTGTTTCGATTCTCCGTACAACTTGTGGAATAAGAAAGAACTGCTATAAAATGGAGCATTAAATCTATTAAAATTGAGAAGGACATATTTTAAAAGAAGTAAATATGTCTTGATTTCATGATTTTCAAAAAATTTTAAAATTGTAATAGCTCTTTTTCGATACGTAAACAACTGAACTAAAATAGTGATGTCAAACATCCCAATTTTTTTTAATATTTTTAAAAAAGAGGGATACATAGAGAGCGAACTTTTAGTTCCAGGTGTTTTAATTTCTCGTTTCGCAGCATGAAAATATTCCTGAAATTCAGATAACATGGTGGTCCGTTGGGGTTTTCAAAACGTACTTATCTCCCTAAGAAATATTTAAACAGCAGAAGGCTTAAATTCCATCGCGGATTTGACAATACTAAAGCCGATTGATGGCATATGCATTTAAGTAAAATTATCGGGTGATCGACATCTTTCTGAAGCCTGGTAAAAAATTGGTTGGTGCAACCATTTCAAAATAAGTTTTAGTTTAAAACGATTCTGTTATTAAATGTGAAAAATCCCGCACTTTCCAAGTTTTTTCCCGCTTTTCCGTTTTATATGAAATATCCCGCAAACGGGAAAAAATCCCGCGATCTGGCAACACTGATGTCATTGCATTTTAGAGAAATTCATTGGGTTAAATTAAAATAATAATAAAGCAAAAAATTTCAATACAATTTTCTTTACAAAATAAAATTTAATTCCAATCAATTTGCTATCCAATTATTTTGGTTGCCGATTTTGACAGTCAACTTAAGATATAACTTCAAGTTGTCCGGCTTTCAAAGGAGGCAATTTAAATAGGATTTAAGTTTTATTGGTTGTTGATTTGATTCATTGTAATCTTTGCCTCTCACTTAAAATGGCAAAATTGTCAACAAATATTAGAGGTTTGTCTGTGAATTTTTGTTCGGTCCACCTTTACCTTGAGAGCTTTAAGTCAGATGTTCATTTTTTAACTGAAAAAATAATCAGTGAAAGAGAATGTAATCCACGATAAAGATAAATTTCTTTATAAAAACTGTAATCCTGAATCCTTCTTTTACCACTTTACCATATGTGAGAATTAAAAATTTCGAATTAAGTTCAAAATATCACAATATAGTATTCCTTAAGATTAGATGCTCTAAATTGACTATAGTTGTGTATCCTAATGCCAAGTTTACAGTTTTTGGAGATATGATAATTCACATCAAATACTGGCTCACAAACAGTTCTAAAACAGACTAGGGTGACCATCCGTCCTATTTTTAGAGGACTTGTCCTCTTTTCGACCTCCGCTCTTTTTGTCCTACCTCTTTTTGACACCATAATCTTTTTTGTCCTCTATTTGCAGTTTGTCCTCTAAATGTCATCTTTTTGTCCTCTATATGTCCTCTTTATAAACTTTTTTTGCAAAAAATCAAAAGTTTACATTTATAGAACTTCTCTTGCAAAAAATCAAAAATTTTACATTTGGATTGAGTTTCAAGCTGATTCAACTACACTCTGTACCTAATTGAAATGCTGAAACAATTAAAAACATAATCGTCGATACGTTAAATAATTTCAACTTGATTGGAAAATGTGTAGCTTTCGGCGGTGATAACTGCAATACAAATTTTGGTGGAATTAATCGTGCGGGCGAAAATAATGTGTTCAAACTTTTGAAAAATGATGTCGATTTTATTGATATAGTTGGCATAGGTTGCCCAGCACACATTTTAAATAATTGTATTAAATATGGTACAGATTTATGTCCAAATGATGTAGACTTATTTATACGCAAATTGTATGACCATTTTTCATATTTTACTGTTCGTGTTGAAAAACTTAAGGAGTTTTGCGAGTTTTTGAAAATAGATTATCAAATAATCCTTAGTTCATCTAAGACACGTGGTTGTCACTATTTCCTGCTATTGAAAGGGTCTTGAAATTATATGAACCATTAAAATCGTATTTTTTGTCCATACCGAAACTACCAGTAACGTTAAAACTTTTTTTTGAGAATCCGTTAAATGAAGCATTTTTGTTTTTTTTTTGCATTCGTTGGTCAACGTTTTTCACCTAAGCATAAAAAAAATGGAAAACGAGCATAACTCATTAATTGAAGTAATGAATATTTTGGAATCTGTTCAAACAGCGCTCAAGGAAAGAATAGTCAACAATTTCTTACCTGCATTAACTTTGAATGTGTTAAGGAAAAATCAAGGACTGGCTAACGAATGTACGGCAATCAAGAAATTTACAAAAATTGTTTAGATTATATCAAACAATGGACAAAACAGTTAAAAAATTTTACAACATTTAAATGAATGGCTTTAAAAAAATAACCGGAATGGTCTGAAGTATCCCAAACAGTTGAATATTTAATGGAAAAACATATAGATATAAACGACTCGATACTTATTAGTCAGATCAATAATTTAAAAAATTTCTTCAAAGTCGTGTCTAAGGACAAACAATATATTGAAAAGCTGTCACATGAAAAATGGCTTGAATTTTTTGCTAGAGTTCCAAATGAAGAACAACATTCAAAATTTTTAAAAATTTGTTAATATTTCTTTGCCATTCCAGCACATAATGCCAACATAGAACGAATATTCAGTTTGATGAATAGTCAGTGGTCTGACGATCGTAATACATTCATTAGAAGATTCATATGATTAGAATTGTGATAATAGTTGATAAATGAAATTTTTTAAGTTAATTAAAAGCGTCCTCTTTTTTATTTGAATTGTCCTCTTTTTTTACTTGGATTTCCTCTTTTTGCTATCAGCAGTTCTGGTCACCCTAAAACAGACTATCTTGGTAGACAAGCTAAGTTGTTTGCACTTTATCACAATTTCATACATATAATAGACAAGTCTACAAGAGTTCCTGAAATTCATGGACAAAATAGTAACTTACTTGATTTTTTTTTTTGACAAATGATATAATTTGAAGTTTTAGAGCCTTCAGGTGGTTTTGATAATAGTTTAATCTCCCCAGAATTAAATATAGATGCCACTTCACAATTGAAAGCAACCTTGCGTCTTGTATGGCATTATAATACTGCGAATCGGTCAAGACTAAGATGTTTAATTAAATGGTTCCCCTGAAACGAAATTGTTTTTTGGGACAAAATCCAAGCATTGCTGCTTTTATTTTTTTCCGAAGCTGTCCTCGAAGGTATGCGAAGGTTTATTCCCAACAGATTGGTCGGTCCACTGATCTTTGGTATGCAAGTATGTGCAACAAGGCAATTAAAACTAAGAAAAAATCGTTTTGAAAGTTTATTCACAACAAAACTGATGAAAACTTAACTTCGATTAGAGACAAATGTATATGTAGGAAACTAATAGATGTAGAAAAAATCTTTTTAATAAGAAAACAGCTAAAAAATTTCTGACCACCATAGTGGTTCGCGCAACTTCTATAAAACGATTAAGGCCGTACAAGATAATTTTTGTTAGTCTTCTCTATCTACTCTTATCGATATAGAGATATTCCTGTTATTGACCCTAAAGAAATAGCTTATTTGCTGGGATATAACTTTTCAAACAGTTGTACGCTAAAAGATCATAATTTTCAACGAAAATCAATTCCTTCTTCTTTTAATATGAGACGAATCATTTTCATAAAAGCTTCATTCGGAAAATGCTTTTACAAATTAATACTATAATAGGGCATCTGAGCCTAATAGTACTCTTCAAATTATTATTTCTCCAATTTCTATAGCAATATAATATACTCCAACAGCAATAATACAACTCAAATCATCCAAATAGCTGTTTCGAAGGAATCGGCATAAATACATAAAAAATACAGGTTTTTTTTCAATTTTCTGAAAAACAATATGTTTCACTGATAAAAAAATATGGGACCACCTCTAACCAAATAGAAAACATTTTAGTTAGACAACCTCTAACCAAAAAGAAACACTTTAAATCATTCAAATCGAATGAGCGGTTTTTGAGAAACCGGTGAACATACATAAAAAAACAGAAAATAAGACATAGAACCATCTTCTTTTTTTAAGTCGGTTGAAAGCATGTTCTATTTCCAATCGAAATGCAGTTGTCTCAACTCACCACGGAATCAGATATGGCGAATTTAACTGAGAAATTGATTCGACACCTGTACATTTACAAAACGATTGAGTCGAGACAACCGCACGTAATGTTTGTGTGAAGATTAAATATAGTTCCATAAATTTCAAATACTTTAGTTTTCAAATGAAAAATTCATGACATAATGCAAAAAAAATTTGTTGCATGAAAATAGTTATTAACTGTATTCAACTACTTTTGTATTGCATGTAACACTTGATATTTTAAATAAACTTTATTCTGTTGTCAGGAAAATGTTAACATGTAGTTGTCCCAATCACAGTGAAATTGTTTCCAATTTTATTTTTTCTTTGTTTGATTAATAAACCGACAACTTTGAGATGAGGAATTGTCATATCTTTAATTTTTTGTTCAGCCCTACACTGAATCGGCCTTGAAACTAAGGTTATTCGTTCAACGATTAGAGGCATTGTGGATGATATTCCCATAATTGGTGTGCCAATTCAAAATCTGATATACGTTTCTATAAACTGCAACCAGACCATATAAAATGTTATAGAATGCGGCAACCATTGACAAGCTATTAGGATGCTGGTAAAAAACCATTGATAAACTATTAGGAAGCTGGAAGCTATTAGAGAGCTGGCTCGATATTTTAATTCGCACATGTAAAAGTGATTTATTAAAATCGCTTTGAAATTGAAAGGTTTCTGGTCATTAAACAATTTTTAGTTAAGCACTGCCTAAGCATCTTCATCGATGAAAAATACATAAAACATTCACCATTACAATTAACTCATAAATACTAATCGTTCTAATCGAACCTCATTAGTCTAGTCTACATGCTATTGTTATATAAAAGCAACCATTCAAGATTACTATTCGAAACTATTTTCCATTAAAAACCGTTAATTCCTAATCTAATAAATTACGGTAATTTCCCTTGAATATTATATCTATATCTCATCACCACAAATAAATCAAATTAATTCCAACAGCATTCCAAGATTTATATAAAAACACCAGAATATGCTGAATAGTAAAGATTTTTTTTTGTTTACCATATTTTAAAAGAAAAGAAAAAAACAGGGTATGTGCGACCTTCACATTTATTATTAATTTCATTCTGCTTAAATGACTTTTGATTTTCACAATATCGTAAAGTTTTTCATTTCTAAATACAATAAAATTTAATATGATAAAAATAATATTATTATATAAAAGTGTTGTTTTTTCTAATTCTGATTATTTTTTTTATATCGGAATGATTTATTAGAAAAGAAAATATCAAAAAGAAGACGATATATGATATTTATATTTTATATTATGTATAGATATAGAATATAGATAGACAGATTAAATGATGTGTATCTTGGGAACTGGTTTAATTACATTTCTACTTTTTTGTGATTTTGACAGATCGAGTTAGATTTTTTTATAATTTAATTTAATTTAGCAAATTGTTATATGTATTTTAGAGAATAAATTACATTTAACCACTAGAATATGTTGTCATTGACTGTAATAATGTAATATAATAATCTAAAATAATTAATTTAATAATATAATAATGTAATAAAAACGCCTTTTTTAACTTTTGTGTTGTTTAAAATTGCCTCTCCAATTTTGACGTTACAAAAATTTAACAATTCACAATCCTTAATATAATAGCCGTGAGTCTATCTCTCTATACGGTCGTAACGCTGATGACGTAGCACCCCTCTCAACCTTTTCGACCCAAAGAGCTACTTTTTTTCTAAACGAATGGCGATCGACCAAATGAGAATAATTGGCATACTAGTAAAATGTAGTAATTAAAAAATTAAAAAATGGTTTTTATTGAATTTATTTGAGAGAATGACGATTCACAAAAAAATGTTGACCCAAAACATGAATTTATTCTAAGATAGACATCTTTTAAAAGTGGATATTTTTCATTGAAAATATTGTTCCATATATTAAATTTATCACGCGATTTCAAGCCAATGTCACTTTGTAATTCAATTAATTGCATTTCTAAGCTACCTACATCCATACTAAATGTTTTTCCGATTGGTAGAACCCTCCATATTTTCTATATTTATTTTAGAAAATGGCGAAGTTAAAAATGAAGTAGTTGGAGTCTACAAATCTTTGTTTGAATTGCAGGAAAATGCTCTCCAAAATATTACTAAATTGTTGGTAATCACACATTTCCATATTTAACTTCATTTCGTCCGTTAAATTCGAAAAATGAAGTTTAGTCTTCCAATACCTAGTATTTGCCAACTGTTACTTATTAGTCAAAAAAACTATTCAGAAAACCTTTACATTTAGCTAAACGATTCCCTTCAATAACTACAACTGAAACAACCTAATGTTTGCCAACCGAAATATTCCTATTGATCCACAATACTTCTATAATTAGCGATATCTAGCATGCAATAACCTGACATATTCCAACTGTTTATATTATTTGGGAGTAGCTGAATCTGAATTCACTCAGAAACATGTTCTTCAATTGAGTACCTTGCAACGAAATGAGGGCACATCCAAATTTAAGACGTTGCTCTTTGTTCCTAGTCAAAAGTGTTCCCCATAATATGTTTTTTCTTAAATTAGTTAGCAAAATGTATGAAAATCATTCTTTTAACTTACTTGAAGATATTTTTGACACACTTATAATTTAATGATCATGCTCCTTGTTTCACCTACAGATGCCAACCATCAACAAGATCCCACATTCAAAGCTTACTATTTATTATCACTCAAAATATACATTTTTAATCTAAATATTATGCAACACTGTTTGTTGACGCACTTTAGTTATCGAACCCATCGCCGTTTGGCCTCTCCGCAGTAACGAAACATATAGTTAACTCGTTAGCTTTAATTCTTTACGGTTGATAAACATACAAACTGCATCGTTTTGGTAAAATGAGTGCTATCGTGTTTTTCGAAATCTAATTTTGCCCCATGGCCATTGACAAAATTGTATCTGTAATAGAAAGTATATAAAAATGCAGGAACAAATATATAATTATTTAATAAAATGTTTCTGCATTGAATTAAGTTTTATTCGAAACCATGTTTGATGTAAAAATAAAAAGTTAAAACACTTATATTGCATCAAAAATATTATTTTTATACGCATAACCTTATTTCAATACATTCAGCCCTGCTTTGCTTTTTTTGTATTTGACCCTAGATGGGCAATCTGATCAGGCGCTGATATGGGTCTGACCACCCGAGTCGAACTTTAACTACGATTTAAGTAGTCGACATTCTCAAATGAACCTATTTTAGTCCTTTTCATCCTTTATTGCCTCTAAATAAGAACTTTTTATTCTAGATAAACTTATTAACTGCTACAAAATCTAAAAACATACTATTTAACATCTAATTAGAATCTCAAAAAACTATTTATAGTCTACTTATTCTTATGTCATGTTATTTTGCAAAAAAAAAATTGATCTGAGATCAAAAAAATTTGCTGTCAGATCAAATTAGCTGTCAGTTTGTGTTCTTTGGCAAAAAAAGATTGATTTTATTTTGATCTAGATCAAGTTTTAAAAATCTAGATTTTTTGGTAGATTTTACAAATAAATTGAAATATTATTTTTAATTGTCAAATTTATGTAAAAAAAAACCGCCATTTTAATTATTATTATTATTTTGTTTAAAAATAATTTATTATTATTTAAATTATTTAATTTACTAATTAATAATAAAGTTATTACAAATAAAATGATAAAACGTAAAATCTTTCATTTTCAAATGTAAACATAACCAAACATATCAACTGGCAGAACAAAAAGTCAAAACAATTTACTACTACATTTACAAAAGTAGATTGATTTATTTTATGCTGCTCGTTGGCAAGTAAATAAATCAATCTTTTTCCATCAAGCCAAAGAACGCGACATTAAAATACTACTTTACACCTAAATAAGCCTGTTTTTCAACACCTTACTAAGTACTTATCATATCCTAAGAACTTAAAAAGTCCTATCAATTCTATCATTGTACAAAATTACATCTTATTTGAATCTTCAAAAACTATTGACGATTCCGATCTTATTTCACATCAAACCCGACAAACATTTTTATACATGAAGATAGCGCTCGTATATTTAAGTTCTAATTTGGACATGTATGAGTGTGATTTTGTTTGTAAAGGATGCGTCCATTTTTTCGCCATTTTTTTACTGATACAATTTAAAAGACCAAAATTCAAATTCGAAATCAAAAAATTTAAATATTTGAATTATGTGTAGAAAATAATACTAATTTTCCATAAATTTCTCAGTATTATGAAAAATTAAATCAAAATATCGATAAATCAATATGAAATAAGACAAATAAAAAATACTAAAAAAATATTATATTTTTTTTAAATCACTAAAATTAATTATTAAGAGGGCCTAATTGTTTAGCGAGATTATTTATATTAGATTAACTGAAAAATTTCTTTCGCACATAATTTTATATAACATTTAAACTATTCAATTCAATTAAATGCATATAAATTATTTCCTAAAGTGTTAAATAAAACCAACCATTTTAGAATATATAAAAATACGTTTTATTTTTCTATATTCTTATATTTATTGTTCTTTTTTGTTCTTTCTTTTCTTTTGTTTATTTTTATTATCGCATCAAACAATTTTTTTCTTTTCGTTTTTTAATATTACGGAAAAGACCGAAAGTAATTTTTTTTTTAACGTCTATTTAACAACTTAAATGGGATTTTTTCCAGTAAGTAGCCATTGTAGGAGTTATGTAGATGTTATTTTTGTATTGAAAATAAGTGATACTTAAATACTCTAAATTCTAAATAGTAGAATTTGTAGGTTTTAAGGAGTAGTTAAATTTCGACTCGGGCAAATACAGTCTGACATGGGTCTGCCTTGTTTAACCTGATATAAGCCCTATTTCATATTTACAAGCCCTATTTCATATTTACAAGCACTATTGTATTTTGTTTTGTTATTTTTTTGTTTTAAAATTAAAGTTTAATCTATGTTTTAGCTATCGCTTTTGAACTGAAAGGCTGCAAATACAAGTGATTAAGTCGGTACATGTTTTAATTTCAATTATATATAATTTATTTTTTTAATATATAAGTATATATCAGGGTCTGGTCTGGCTACTCAGTTAGGGCCTGATCTGGTTATACCAATCTGGTTCTGATAGGGAAAAAGCACTCATGTTCAAGGCCCGATCAGACTGCTCTTAATGATCCGCACTAGGGCAAACCTGATGAGGACCCTATTTGAGCCTTGGCAAATATTTGCTCGGAAAATTCTCAAAATATGTTCTACATTGCTCCTTTTCTTAATACCCATCCAACAATTCCAAATCCACGATTTCCTATTATAATTTTTGTTTTAATCCAATCACGGAAAAACAAATAAATTTAAGAGATTAAACAAAGTAATTAACTCTATCAATTTAACGCACAACAAGAAAAAGTAAATAACTTATTTATACATTTTTTGTTAGATTTATTCTTATTTTTAATAACTCATCGTCTTACAGCATTCAAGTTACTTTTATTTTCATTATTTTAAGTACAAGGTAATAGATGCGATATTAAACTTAAAATTAAAAAATTTAGAAATAAATTAAATAATTACAATTTATTTTTATTTGATTAAATAAATTTATTCAATAGAAAATTATGAAATTATCTTGCAAAGTTGATAGCAAATGAATTAAACTTAACTGAAAAAAATAAGTTGAGGTTTGAATGAGGTAAGCTGTGATTCAGATTTATTAAGTTTTGTGAGAATTGAAAGTCTTATATTAGAATTAAGTCTTACTAAAAAGTGATCATTTCGATTAGTGTTTAAAACAGTAGCAATTTATAAGTTCATCTATTTGTAAATATTGTTATTTAAATATTCCGTCAATGTCAAAAAAATACCACAGAAAATCAATACCTTTAACATACATTTTTACAATACAAATAAACGACTATCGTCGATGTTTTTATAGTTATTTAAATATTAAGGGCAGTAAGAGTGTTTTACCGATGGAGGATATATGTTTTGAGATCGAGACAAAGTCGAGATCTCTAATATATACAAAATCGGTAATACTCTTAATGCCCAAAATGCTTACTATATTTTTTGCACGATCAATAAAAATTCAATTAAAATCAATAAAATAATAAAATTCATTTAAAGTTTTAATGTTTTTTAAAATTTCGTTTCAAAATAGTAAGCAAGCTGTGCTTTTCATCATAACTAGATTGGTTTTTTGTTGCAAAACTTATTTTCTTCGAATATTTTTTTCAAAATATGTAAATTGCTTTTAAGTATTGTAATAACAATATTTTAAAAAGAATATTATTTAAAGTTGAAACTAGTAAAGTTGACATACATGATTATCTAAAAAAATATCGCTTTTATTCACACCCTTAGGTCTCCATTACCGGTAAGTAATTACTTACCGCCTGTATGATCGGTAAGTAATTACTTAAAGACCTGTGATTTGTAATCGAAACTTACTATGTTTATTTACGCATCAGTTAACATGCAAAATCGCCTGATCGGGCAAAAAATAATTTAAGCTTCTTTGCAACCAAAAAAATATGGAGGGGCTGAAATCTTACAGCTCTGAGATATCAAGACTTCGGTCTGGGTTAAGGATTTTGATATAGTTTTCGGCAAAAAACTTTTATGAGAACATGGTTTCTAGTTTTGGGCAGCGATGTACATCAAACATAACTCTTTGTTGAAACACAAGTTTTTTATCCCTGTTTAAAAATTTATTACAAAACTAACACGAAACATCAATACGTTGCCGGAAAATTATAATCAAAATTCTAAAAATAATGTTAAATTAAATAAAATCAAACTTTTTCAAAATTCCAAAAATATTCCAAATATTAGAATAAAATCAAATATTTAAATATTTTCTAAATTCCAATAATATTTCAAAAATTCTTAAAAATCCAAACTTTTTTAAAAATTCTAAAAATATTGCAAAAATTATTACAAAATCAAAAATTGAAACTTTTTTCAAAATTCCAAAAATTATAATAATAACAAAAATTAAAAATTTTTCAAAATTCTAAAAATATTTCAAAAATTCTTACAAAATTAAAACTTTTGCCGAAATTCTAAAAATATTGCAAAAATTATTACAAAATTAAAAATACAAACTTTTTCAAAATTCCAAAAATATTTCAAAAACAACAACAAATTCAAAAATTTACATGTCCAATTTCATTTTAAATTACATTTAAGTCATAAAAACAGCTACATTTTTTTTCCCAAAATATTGGCTAAAAAATTAAATGAAATCATTTTTTGACACACTTGACATTATTTTTTGACAAACTTATAATGCCATAATTCTCTATAATAATAATAAAATATCATGTCATACGAACTATAAATTTTATTTTTTTCTAAAAAAATTGGGTAAAAAATAAATAAAAACCTTTCTTTTGACACACTTGACAACATTTTTTGACAAACTTATAATGCCATAATTCTCAATAATAATAATAAAATTTCATTTCAAACAAACAATTTATTTTTTTTCCAAAAAATTGGGTAAACAACTAAATAAAAATCTTTTGACACACTTGACAACATTTTGTTGACAATTATAAGTTTGTTTGTTTGTTTTTTTTAAGCCATAATTCTCAATAATAATAATAATAAAAATAAAAACATATTTGCGAAATATAAAAACAAGTGTTATTAGTTTTTAATTTATAATAATAATAAAATTTCATTTTATTTTACAATTTTATTTCCAAAAAATTGGGTAAAAAAAAAATAAAAATCTTTCTTTTGACACACTTTTTTGACAAACTTATAATGCCATAATTCTCAATAATAATAATAAAACTTCATTTCAAACAAACAATTAATTTTATATTTTTTCCAAAAAATTAGGTAAAAAAATAAATAAAAATCTTTCTTTTGACTCACTTGACAACTTTTTTTTGACAAACTTATAATGCAATAATCTAGTTTTTGATCTCACATACCAATCCCGACCATCAAGATTTCTCCAAATTCAATGTTCCTACTCGTAATCACTTAAAATGAACGTTTTTTAAGCCAAAAATATGCAAATTTCCTTGTTTTGACAAACTTAATGATTTTTTTTCACACTTCCGGTACAGTTATCGAACACAGCGTCCTTTCGGACCTGTCCCTTGAGTATACCTATTTTTAGAAAAAAAAAATTTTGAAATCCCTCCAGTGGTTTTCCCTGCAGCGTAGGTAATGACGGCCGGCCGGCCGACAGACAGACATACATTTTTTTTTTTTTGCTTTTTAGAATCAGGAGGTCCTAAAACGTCGAGAAATGTCAAAAAAAGTGGGGGTAAGAATTTCACTTTGAGCTCATGAATGTAATACTAAGGTCTTTCAGACCGAAGTAAATGGCAATTTTTGTAGCCATACAAAATGAATTGCATTTCGACCATGATCTTTGATGTTTAGTTTAAAATGACCTATCTTTTTACATCTGCGTTGACTTTCAAAATAAATCTGTTTGGCATCAGAGTTGCCTTATTTTAGCTACAGTCAAACTTTCTGAGGTTTTCAAAATGAAGTTTAAATTTTTTGTTTACTATCCTAATGATTAGATAATAGCACAATCGTCTACCTGATAATAGCACAATACTGTCCTCCTTTGTTAATAGTGTATTACCAGCTCCAGTCATATTGGCAGCCATTGTCGTTGTTACAAACGTCACATCAACAAAGTGTGCAACCTTTAATGAATTTGACCGCTCAAAAATTTGACGTTATCTCCAATATTAAAGGTTTGATTTTGAGCGGAAGGTTTAATTGTTTTCGTAATCGAAGGACAAACTTTCTATGTTCAACCTATTTACAAGGAATTTGTCAAGATATGTCAATATTATTTGAAATATGATGGATCTGCTATGTGAATGAAAATAAATGAACTTAGTGTGTATGATCACTATATTTAATATGGTACAACTTCAAAAGATAGATCTAAATAACAAATTATAATTAATATGCATTAATAAGGTTTTCCATAATTTTCACAGTTTTTGTGTGCTTTTGTCACTTTATTAATTGATTTTATATTTTAAATGAAAAACTTCTATTTTTTGGGATAAATAAATGTACCTTATAATGATAATCTTTTACTTTTATTTTTTAAAGAATATATATAATAAATAAATATATATATATATATATATATATATATATATATATATATATATATATATATATATATATATATATATATATATATATATATATATATATATATATATATATATATATATATATATATATATATATATATATATATATATATATATATTTATATATATATATATATATATATATATATATATATTATATATATATATATATATATATATTATATATATATATATATATATATATATATATATATATATATATATATATGTATATATATATATATATATATATATATATATATATATATATATATATATATATATCTGTAGGTGGGAGGTAAACTACACCAAGTCACATTTTTAAAATTTTACAGGAAAGACAAAAAAATGTTTGAAAATAGACTATTTACTATGGACTTGGACTATTTAAAATTGTTCTATCTCGAAAACTACACTAGTTAGGACTCAGTGCTTTTAACCTATCGGTAGAGAACAAAATCCTGATTCTAACAGTATAAAAAAAACGTGTTTTGAAAAAAAAGGACTTGGTGTAGTTAACCTCCCACCTACAGATATATATATATATATATATATATATATATATATATATATATATATATATATTTATTTATATATGTATATATATATTTATATATATATATATATATATATATATATATATATATATATATATATATATATATATATATATATATATATATATATATATATATATATATATATATGTATATATATATATATATATATATATATATATATATATATATATATATATATATATATATATATATATATATATATATATATATATATATATATATATATATATGTATGTATATATATATACATACATATATATATGTATATATATATATATATATATATATATATATATATATATATATATATATATATATATATATATATATATATATATATTATATAAATAATAAAATTTTTGGGTAAAGCCAATAAATAAAACAATAATTATGATTGTTTATCCAACAATTGTTTCGGTTTATTCAAAAAACCATCTTCAAGGATAATATATATTACAAAAAAAAATAATAATTCTTATACAAAAAAAAAACCAATCAAGTAATAATGTTACAACAATGACGTTAAAATCACAAAAAAATAGTTATTTTAAAAAAAAATTTTGACATTAAAATAAAAACGCTAACTATAATCAGAAATAATAATAGAAAAACAAACAATTATACAATGAAAAAATTGTAACATAAAATAGATATAATACAAGTTACGAGTAGCAAAAAAAAAAAATTTTTTAAATTCCTAATACAAAATCATAGCTGTTGTTTAAAAAGGCGGTATCCGTTTGTATGTTCATACAATTAGGGTGCTGTTTAATACGGATCATTTCAAAAATCCTTCCTTCTATACCCAAAAATTTTATTATTTATATAATATATACAAGCCAAATATCAAATCTTATATATATATATATATATATATATATATATATATATATATATATATATATATATATATATATATATATATATATATATATATATATATATATATATATATATATATATATATATATATATTAGACTGGTCGTTAAAAACTAAATTTTCCGAGACGCCCCCTAGAAAAATTCTTTGTGGTCAAAAAACCACAACGGCATTATTTTTTTTTTTTTAAGTCAAAAGAACACGTGCCGCAAAATCATCGAAGTTTATTTTTTGATAAAATTGTTAATATCTCATAAAATATGCAGATGTAAAAAAAAATCACAAAACCTTTTTTGTAGGAAATTTAATTCTCCACAAAAAAGGTCCAAGTCATTTTTTTCCTAAAACCTATATTTCTGATGATATTTTGAAATAAAACTTGAAATTCTTCGAAACTCGTAAAACCAAGTGATGAAAATTTCGACGAAAAAGTACTAATTTTGATTTTTTTTGGAACGATTATTGTTTTATACATTTCATTCTACAGCATAAGAAGAAAATTAGGACTTTTTCGACATCTTTATTTTTTCTGATTTTTAAAAATTACGAAAACTTACAAGTTCATTTTCAAAATATCATGAGAACTATACGTTTTAGGGAAAAATGACATGGACCTTTTTTGTAGAAAATTAAATTTCCTACAAAATTAATTTTGTGCTTTTTTTTTACATCTGCAAATTTTTTGAGATATTTGAAAATATCTACGAACTTTTCAAAAAATTCACTTCGACGATTTTGCGGCACGTGTTCTTTTGATTTAAAAAAAACAAAAATAATGCCGTTGTGGTTTTTTGACCACAAAGAATTTTTCTAGGGGGCGTCTCGGAAAATTTAGTTTTTAACGACCAGTCTAATATATATATATATATATATATATATATATATATATATATATATATATATATATATATATATATATATATATATATATATATATATATATATATATATATATATATATATATATATATATATATATATATATATATATATATATATATATATATATATATATATATTTCGGATTTTACTCCTTCATTTCTTTTTATCTTAGTTATGTTATTCTTTGAAAATTAAAAAGTAAAAATAAAAGTTTGTCACTATAAGGTACATTGAATTATCCCAAAAGAAAAAAAAAATTTATTTAAAATATAAAATCGATAAATTATAATTCGTCTGAAGATTTTTAACGACATAACGACATCCGATCTAATTCATTGGGGAATAATTTGGATTGGTTTCATGTTAAATCCACAATAATAGTTATTAAAATGTAGCCCAGAACTACAATTTTGTAAACCAAATCTAGTTCTGAAATTAAAAATATTTTTTCGTATAGCACTAATATATATTTTGAATTCTAAACATACATGTTTGAAATAGTATTTTTTCCTACAAGAGATGAAAACATTGTTTTTTCCGTGAGTAAACATATGTTAACGAAACGCGCGTCGAGAGAGACATGTTTACGAACGATAAACGTTTTTATCTCGCGTAGGAAATGCAATTTTTTCTATGATAGTATATATAATTGATATTTACTATAAATTATAAAATTAAAAATCGACAACATAACATTAAAAAGTCATATTCTATTTTTTCATGGTTGCGTTGCTTAAAAAACTTTGTGAAATTATATGAGAAACCATAGCAACTACAGTTTGTTATTCTTTTTACACTTTAGTTGTAAAAGCACCCATTTTCACAGGGCATTAAGCGTGATGAAAATAGACATTTTATTTGCTATCATAGAAAAAATGTTTATCCTTCCGACAACTATAAATACAGGTTTATTTTTTTTTACAACTATAATTGTGTTGTTTATAAGTTTTAGTAGAATAAAATAAACAGCTGTTAGTTTTATTATGTTGCGCAAATCAACGGAACACAACTAAAGTATTTATTTGACTTAATTGAACTATGAAATAATTTTTTTTGATTGTATTTTATAAATAATTCAACATTTATTTTATAAAAAAATTAAGAAAAACATGTTAGCTCTAATTATATAAAAAACTGAATGTATTTAAAGTAATTCGCACATTCCTCTCTCTCTCTAATACTTGAGAAGACAAAGGCTATTATGATTTCGTTTGACTTAAATTTCCATTGTGGAAAAAAATTAGGTTTTGTTACTAATTCCTTATTAGTATAAAATTGGATGTCTTTCATTGTAATTTGTAGGTCATATCATTTTCGAATTACCAAACAAAAAATTAGGTATCGAAATTGAAAAGCAAAATTCATTTTTCGGATCGTGCCATATCATCGAAAAATCATATCATCGAAAATCGATAAATCGAAAAATATCAATAAATCGAAAAATACAAAATTCATAGTAGCGAAAAATCAAATAACCGAAAATCATAACATCGAAAGTTCACACTGTCGAAAAGTCATTGTATGAAAATACAGTAAAACCTCCTAATGTGACCACCCCTTCATTCTGACCACCTCCTTAAATGGACCACTTTTTTACAGTCCCAACACATTAGCCATACAAATTTGTTCTAAAAATTATCTTTAACCTGACCACCTCCCTATTCTGTTTAGCAACCAGTGTATTTGGAGTTATGCGAATTAAATCACCTCCCTTACACAGATAGAAATCGAGGTTTTTTGTATGCCTAATAAGTTATATTCCATGCTTAAATTACGTTAATTCTCAACCGTGAATAAGCCAGGTGTATTATATAATTATAAGGTATACTTTTTTTAAAAAATCACTAAGAAGCTTATTATGAATATTATTCATAGAATTTTATGAGTATCGGGTACGTAGTATGACCAATTAGGAACAACGGAATAACTTTGTTGTAAAAATTTTATATACTTACTAGGGAACAAAATATAACTATTTTTAATAAAATAATATGCCTATAATTCATAAATTTATGGCGCTTAGTAATAAATAAATTACGAACTAGGCATATGCATTCCTAGCATTTGAATTTTGATGAAGTGTCGCGAGATATCGAAAACCTCATAGTCATATGATTTGTCATACTCGTAAGTTATATTATAATCATATATGTACTAAACCTTATGTTCATATTACATATTTTTATATTTATCTATCATATTAAAATTTCACAAAGTTTGTATATATACAACTCACCTAACACAAAAATTTTTTAGTGAATTATAAAAATATTTTTTTTTGTTTATTAATTTTTTAATTATATTTACTGTCGAAAAACTAATATTAAAATTTCGCACTAATAAAGAATACTCCATTCCTACAAAACATATAAAATAACTAGAAAATAAAAATTATTATTTGGTGAAAATATATTTTATACCTTGCTATTCATAAAATTTCATACTTCCTAGTTCTGTTACATGCACATTTTTAAATATAAACTGATTATCAGGCATGAAAAATTATAATTTTTTTATTCATTGTTTATGAATAGTAATTATTGTTTTGTTTTTTTCAAAACTTTACGCCAACGTTTTATATTCCACGACTAAATATTCATAAAAATTGATGCCTTATAGTCATGAATATTACAATAATATTATAAAAAGTGGTTATCGGGAATAAACATTTATAATTATGTTATACAAAACTTATGACCTGCAATCATAGCTTTATTTTTATCCGTGTAATATGATTAAAAATATTTTTTTTAAAATGTAAACAGAGAAATACATTTTCTTTTTTTACTCTTTAGTCTCTTCTGTCCACATGTCAAATCGTCATTGAATACGCTCGTCCAGACTTACATATTTATTGTCTCCACGGATACTAATACATACTAACACATATCCACCTTCTTGAGGTAAGTGCCGGTGATACAGTTATAATCGTACCATCGCTGTCGAAAAAGAAACTAAGAACTTTGTTGTAATGGATGAATCTCTGGATGTATGTGAGCCACCAGATACAGATGAATTTTTCCATGCAATTGTTAATGAAGTGAGAGCCGAAAATTCAGACCCTCTTGTGGGAGGTAATTCTGAGGAAAGTGATGAAGAACCGTTAGAAAACGAAAAACCTCTTCCAACATATTCTGAAATCACCAACATTTTGGCAACTTTAAAACATTAAGGAGTTAATATGAATGAACTTCACTTCGAACCCAAAATAGTCGCTAAACTTTTAAAGGGGTTAAACATTAGCAAAGCCTCAGGAGTGGACAATATTCCACTCATTATTTTAAAAACCTTTTCCAAAGAACTTGCACCAACTTTGACTAAAATATTCTACCAATCCTACAAATCTGAAATATTTCCCTCGTGCTGGAAGTTGGCAAATATCCAGCCCATCCCCAAGAAGGGACCAAAATCCGATATATCAAATTATAGGCCAATAGCTTTACTATCGGTCCTATCCAAAGTCTATGAGCATTATATTAATACACACATTTCAAAATTTCTGGAAGAAAATCATTTAATTTTCGAAATTGTTTCGAAACAAAAGATCAACTACCGATCTATTAAGCTATGTAGCGCATTGTTGGAACAGCATACTCGATAAAGGTGGTGAAACATACGTTATCGCTTTAGACATCTCCAAGGCATTTTATCGAGTCTGGCATGCCAGCTTAATCAACAAGCTCGTTGCGTACGGTTTTCATCCCAATGTTGTGAAGCTAATTCAAAATTTTCTATCCAACCGATAAATTTCGGTTTTAGACGGATTTTCTTCTGAGTCTAAATTAATTAACACTGGTGTACCGTCAAGGCTCAGTATTGTCCCCAACCCTATTTCTGTTTTATATCAACGAATTGTTGAAAATCACAAGCAAACCAATAAATAGTTTTGCAGATGATAGTACTCTGCACAAGTCGTTCGAGCCTCTTCCTTCAAAAGGTAAAATGCACGAATGAATTAATCCCGCCCGGAGAGACGCTGCAACGAAACGTGAATTAAGACCTAAAAAAAGTCGCCGATTGGAGTGACCAAAACCTGGTCCATTTCAACTCTACCAAAACACAGCTGTTGATTGTTTCCAGATTAAAGACCGAGTTCGCCAAATATTTTATTCAGTATGTGTGATGAACCAATAGGTGAATGTAAAAACATTCGTTTATTGGGTGTCACAGTTTTAAATGATCTACTCTGGAACGATCATGTAATGGCGATGGCAAAAAGGGCGTCTAAAAAACTTGGCCTCCTACATAGATGCAAAAACTTTCACTCCATACCAATTGCTCCATGTTTATAAGTCCCATATTCGTCCCTGTATGGAGTACTGTTGTCATGTTTGGGGTGCTGCCTCTGTTTCCATTTTGGCCCTCTTGGACTCTGTTAAAAAGCGGGCTATACGAATTGTGGGTGATCGAGCTTTGACATCATAATTTGATTCGCTACAACATCGTTGCACTGTTGCTGACCTCGTTGTTTTTTACAAATATCGTCATCAACAGTGCTCAGATGAAATTAGCGGCATCATGCCTCAAACTTATTCTTACCTCCGTTCCACTCGGCAATCGGCTACCGCAACCAGTGAAACGGTCGCGATCCCGCGATGTCATACTGGCAGATCGCAGAAAGACTTCTTTGTCCGAACTGCATACAAATGGAATAGTTTGCCAGAACCCATAGTCTCAACACCTTGGAACGCCAGTTGTTGAGGGACCTAGGCTTTTAAGACCTGTGTGTTGTTGTGTCACATATTCTAAACCCTATTATACAGCACTTTTTGTTAAAAAAAAATTGATAAGTGTCCTCAAATGGTAACATCAATTCTTCAAACAGAAAATATTTTTCAGTCATATTTAGTTGAGAAAAAGACGTTTGTTTTATTTACCATTTGTCAAAACTTCTATAATACGACCAAACTCCGAAAATATAATTTTGGTCAATATTCAGAGAAGTTTCTTCATCCCGACCACCTCCGTAAAATGACCAGAAATTTACAGTCCCATAAGTGGTCGCTTTTGGGAGGTTTCACTGTTTATTCGATATAATGTATAATTCATTCCATCGAAAAACTATTCAATCGAAAAATAGAGCATACCCTACTTAGTGCTAGGAATATTGTAAATTCAAAATTCATTTCGTCAAAAAGTCATTGCATCGAAACATCACAACACCGAAAATCACCTAAATGAAAAGTTAATTCAAAAATTCGAAAAACCATTTGATCGAAATCTTAGATTATAAAATATACAGGCTAAGCAATATTTTGTATATGATGAAAAACGTGATCTACGCAGGTGGAAAAATCGAGATTTCAACTTGACAATTTTTGATTTTTCTGAAACCTGGCATATAAGTAGTACAGACAAAATAAAAAATACACCTTATTTTACAATTTTTTTAAAGTACATAGTTTGAGCAAAGGGGGGCACCCCAACATGCACGAAAAATGAAAATTCTGCCAAGCCGATGCAACTTTGAAATTAAATTGCTTAAATACCGATTTCAACAAACTTTTTTTTGTTTGATAGATGATTAGTTAGTTGTCTGAAAAAAATTAATTGTTTTTGTAGCAAAATTAAATTTTAATTCGTAGTAAACTTACACTTTTTAGAGCTAAAACAATTTATAACACTACCATTTTACCACATTTCGATCATTGTACAACAATAAATGTCCAACAATAATGGTTTTTAACAATTAAAATTTTAACAAGTAAATTTAAAACAACGTATGCAGAAATTACAAAATAGAGCTTTAAGAGTATTACTAGGTTGTTATAGAAGAACCAGCATACAGTTCATATTTAATGCAATGGGTTGGAAAATAAGGTGTATTGTAAAATAAGGTGTATTTTTTATTTTGTCCATAGTACTTATATGCCAAGTTTCAGGAAAATCAAAAATGGTCAAATTTTCACAACTCGGTCTAGAACACGTTTTTCTTCATATTTTGTGTATGTACACTATATAACTATACAAAAAATTGAAGCTGTTTTTAAAATTCAAATTTCGCATTGAAAATAATTTCCACAAAAGAAAAGACTTCTGTAAAAATAAACACAAAAATACAGGATCCCATGCAGCATGGTTATCTCTTTCCATTTATAGAAAAAAATATAATTTTATACTTTTATTGCCAGAAAGAAATAACTGCGAAACAATATATATTTTATTTTAACAGGTCGTTCAATAAGTCCGTAGGATAAGTAAGAAAAAAACAACATTTTGACAAAACTCGATTTTTTTATTCAACATAGTTGCCTTCGAGGGCGATACAACATAACATATAACGATACATATTCTAAATAAAAACAAAACCAAAAACTAAGGCGTTCATGATGCAATTTGATCAAATTTTCAGTTTTAATACTATCAGTTTTATTTAAATCGAAATACTTTTGAGAAAAATAAAATAAAATTGAATAAGGTTGGTCATTTTCCGATCGGTAAAAATGTTAAATACAAAATATCTACATAAGTCTGTTATTTTGTAAGCATATTTGGTGAAGCAACGGAAAACTTCGATGGTATGTAAATTTCTAGGCTACTGTGTTTTTTCAATTCAAATACTACCACGTTAAATTCGCACACTGCTTTATATTAATAAAAGAAGCTTCTTACAAAATATTACTTAAAACACTTTTCCCACGACCATATGCGAAAGTAACATATTCTATACAATCAAGTACTCACGAAAATTGACAATATCATTTAACTGTACGTTATTATAGCAAACGAGTTTCTTATAAATTTAAAACTTTTGTTTCACTTTTTAGTAGGCTACTGTTTACTTTTTGACATATCACAAGTTTTATTTTTCACGTCAATAATTAAAAAGTTACGTTGATTGCCGAAAAAATGGATAACAACGAGGTTGAAAGTGATTTATCGATAGAGTGCATCCCTCCTAATGTTACCGAAGCGGCTCAAAACACTTCCCTTAATTTATTACCAGAAAAGTCCCGAAAGAGGTACAACATTACCTACAACCAGTTCATGGATTGGAGAAAAGCGAAAGATATTAAATCGTCTTTTTCAGAAAATGTGCTCCTAGCTTATTTTGGAGAATTATCCGAAAAGGTAAAGCCGAATTCTTTATGGGTGCATTATTCCATGCTGCAGATCACACTTGTTATCTACCACAACGTGGACATAAGCGAATATATGAAATTAAGAGCATTATTAAAGAGAAAATCAGATGGTTACAAACCAAAAAAATCTAAAACTCTCACATCGAAGGAAATTCATCAGTTCTTAAATGGAGCTCCAGACGATAAGGATTTGTTCACAAAGGTATACTTTAAAGAAAAATGTATTATCAAATCATTGGTTTTAATGCTCTTTCAGGTTGCGTTAATTGTTGGCATCACTCGAGCATGTAGAAAACAGGAATTAGCTCAACTAAAGATAGATGATGTGGAAGATTTAAAATTAGCCGCCTTCATTCACATACGAGATACCAAAACGAAACAAGCAAGTTCATTTACCATTACTGGCAAGTTCTATTAATATTTTAAGAAATACGCAATGCTGAGACCATCTGATGCAAACGAAAAGCGGTTCTTTTTAAATTACCAAAATAAAAAGTGCATCAAGCAGCCAATAGGCGTCAATAAATTTGGTTTCCTGCCAAGAGAAATAGTCACCTACTTGCAACTGGAAAACCCAAAACTCTATACTGGACATTGTTTTCGTCGGTCATCGGCAACGATATTGGTAGACGCAGGTGAGGTCATTACCAAGCTTAAACGCCACGGTGGGTGGACATGCATCACTGTGGCAGGAAGCTACATCGATGAATCCATAACAAACTAAGATGCAGGTTGCAAATACAGTGGCGGATTATGCCTTTAAGGGGCCTGAGGCGGAACAAAATTTTGGGGCCTAAGATTTTGCAAATGAGTTTGATTAAGACTATTTCTTAAATAATTTTTTATCCGCTTCAGAACGGAGAAAGATCGTTCCCCACTTGCGTTGCATATCGGCAATGTAAGAAATATTTTTAAAATAGTTTCCACATTGGGAAATGAAGATTGCAGGCCATCAATGATTACCTTGTACATCTTAAATGGACAAGTGATGTTCTCTTCTTTTATATATTTTAAAAATGATGTACTTCGTCTTTAAAATATTGTACTTCTATATCCCTCGCATATGTATTTGACAATTCTAAAATACACTTGTCAACTTCATCACTGGATATATTTTGATCAAAAAATAATTTAAAATTATTTAAAACAGTTTCATATATGGACGTTCTGGTAGACATTTCAGTGGCAAGTCTATCACAGATCATATTGTGAGATATGAGACACAGATCATATAATAAACAATTCTCGTCCTACTAACTGTGTATCATTTGCAGATGATTCATCATACATAATTTTGCGTTTTCTTTTTGGTTCTTCTTTGTAGCTAATATTGTCTGTTAATAAGTTTGCTTGCTTTTCTATGCTCTCAAAATCATTCCGAACATCCCTTATAAATTGTGACAAAGAATTAAACAGTTTTACTCCTTGTAATAAGTTCGTTTGAATATTTTGAAATGATTTTCTAGTACTATTGATTCTTTGCAATAATATATCCCATAGAACGGTTAATAAGGCAATTCATATTCATCGAAAGAGCTAGCTAATATTTTAACCTCAACTTTAGTAATCGGTTTTTCGTCTTCATTTTCGCTAATTTGGATAAGAACGCTTTTAATATTTTTGTAATTAAACCGCAAGGCGGATACTGCATCAGCTCTTGCAGACCATCTTGTCACTTGTGTCACATAATTTTTTAATATGTTTGGAATTGGGATCGGAAAAATTATCAATAAGCAACTTCCATCTGTGAGTAGATGAAGAAAAGAATACATATATATTTTGGATAAAGTTAAAATAATACACTGCAGTAGAATAGGCATCTGCAGCATAATTTCCAATTAAATTAAGCGTATGACTTGTACAAGGAATAAAAATGGCGGTCTCACTTAGAGTTTTAATTCTGGCTTGTAAACCATTATATTTTCCGGCCATATATGTTTGACCGTGACAATTTTTAATATCCAAAGACAAATTGTTTAAAGTTTTCAAAATAAGTTGTGCTAGATATTTTGAATTGTGATTTTCAATTTGTAAAAATCCAAAAATCGTTCTCTCGCATCGCCCACTTTATCAATGTATACATTAATATAAAACTTACTTAGTCAGTGTGGTTCACGTCTGGCGTAGAATCAACAATAATTGAATAATATCAAGAGTCCTGAATTTCTTGTGTGAATTAGGTGTTCTTTTACTTCAGTTCCCATTTATAAATTCATCGCATGTGGTATGTGATAAAAAACTTACATTACCTTTTCCTGGATGGCTGTACCTCTCCAAATGATTTTTAAGAAAATCATCAAATTAGGATAGGTACTCAATGCATGTCATAAAATTTCCTTTTCTGTTCGAATCAACATCTTCTCGATGACCACGAAATGCTAAACCCAAAGTAGCTAATAGCTTTACTGTAGCTGCAACTCTTTTTAAAACTTCCCGACAGTATTTTTGTTGTACTTCAATCTCACGAGCTATTTGAGTATCAATACGTCCAGTTACAAACAATCTTTTTTTCAAATTTTTCAAAAAAAGTTTTTAGACAATATTTTTTTCCAATCATCGTTGATAAAACAAAATATACAACTAAAGCTAAAACACCTATACTATTTCAATCATATCATATGGAAACACTTTTCAAACGTTAATCCAAATGATGAATTTAGCATGTATTGTATAAAAAATACATGGATTTTAAGCATACAATAATAGATTTCCATTCTACACGTTAAAAAGTTTTCATTTATTTAGTTATATATGAAATTAATCTAAAATATGTACAATTATATGCTTAAAATTGAGATTTTCAGTTTAATGCTTTCAATAAATTGTAGGTCTTAAAAGAAATCCAAAATCATTGATGAAAACATAAAACTCAAATATACTTCAAAAATCCAAAAAATACTTATCTGGATTTTGTTTTTATCAATAATTTTGCGATTAATATAATAACAGCCCATTGCAAATAAAGTTTTAGTATTCGTAACAGTGGAACTCAGTATTCATTCGTAACAGTGGAACTTTTCAAAACAAAATGTTTTTTTACTATACAAATTGGAAAACGAATTTGTACATTAAAAAATTATAAAACTATCAAATTAGAATTATTAAAATAAATACATACATGAAAAAAAGTAATACAAATTGACAACCTAACACTTTTACATGTGGGATAATATTAAAAAAATCTTTAGGTTTAAAAACTTTGGTTGAATGAACGCAGCCATCTGATATTTGAATACCTATAAAATATCAATACTATTTCCCAAGTAGCAAAATTGGTGTTGCTTTGGGATGTCATTTCTTAATTCCAACTTAATTCATTCGTTTTTTGGTATGTTAAATTTTTATTTCTTTAATGCTTCTTAAATCGTTCTTAAAATGGTACTCTCATCTTGGTTTTAAATCGGTATGTAAGATCTCACTTAAAGTATTCTTAAAGACTTCTTAATTTGGTATGCATATCAACATCTTAAATCGGAATGTATGAGCACGCGTAAAGAATTCTTAAAGGCTTCTTAATTTGGTATGTATATTAGAAGTATTAAATCAGTATGATGTGCCTTCTTTAATACGTCGAATATTGGTATGTCACATACCATAAGTTTGTAGTGATGTACACTGAAAAAATATGTTGGTAAATTCTACACTATTAGTTAAACCAAATCAATTTTGTAGCTTCATATACAATTTAGTACGATTGACAAAACGTTTTAGCGTTTGACAAATGCTTCGTTTGTTGTTCTTAATTTTAGATCATGCTACAAAATTAATTTGATTGAACTTACTTATTGTAGATTACACCATCTTTTTTTTACAGTGTACATGTTGAAAACTAATCATACCCAAAATAGTATATATTCGTTATTGGTTTGCCTCCCGTATTAAGAAGGAATTTCATCTTTTTTGGTATTGTGTCATACTAAATTAAGAAGATATTTGAACTTAATTTGAGAATTTTCCATCTACTTGAGCAAGAACAAAGTTCCGCCATATTTTCATACACCAATTTTTAAGAATTAATTTGAAAAAATTTCCGTTAAAATATAAACATTAAATATTGCACAACTTTTTTATTTTTACTTATATTTAGATAGCTAACAACGATGTGAGCATGAATATGTCGGTGTTTGATCTACAAATAATTTAAAATATAATTTAGGGCGCATTGGATTTTGGCATATTTTCAGCAATTGTAATCAATTAGAGAAATTATGGAGGCGCGTGACTTTTAAAGGAGCTAGAAGTTCCAATTTCACCATAAAACTCGTTTGGTTTGCAAATATCGGTTCAATATTTTCTTAAAACTGATTTTAAACCTTACGTATAATTTTTCTTTATTTATCAATTCTTTCATTAAATTTAAAAACAGCATAACATGTCATATTTTTTTGTTTCATTTCAACATTGTCTATTACTTTAATTTAAATCAATTCAATAAAGATAAAGAGAGATAGAAAATTCTGCGTCACTCTTTGACTTTGATAGTATATAACAAAAAAATGACATACCGATTTAAGCAAGAGTTAAGCCGGAGTTAAGAAGGAGTTGAAATATAACATACCTATTTAAGAAGCAAATAAGATAGAAATACGCTTCTTAATTCGTTCTATCGGACCGCCCACATGGGCCTTTTTGTACTTAATTCATACTTAAATCCTTCTTTAAGAAGGCGCGTTGCTTTATTTAAGTCTTCTTAAATCCTTCTTTAAGTACTGACAATCACTATTTTTGCTACTTGGGTTGTAGCGAGGGGGCCCCTGTGCATGTGGGGCCCGAGGCGGCCGCCTCTTCCGCCTCTATGGTAATCCGCCACTGTGCAAATACCATTTTACAGGCAGTAAATTCATCACAATCTCATTCAAAATCCACTACTGGAATACTCCAGGATACAACAATTCGACTGGAAGAATCCTGGAATAATACTGACACTAATGTTATCGAACAAACAAACACACTATCTAAGCTGAATCAAACAATTGCACGCCCTGTAACATTTACTAATTGTCAAAATAATAATATTACGATAAATTTTGTAGATGATGTTAAAAAATAAACTATTAATGATAATGTCTAATAATTCTTATGGTCGAAAAATAGTGTACAAAACTCGCTGGAAAGTGTCTATCGTTTGCTCGTGAGATTTCCGCACTCGGCTGGCGGCTCGTCAAGATTCTCACTCGCAAGATATTGCTCACTTTCCAAGCTCGTTATGTAATATACTATAAACCAATATTACTTATCCTGTGTATTTTATAATCTAAGATCGAAATTCATAAAATAGAATAAGAACATCATATCATATGTAACATCGAAGATTTTCGATGTAATAAATAAACCAATGCTTCGAAAAAATTTTTAATCTAAATTTTAAAATATGGTATGCCAGTACAGGTGCCGGTATCAGTGCTGGGAATATTGTACATTCAAATGTTAGATAGCCGAAGATCTATTAATTAGTATATTGATTTATATTATATATCTGGGCATTCATCTAGATATTTGTATCATTAAATGTTTGGATGGCATAATAAAAAAAAACATTATTTTTGAAAACAATTCATTTGAATAAATTGTTTCCAAGTATCATACTTTAATTTTAATATGCCTGTTATTCGCCAATCGAAATTATAATTAATAAAAAAATTTGCAAGAATGTATAGAAATATAACGTAATTAATAATAATAATTAATAATCAATATAATGATTAATTAAATCAGTCCAGAGAAATTTCACTCGATCCTCTATTCCAACTTTAGTTCTGGATGACATTCCCGTGAGCGACTCAAAAGAGAAAGCAGATCTTTTGTGTCGTATTTTCGCAGAAAAATCAAACATAGTTGAACCTCCTTACTCCCCTACACTCATTTCCACAGTTGAAACGAAAATGAAGCCAATTATCTTTCAGTGTAATATTGTACGAAAAATGTTTTTTCTCACAAAAAAACAACAAATCCACTAGCCCCGACAGAACTTCACCTCTGATTCTAAAAACTTTTGCAAGGCAACTAGCTCCAGTTCTAACAAAAATCTTCTATTTATCTTACAAAACTGGACATTTTCCCGATTCTTGAAAGCTGGCTAGTATTCAACTCATTTCAAAGAAAGGCAGTGAGATAGATCCTAACAATTATAGACCAATTTCAATTTTGTCGGTTTTGGCAAAAATATTTGAAAAATATGTTAGTCACAATCTAATAGAATATTTGCAGATATCAAAAATTATTTTTTTTTTTTTGCTTTATTTACATTTCATGTTACAAAAAGGCAAAGCCTTGAAATAGTAACAATTAATTCAAATTAAAATCAACAAAACAGAAGTACAATTAGTAAATTAGAGTAAAATAATAAAAATAGTATAATTAAATTAAACAAAATATGATTAAAATATAATAGACAATTAGTGTTAAGAAAAGTATTTATGAAAACAAAAGCATAATCTCAACATTTAGAAAAAATTAAAGAAGTCGTACATTAATTTTGAATTTTGTTAAAGATGTTTCCATCTTTAACGGAGTAGGAAGTGCATTAAAATCAGCCAAGCCAGAAAACAAAACTGTACTTCTACCTATATTTAGTTTTCTGAAATCAATAAAGAAATCTGCATTTCTACGTGTTTGATAATGGTGGATGTCATTAGCTCTTCTTAATATAATATTATTTTTAATAAGATTATTTTTAAGTTTAAATATAAATATTAATGTTTCTGATTTACATATTTTTCTAAAAGGAATAATTTTATGGTCATACAATTTTATTAATGTATGTAAGTTCGGCAGGAACCTAATGGTTTTTATTATTCTATTTTGAAGCACTTCTAAACAGTGAATCCTTGATTGTGTAGCAGAATTCTATAAAGGATTTAGATAAATCAAATGAGAAACAAAATGGGCATGATAAATGGACCATAGCGTATTTGGGCTAACCAAATGACGAATTCTTTTCACAGCAAATATTAAAGGTGAAACTTTTTTTGTGATGTTTTGAATGTGTTTCTCCTAATTTAATTTAAAATCGATTGTTAGGCCAAGGTAATTGTAAATTTCAACAGATTCAATTACATTATTATGAAGCATAGGTAAATTATTAATTAAATCAGAACATTTAAATAGCATGAATTTTGTTTTATTTATATATATGTTTAAACGAATCGAATTGAACTATGAATCTAATTTCAAAAGATCTTCTTGAATAGCTGGAATCAAGTCAGTATGATTTTTGCAGGCATACATGAACGCAGAATCATCTGCATAGCACTGTGCTTTTCCTTTAAGAGAAAGATCAAACACACCATTAATCATTATATTAAATAAAATTGGTCCCAAAATAGAACCTTGAGGCACACCAGATTTAATAAGCTTCAAGTCACTTTTTGTATCTCCAATTTGCACAAATTGCATACGGTTACTTAAATATGATCGAAAAATGCGAATATCTGGCTCTTTTATTCCTAAATCAAATAAGCATTGAAGCAATAATTCATGATCAATGGAATCAAAAGCTTTAGATATATCAACAAAAAGCAATGCAACATAAAGACCATTACTAATATTTTTTGTACAAAATCTATCATATGAACACAAGCAGTTAAAGTGCTTGACCGACTTGTAAAACCAAATTGCTGAGGATGAATTATTTCATTGGCAGTTAAAAAAGTTTCAAGACGAGCTAACAAAACTTTTTCAAATATTTTTGAAACACTGTTCAAAATTGAAATTGGTCTATAATTTGACATATTTGTTTTTTCTCCAGAGTTAAATAATGGAAGAACCTTGGCTATCTTTAAATTATCCGGAAATTCACATTTCTCTAAGCAAAAATTTATCAACTTTTCTAGTGGATTAATTATTTCATTAATTTGTTGTTTTAAAAATCTAGAAGATATACAATCAGCACCATTAGCAGCAGATAATTTTAGACCCTTAATTATAGATTCCAACTCAACTGCACTAGTAGGCGTAAGATAAAAGTTGATACCTTTTTTCGGACTACAAGGTGTCAAATTAGAAAAATGATGATAAGCAGTATGGTTTTCGTAGAAGTCATGCTGCAGGTGATTTGTTAGCCTACGTACACCATCTGTGGAAGTGGAACAAATCACTGGAGAACCATGGAGAAACATTCAGCATTTCACTTGATATTTCTAAGGTATTTGTTAAAGTATGGCATAGAAATCTTATAGCTAAATTAAAATCATCTGCTATGGCAAACATCATCTTTCTATCTCATAAATTTAAAGCAGGTTGCCAATTTCATGTAAATTTAGATGGTGTTACATCCAATATTTTCACAACCAATGCTGGTGTTCCTTAAGGCTCTACACTCTCACCAATCTTGTTTCTTCTATACATAAATGATTTACTTATTTCTACAGTGCACCAAATCCATTATAGTTTTGCTGATGACAGCACATTGTTAAATTTCGATCTCAAACTGCAGTCACCACTGTTAGAGAGCTATCAATTTATTCTATCAACGAGGACTTGACCCGCATAATGGAATGGAGTGGTCGTAATCTTGTTGCATTTAACCCAACCAAAAACAAACTATGCCATCTTTTACGAATAGAGTGATATAAAAACTTCCCTATTAACATAAACCACGAGGAATTGCAAGAGGTTGAATCAGACAGACTTCTTGGAGTAGATATAGAAAATAATCTGAAATGGAATAAACATGTTTTCAATCTAACTAAATTTACAATGCAAAAATTAGGATTTTTGAGTCGATGTAAGAAGTTTTTCAATCCCGATTAAATTTTGCTGATCTATAAGTACTTTATTCGTCCATGTATGGAATGCTGCTGTCATGTTTGGGGAGATGCTTGTCAGTCAAAAATAAAATTCCTAGACTCTGTATAGTGAAAAGCAATACGGTTTATTGATAATACCAAGCTAACAGATTAGCTTGATTCACTCCAGCACAGAAGAAATGTAACTGAATTGTCAATCTACCAGTGGCGGATTATCATACAAGTTTTAAGGCAACCGCACCAGGGCCCCGCGATTCAGGGGCCCCAAGCATAAGCAAAAATGAAACTAAAACCAGACAAGTTTGAAATATATTTATTTTCATGCATTAAAATTACATTTTTTCTGTATTTAAGTGTCTATAATTTCATCGAATTTAATTTCGTCCAAAATTTCATTGTCAATAGAAAGAATGGATAAATCGTTCAAACGATCAATACTCATAGTATTACGCAAATAACTTTTGATTAACTTCAGTTTTGAAAATGATCGTTCGCCTATAACATTAGCGACAAACATGCATAAAAACATTCGTAATAAAATATCGACATTCGGAAAAGTGGTGGAAAGATTATTATTGAACATTGTTTTGTACATCGATTCATAACTTAAATTATCAAATGTGAAATAATTTTTGGCAAATTGACATTCGTCAATCAATTAATTTGCATTGAGATCTTTTGGGTATTTTGCGGTTATTGTTCTGCAAGAATTAGCAATCTCTTAATCACTCATTAAATTTAGATGTATCAAAAACGAGTACTATCTATGTTATGTAGACTGGAGTATGATAATGTAGAGCGGTAAAGTTCCCGATTTATTCAATGTCTGTTTTCTCATAATTCACAATTTTGCTTACCATACGTAGTTCATAATAGTTTCTCATTCATCCACAATCTATAGTCATATTTTCATATAGTTTCCGTTACATAAATTTGTTCTTAGCATAAAACATTTAACAATAATATTTCCTTTACAATCCCCTATTATTGACTCACACTGCGTTTTCACTCGCATTACTTTAACATACCACTAAAATTTGAATTCTCCGGACACTGACCGTACTTGCTCAACAAAATTTTCAAACCTCAAACAGCTGTGCATATTTGTCCAATCGTCGCAATAGAAAAAATTATTATCCTACAATCAGTTTTGTATTCGATTTCTTATATGGTTATTTTTATCAGTTTATCTTTCCGTTATAGATCTACATTTTACTGTAATACTATAGTAAGCTATTATTTCGTAACACATAAACATCATAAGATCGGTTAAACTTACGTTTAATTCATTTTAATATTTCTTACAAATGTGTTGGAAATAACTTATTTCGTTAAATTATCTTACACTTTTATGTATGACAAAATAACAAACAGTTTTGTTTTAACGGAAAAGGTCCTAACATTTATTAACATAACATGGATTAATATAAATTTATAGTAGCTTAAAACTTTTGTTACACAAGTAAAGACTGTAAAACAATTGAAACAATTTATTTTAATTTCACTAAATAATTAATATCTTTTCTGTATTCTGTAAGTATAAGAGGTATACAGTATACCTCTCGTTCTATCTTTTGCAAATCTATACCATTTATCAAGTTTTTATGCTGTTTGCTTTGTTTGTTCTTTATTGAGAAAAAAAAATTATATATTAGAAAATAATAATTTTACTTTTGAGCTTCCTAGTTAAAGTGTGTTTTAAACAGAGTTTAAAACGCTACTTATATCACTCTTTTACTTTGTCCTTTCAGTGCGTAGCTTAAAAAACATACAGGAGTGAAAATAATAAAATATCATTCTTGCTACTAAATTGAAATAAATATTTTCTTTCAAATACTCAAAACTTTTACTTTTGCGTCAAATTTGATGCTTTTCAATGTAAAATGCTTGATTCGTTCAATTATTCATGCATTGTTAGAAAAATGAATATAAAGGATGACTAATTTTCTTCTTTTACAAATCGAATGAAAGAACTGGAAAATGTAATCTGCTCCAAAGGAGTAAAATCAAAAAAAACAAAAATTTTACTCTTACGAGTAAGAACGATATTCAAATTATGAACGTTTTAATTTTTGAATATTATTTCGAAGGATTGAAATGAGTGCTCGAATAAAGATTCGTAAACTCTGGTTTAAAAATTTAAATTTTTATGAATTTATACACAAAACTGCATCTTTTTAAGTAAAATATTTTGTATTTTATTTTTCATAATAATATTGCACTGGTTTGTTCTCTCAATATGGTTAAATCAACATATACATAACATTATACAAACTGCAAGAAAAAACTGTGAAGCCATTGCTTTGACTAAGATATTGCGCCAACTGTACGTAGGTAGATGATTATATCGATAATGCGGGTAAATGTGGTGAAAATATTTGTTTCGTTGGACGCTTCGTGGGAACGTGGAACTTTTTATTACACTTTAAAAAAGTATATCATTCTCATCAGGGCTAGCCGACTAGGTACACTACACGGTCATCTTCTTCTCACCGATACAAGTTTGTTATCCAATTCTAACTTGGTTAGAGTATAACAACAATAGTGATCAACTAGAGAAACAAATTGACTAAACCTGAATCTAATAAACATATGTTTATGAAAGTTTTTTGGTTTCTTATACTTCGCTAGAGTAGTGACCTATTTTAGGTTTATATAGCGAAAAAATTTTTGGTAGTGTATCTAGTCGGCTAGCCCTGATGAGAATGATATACTTTTTTAAAGTGTAATAAAAAGTTCTTATCGGTTCGAAACTAGATCGATCGACAATTTTGTGGATAGCAAAATAAATTTCATAAATTGCACACCATATTTTGTTAGATTCAGTCTTATTATTCATGATGAGATTATTTCCATCGGAGTGATGTAATATCACAAATAATTCATTGAATTAATTCTTTTAAATCTATAAGAAAAACCTACCACAAAAAAATAATAGTTTCTCCCTCCCTGTGACTGTATAAAAAAAATGAACAAAGATTGACGTTTAGGATACGTTTTGGATTTTATTATAACCAACCAAACATATAATTTTTGCTATTTTATGAATTAAAAATTCATAAAATTAATTTGACAGCAAGCTTCATAACATACTTTGAAAATATTTACATAACTTAAATATTTGTTCGTGTCGTTAGAAAATATTGCTTGTCCATTATAAAACATTCACTATCAAAAAATCACTGGAAATAACCCAATAAATTTAAATTACTCCCGTAATTATTTTCATTCATTTTATAAAAATTAGTACAACTATCAAGAAAACTTTTGATATGTTATAGGATTTTACACTTTAGAATTGTTTTTAATTTATTGTTTTTAAAAAAGTCTTGCAGAGTTTGTACAATCTGATATAGATAAAAAACAAGGCCAAACAGTCAGGGTTCTCCAAAGTGGGGTATAATTAGGTTGTGTTCTCCTGCATGTACTTACTTTTAAGTTTATATAAATTACCAATGGCCAATAACAATTGAAATTTGAATGTTAAATACTGCACTATGAACTCTCGAGGAACGCTATACTAATGAAATCGTGGCTCAGACGTGGCTCAGACACTAATATCTTATAAACAAAACACAATCGTTCTTCTAAAAGCGGTGATGCCGCGCACCTTATAGTACGATAGAATTTTGTCACAATACGCACCCATGGCGTTTTTGGAAGAACGATCGTGTTTTGTTTATAAAACTGATTTCATCAGAAGATTAGAATCAATACGACCGCTTTTCGTATCGGTGGCGCTCTAGTCCTTGATACAAAGAACGATAACGGTTTGAATATAGCGGTGAACTGTACTTTAGTCGGGCCAAAATAGTATGTAACGTAATAATTATATTATCAGAAATATTTCAATTAATAGTATGCGATAAAATTGGTATATTAGTTAAGTAAATCTTCTAAAAATTAGACGAATTTACAAAATAACAGTGCATTGAAATTTTTATAGTGTATAATTCTATCACGATTGGATGGTTTTATTGAATCGATGTATTGATAGTATCAGATCCTTGGGGGGGGCCAATGCCCCCCCCCCAGCCCTACCCAATTGACGCCCCTGATTAATACCGTATATTATACATACTTCAATACAACATTTGTATAAAACTTTTGCTGTTGCCACCGGATATTTTACATATTTCAACTCAACATTTGTATAAAATTTTTTGCTGTTACTACCGTATATTATACCAATTTCAACTCAACATTTATATACAATTTTTTGCTGTTACTGCCGCTTATTTTACATATTTCAACTCAACATTTATCTACAATTTTTTTTGCTGTTAATACCGTATACTATACATACTTCAACGCAACATTGATATCAACTTTTTGCTACTACCACTTATTTCAACGCAACATTGGTATCAAATTTTTGCTATTACTACTTGTTTCAACGCAACATTTATATCAAATTTTTACTATTGCGGCCGAATATTATACATATTTCAACACATCATTTATATCAAATTTTTGGCTATTATTACCGGATATTATACAGATTTCAACGCAACATTGATATCAAATTTTTGCTATTATCACTTATTTCAACGCAACATTGATATCAAAATTTTGCTGTTACTACTGGATTTCAACCGTATCACAACGCAACATTTGTTTAAAATTATTGGTGCTATTGCTGCCGCATTCCGACCGTGTTTCAACACATCAGTATTATTTATACAATTTTATCCATGATACTTTACCTGTTGAATTGTTGACTGCTGATGGAGGGCTAAGACCTTAAGACCTTGAAGCCTGGAGGATTAAACATGGGGTGAGCGAACTTGATTTATTTTATTTACTTTTTTTACATAGAGGTGTGAATGCGTGTAAAAGGGTGTACAAGTGTGGGGCTTGTCGGGGGCTTGTCTGTCGATGCGTGTGTGTGTGTGAGCTGGCGATGCGTGTAGCGAGATGCATGTAGTCTGAATTGGGAAATGATTCTAATCAAAATAGTTTTTTTTGCTCCGAGGTAACGTCTCGTTTTCCAAATACCTTTTCTTTTATTATATTACCTAAGTTTATGAATTTATAGTTTTAAGTAAATCAAAAATCATTCTCACATAACCTGTATTACAAAAAAAACAATTCTTGTCATGTTTTAGGTTTATTAATTCTATAATACATTAACCAACTGTAAACTACAGGTATTGAAACAAACTGCTTTGGACATTTTTATTCAACTTACAGATCAAATGATAAATTTTTTTTTGCTGTAAATATTTTTTTTTGGGGACTTACGTATGGTTTTATAAATGTTTTTTTTTGAAAATGATATTAATAAAGAAAAAGGGAAATAATTAGTAAAGACTTTCAATAAAGCGTGTGACGCTCTCCCGTGCTCGAAGAGTTGACTCTCGGTTTACCAGCAATGGCAGTGGTTTACGAGCTGTATCATGTGGGTCAGATGACAGCCATACAATGAAATTTTGATTACTACCATCTGTGATACTTGCTGTGGGTCAAAGAGCTTAATTGTCTTGCTTCGCAGTCTGAGTGTGTGGGTGAATGTTAGCATGTATGAAGCGTGAGTGTGTGGGCTTATGGGAATGATTGTGTGGGTTGGACGCGCTGATCGTTGTTGTTTCGCAAAAGGGGTCGCCAGAGTCTCCTTTGTTTCACTTGTATTTTTTTTCCATTTCGTAAATTGCGTACATTTCTGCATTTGTGTTGAAGCAGCAGGTAAAAATCTATCAAATCCACGATGGCTGAGCATTAGTCGTTACGGCGTTAAATTTCTCTAGGTACGCATCCTGCTATGCCATTCTCATTGGTTCGCCAATGAGAAAGCTCTTCATTACATCTAGATCTTCATAATCTTTAGCACGCTCTCTCAGATTGAAAAGAAAAGCCTTTATAATTGGCTTGAACAACGATTTTTCAAGGTGGTCTTTTTGTTCCTCTGACAGGCATAATCAAAATTTTGTTGTAATCTTTATTTTCCAAATCTGTAACTATTAAATCAAACAGTTTTTTGTCACCGAGACAGTTAAATTAGATTTTTGTAATGCTCGATTCACAAAATTAAACTTGGTTAGTACACTTTTCCAGAGGACAAGCATCAAAATATTTTCGAATTGACATAGTTTTTTTTATCAAACCTGTTACCACCGCTTTGTTATCGTCACTGAAGCTTTCCTCATGTAGGAAAGATTTTAAAACAAGCAACACTTTTAAATAACAAGAATGTAAAACGTGAACTGATTCGTATCTAGCTGACCATCTCGTTCCAGTTGCTCTCTTTAACATGTATTCGCTATTTTCGGTTAATTGTTCTTGTAATCGATTCCATCGAAAAGGGGAATATACGAAAAATCCCTAAAGTTTTTCAGCCATATCAAAAAACTAAGTTGCAGCAGTATTGCCAGAAACACTATAATTACCGACTAAATTTAATGAATGAGCAGAGCAAGGGACAAAAATTGCTGTTTCATTTGTTTGACGAATCAATTTTTGTAGGCCACCATAAATACCTGCCATATTGTAAGCGTTGTCATATGACTGGCCTCTACAATTATCAATGTTTATTTCGTTTTCAAAGTGGAATTTCATAATGATGTCAAAAAGATAATTCGATTTCAATAAATGAAATAAATCGTTCACAAATGGTATTACTTTTAACATATCGAACACAAAAAGACAACTGGTCTGTATGGCTCACATCCTGAGTGAAATCGACACTAAACGAATAATATCGAGACTCTATAATTTCCGAAACAATGTGATTTTTAATTTGAATTCTTCACAAATTGTGCTTGAAAGATACGATGCTTTTCCTAAAAATATTCCGAATAATAAAAAAAAATCATTTGTCAATGTTACATGAAAAGAGTGTACATTTTCCTTTATTGCCAAAACGAGAAATATGTTCTTGTAAAAAGGGATCAAATTTAGCCAATAATTCAGGAGATCCAAGAAAGTTTCCATTGTGTTTTGATCCTAAAATTTCATCGTGACCACGAAAAGCAAGTCCTCGTGATGCAATTTTAGTTGTATTATTAAAAGATTTCTCGAAAGTAGGTTCATTATTGATACGCATTTTATATGTAAAATTATTGGTCATGTGATACTTAGACTCTTCATGCTTTGAAATGTGATGAATTATTCCAATTATTGAATCTTTTTAATGAAAATGCTTGCGATTTTCCATTCAAATCACCAAATAAACTGCATACAAAACAAAAAACTGCTTCGGCTGACGGTGAATAGATTAGCCAATCTCGTTTAATTTTTGTTGCATTTGTGAGTTTTCTATAAAAATGAAACTCAGTGAATTTTCTACCACATTTTCCAGCATTTTTCATTGCATCTATGTTTTGACACGCAAAGGCACCTAAGAAACTAACTGTATAACTATTATTGTTGAGATGTTTAATGAACTAGTTTATTTTCGATCAAAAGTTTACAATGCGAGCGAGCAATGAGCATTGCAAATTTGTGAGAAAATAAAATTCATTAAACACGAAAGCAATACGACGTTTTACTGTTCCGACAGAGAAACATGTTTTAATTTAAAAATAAAATTCATTGATAAAATAAATAAAACGAATAAAGAGGACACCTTTATAGTAAATGAGGACGGAGGACCTTCTTGCTCCAAAGGAGGACGGTCCTACCGAAAAGAGGATACAAAATAATCTATGGGCTGATCACTATACAAAACTAATCGATCAAATTAAGCATGAAGTGAAACTCGACCATAACATTGAGTTAATTGAGAATACAACAGGTGAAAAACTTGTACTTGTTGACAGCCTATGTTATGAAATATATACAGCTAAAAAAATCATGTAAAACCCCGCCTTTATTGAAATGCAAATAACCGTCCAAATTTCAAAGGAATCGATCCAGTACTTAAGGAGATTACCTATTTTGAACAAACGAACATTTACATTTTTATTTATATAGAAGAAGATAGAAGATAGAAGAAGATAGATAGAAGAATATTTATTGAAATTCTATTAAAAGTTTATTGCAACACTAATCTTTATAAAATTGTTTGTGTGTTTATTTACTGAAAATAATAATTAAAAGTATTCTTTTTACTAATTGAAATAAAATAAATCTGACTAAAGTCTAATTTAAATATTTTGTTTATATTTATTTTAATAACTTTTCTAAAAAAAGTGTTTTAGTTATTCTATTTTCTAGAGTATCGGTACTACACCGGTAACGTGAGAAAGTGAAAGTATTGGCAAAACGGAAATTTTGGAAGCGCTACTCTCGATGCAAATATGTTATTGATTACTTTCATTTTGAAAAGTTATCGTTCAGCTGGAAACGGTAACGGTAACAGTATTGACATCGAGCCTAATTTCATAGAAATAAAAAAAATAATCAACAATCTTTACAAACAATCTTTACAACAATCCTTACAACAATCGAATCAACGTTTGAAAACCACCACTGATTCCAGCCATATTGTTTGCGTTGTCATATGACTGTCTCTGCAATTTTGTTTGTCATTTTTGTTTTCTTCGAGGAACTTTTAAACGATGCCAAAAAGATACTCTTATGTTTGACCCTCAATTAGAATAAAAGCATCTAATCGTTCATTGATTTTACCATCTTTTACATATCGAATGCAAAAAGCCAATTAATCCGAATGACTTACATCCAGAGTGGAGTCAACACTAATCGAATAATAAGCTGCGTCAATGACGTCGGCTGCAATACGATTTTTGATTTCTTGCCCCATGGTGGTAATTAATTCGTCACATATTGTGCTTGAGAGGTACGACGTTCTTCATAAAAATATCCCAATAACCATCACTTTTATCATTTCATTAAGTTTGCTTCAGATGTCGCATACCTTTTCCTTTCTTACCAAATTTATCACTATGCTCTTTTAAGAAAGGATCAAATTTCGCCAAAAAACCAAGAGCTCCAAGAAAGTTGCCATTGTGATTCGAGCCCAGAGTTTCATCACTCTCGGAAGTTCGGAATTAAAACTTTTGTTTTTTATTTATTTTCTTTATAAATTATATATCTTTATTTAAAATATTCGAATAGACTATTGCTTTTAGATTGCAAAATAGAGAAATCGAAAATTTTATTTGGAACTATTTATTTGAGAATCTGAGAAAACAATGGAACCCATAGTTAAACACTGCTGCAAGAGTATCGTTTGAACTAAAGAATCAATTCATGATACACATTGTATATACTCTATTTCAGAGATTTTTTAAGGGTGTAATTGTTATCGTTTTTCCTGTTCTGATTTCAGACATTCTGTTTTTTAGCCATCAAAAATGAATTTTTGAAAATACTTTAATTTACTAGGGGTTTTTCGAAGCTGATGACCGTTTTATTTAGTAATCAATTTTGGAAAATGAAGATTAAAGGCCCCCAAATTTACCCGCACCAGGGCCCCCTGAACTCTTAATCCGCCACTGCAATCTACTATAAATACAACTATAGCGAATTCTCCTCTAAGGAAATTCAAAATATTCTTCCATCGTGTGCGTAGTGCAATCGACGAAAAAGAACTTCAGAGTTATCCCACCTGTTTCCTGTACAAATACGTCGTTGTAGAACTGTTATATAGCTGTTTGGCAATAGAAACATTGCCATACAGTAATGAGTATAACAAATCAAAAATTATGGATTAAAATTTATTGCAATAATAATAATAAATTAACTATAGTAAAAACAACATAGACACATCTTGACATTGCAAGAAATTTTCGGTAAAAAGGTCAATTGAGATGAGATCTACATTTCGGAAAATGCATAATCTTAACACATTTGTTTTAAAAATATTACTAAAAATTAAAATCAGTGTTGAATTCACATTTTATATTTTTGTAAACGTCCATAAATAGATCTGCTAAAAGAATTTAATTTATATGAAGAAAGATTTTAACATTGATTTCCATAATTACTAGAACATTGTACTTGTTTTCAAAACTTCATGTTTTATTAATTTTTGTTTACTCTCTATAATTTAAAATTAATTTCATATTGAAATTTAAAGGTGAGCGTCTACTTGGTTCAGAGTATATAAGAAAGTGGCATTCGGTTTTGTTCACGAACGAATCTACCGCATCGCTTTGGTATGTGACAAAATTAGATCTAAATAAGATCAAAAGATTTTTATAATCCGCAACTCAACTAAAAAAACACAGTTTACTCTGCTTTCCTACTTGAATAAGTTTTGACAGGAGTGTTGAAATTCGTATTTATTCATGTTCGAAGAGTTTGAATTGCAGAATTTTATTCTTGTAGAACAAATTAAGGAAACACTAAAAACACTATTTCGGTCACAAACATCAGAATTTCAATTTCATTGGGATTTTGGAGAAATTGACCTTTAATGCTATCCAAATTCTATTTTATTACAATTTAAAGAGTTGGTACTATGCTTTACAAATATCAAATATTTCTATCATATAAGTTATAACTCAATCCATATTCATGTAATTAAATACCAAAGATTCGAACGGATCGTGCCAGAAATGAAGACCGCGAAAAACCATACAAGCGAAAATTGTTACATCGAAAAATATCAGTAAATTGAAAAATAAAAAATTAGTCTATCGAAAAATCAAACAACCGAAAATCACAACATCTGTACTAATATATGTACTGGATATATTATAATATATCATCAATAAATCAGATGGTCGAAATTCATAAAATCGAACAAAAAATCATATTGTCGAAAATATTCGATGTAATAAATAATTCATTACATCGAAAAATCAATCAATCGAGAAATAGGGTATGCCCTAGTCAGTGCTAGGCATGTTTTTATAAAGCATGGGTTGATAAAATAAAATATAGCTTCATAGCTATTTTGTGATGTTCTAATGGTTTTAATAATGTTTGAGGCGTTATTAACTGTTTCGCTATACTTTTCATTGATTCTAATAGAAATTTACTGTTTAAGTTTTAATGATGTAAATTATTTTCGAATAAATTATTATTATTAAAAATTATTATTCGAATGAATTATTTGCGAATCAAATTTATTAATTTGCGAGAGAATAAAATTCATTGAATGCGAATTCAACAGAGTAGCATGCATTAGTTTAAGTAATTATTTTAAAATTAATTGATAAAACAAGTAAAATGAATAGAAAAAAAATGAATCCGCATCATAACATCGAAAAATCAAATATTAGAATCGTGTTATAGAATTTCATACCATCGAAAGGTTTGAAAATTGAGAAAACTTTAGATCGAATCATCATATCACCGAAAATTTATTTCGTCGAAAATTTATTGGGTCGAAACATAACAACACCTAAAATCAAATAATGGAAAATTTAATTCATAAATTCGAAAAATTATTTGATCAAAATTCGTAAAATAGAATAAGAAAACTATATCATAACATCGAAAATTTGCGATGTAAATGTAATGAATAGATAAATGCATCGAAAAATAGGTTGTACCCAACTCAGTGCTAAGAATATTGTAAATTCAAATGTTAGATATATTAATTATTTTATAATTACGTACGTCATATTTCTATACATTCATCCAAATATTTTTATTGCAAAATTTCGATTGGCGAATAACAGGCATATTAAAATTAAAGTATGATATTTGGAAACAATTCACTTGAATAAATTGTTTCCAAATATAATACTTTAGCATTATTATCTTTGTATTTATTTAAACATCTTTTAAGCAGTTATTTGACGCGATTAAGGTCATCAAACTAAAACTGCATATGTTAGAATTTGTCTTATAATTTTTGGGAAAGATCCAAAGTATTTCTAATCATGTTTTTTCAGGTGAAAAAAACTTTGCTTGCTTTTCCGAGATATGTTTCATGGGTGAGTTCCAGGTAAGTAACATATGATGTAGCGTGGAGTTTATCTCCTAAAGGTTTATTCTGAATCTACAGGATCATCGTACAACCGTACTTAACATATAACTAAATGGTAGTATATGGCAGTATAAATACGTAATTATAACCATGTTGCATCTATTATTATCATCACAGATTATCACTTAATTTCACTTCATTTCACTTCAGTTTTCACTTCACTAACAACTTCAGTTCTAACTCTTGAGTCTTTATTATGCTTACCATCCTTGATTATATATGTTAAACAACCAGCTTATAAAACATATTAGCGTCTTATATATTTAACAAGCAATGGAACAATATTGGCTTGCTGACTAAGCATAGAAGGTTTTTTAACAATCTAGCTAACTTAGTAATAGTGGTATAACCGCAATAATATTTTTTTCAGGATAACTACTATATGTCAATTTTATTTCTTTAAAATTTAGAATGCTTCTGCCAGGATTGTGTTAAGTGACCTGTAATGTTTCCTGCTTTGAAAGACTATAAGACACAACTAAACAACTACAATTAGAAGGTCCATCATTTTTTAACATCACTTTTGCTTTCTATGGCAGGTGTTGTATAGATAGACCTAGCTTTAGTTGTCTGATATGTGAGAAAGATTTAAAGGAATAATAATGGATTATGCATAATCTTAATGATTTTTATGCAGGTGCTAATGGAGGTATGTCATTGTAAATTTGTGGCAGAAAAAACTAATGCCAAATAAAATGTGTATGATTAACAGGACGAAATCAAAGATATGAAGAATGTGAATATACGAAAGCTCGATTACTTTTGCTGAGTGTATTTATATTATTTTTAATCAATATTTTCAGCAATCAGTAGTTTTATTTTAGTGGTATACGTCTCCTTCCTCTTAAAAGTGATTGATAATGGCCGATTAAAAGTTTATTTAATTTTATAATACACATTTTCTTAAACATGAACTACCTCGATGGCTTCATACGACCCTAATCTATTTTAAATGATCTTTTCACAATCATTCTTGCGAAAAAAATAAACTATTGATCTCATTTGAAACAAATTTCAATGCACAAATCGCAGCCCATTCCAAGATTAAAAATTCTTAAATTCAACTGCTTAACGCTTGTTCCATGATCGCTTTAAAAAATAAATAATAAACTTAAACATTCCATTTCCAAGACTTTTAGCAATTGCCTTTTTGCTTAAACCTTACTTCCTGAGTTATTTTAAAAAAGGAAAATATAACCCCTCAAACTCCGAACTCGAACTCGCACTCTACTCTTCTTCTCTATACAAAATAACACATATAATAAATGCACTATTGATTAATTTTTCGATAACTTAGTTCAAAGATCAACTAAATAAATTTTCATTACAACTAAGTTCTATCACTTACTGTAAAGATAAACAATTAATAAATTTAAATGAACAAACTCTACTTATTGTCATTAAATGAATAAAAGCTCCAACCTGCAATTATAATTAGAAATATATTTATGTTTATTTCCACTCATAAAAAAGAAAAATCGATAAATATCAAACGAGCCATCTTATAATGCCTATATAGGTATATATGTATATACAAATAATAAATGTCAAGTAAATTTTTTAAGAATAAATAATAAATTCAAGAAATAACATAAAACAGTACAAAATGTTCACGACACAACAAACCCAAACTTACAGTAATTTTAGCTTGCATTACAACAATGTTTGTAATGGGGATACATCATTATATATGTATATTTGTGGGGAAAGGGAGATGCTCATTAAAATACTACACAATTACATCGTCTTCTTTTGTTTGAAAAGATTAGAAGAAAAAAAAAGAAAAACTTACTCTTTAAGAAACAAATAAAAAAAATTATTTACATTAAAAATAATGCAATTTTCCAACGATAATTTTCTGTATAAATACTGTAACCGTCATTCAATAAACATATTAGATTCGATTTGCAAGTCAAAGTGTCAACTGAAAAACTAAACATTTATTTTCAATTAAAAATAATTATTATACTTTCTGTGGATTTTAACTGTGATACTTCTAATAATTATTTATCAAGAAGAAACAATCAACTAAAGGATAAAGTGACAATTATTTTATTAATTTGGAATAAAATCTGTAAAAATGAACTACGTAAGTAGCTAGATCGACTGTTTAAAAGAGTGATAAATTATCCAGTTAAACTAATCATAAACGTTTTTGTATAGGAATATATTATTTTGGTAGCAATTTTCATTGCTTACGCAACTGGTGCACCACAGGAATCAGCTAAACAAATTGCAATTTTAGCACAATCATCTAACATTGAACCAGATGGCTCATACCAACAAAGGTAATTATTAGCAACAATTTAGATAGGTTTAAAAGGTCAATTAAAGAAACATCAATAATCCCATATTTGAAAAACGTTCTTAAATAATCCGGCCACTTTTAAAATATCACAAAGAATATATGTGAGGAAAATAAAGTCATCATTTAGGCGAATTCGTTATAAAAAACCAAATCACCAATAAATTTCACATCAACATATATTACAACTTGAGAGAAATAAAATTGAAATTGTTTGTTAAATTTTTTGTATATGTTAAAAAAAAGTAAATTGATATCGTGATTTTCAATTTATGTAATTATTTTGTTGTAACATTTTTCTTATAGTTATGAAACTGAAAATGGAATAAAAGGTCAGGAGACTGGTACATTAAAAAAAGCATCAGGACCTGATACAAATGACGTCATAATTGTACAGGGTTCATATTCATATACAGCACCTGATGGAACTGTAATTACATTAACCTATGTCGCTGATGATGTTGGTGGATTCCAGCCTGTTGGTAATCATTTACCAACACCACCACCAATTCCAGAAGCCATTCAAAAAGCATTAGATTTCATTGCCAGTCAACCACCACAAAAAAACAAATAAGAAAAGCTTAATAACAATAAAAACTAGATAATTACAGAGTAATATAAATATCGAGATCAAACCAACAACAATACAACTTATTTTTAATTATTATTATTATTTCACACCAAAATGTTTAATTATAAGAGATAATAGCTGTCTCGGAAAATTTTTTTTATTAATTTTAATTTCAGCAAATGCGATACCAAAATTCTTTTTATTTGAGAGGGGGAAAAAGAAAAAATTTATTTAAATGAATTTTATAATTATGTAACAATGAAAAATATCGCTAAAAAAGACAAAAAAAAATAAATAAATAATATAAAAACGAAAATTTATAAAATTGTTATTATTCGTTATAGAAAGAAATATTTATATTAGCCAAAGAGCATGTTTACTCGAGTTTAGTGTAAAGATTTGGCTCCGTTAACGTAATTCATGGTTAAAATATTTCTTCTTGGCTTTATTGTTAATTGGTTCAAAGAAAAGGAATTTTATTTGATATAAAATAAAGAATAAATTTATTGAAGCATTTCCGGGAAATACTACGAAAAACGAAAATTTAATGATTTTCGAAAGCCAAATTCCATCAACGAAAATACATAAGAAAAAGTTATGATGTGAGGTTGCTAAAAACAATATTATTGTTAAATTAGATTTTTGCTAAATTAGAAATAGGTAGCTAAATAACAAATAGGTAAACATTTTCAAAATGACATTCTATATTTTATATCTTTCATATGAAAAAAAATAAAGTTTGCCCATTTTATAATTCTGGTTGACCAAAAATCCTAAATCTATCATCAAGATGAAGAAGACAAACTACTAAAATTGTTAAGCGAACGCTTATAAATACACTGTATAGGTATGCGTACTAGTGAATTATAAGTAAAGCAAAACATTTTCTATTTCATGTAAGTATATTTTTCTAAATTGTTTTACGGAAATGTTTTGAATATTACACAAAATCTGATGTTGTTGCTTACCAATTTTTGGTCAACTTAGGAATTAAATATTTAACCGAAACGTTTGATAGATATGGCATAGGCTCTACCTGTGGTAAAGGGCATCGAGTGGGGAGGTCGAAAGAGAATAATGTTAGGATGATCAAAATATCTGTTAATTTTTTTTTTATGCTAAAAAAAATCATGCAACATCGAACAAAGATTAGGATTTGGGCAAGACCGCACAAGCAAAATTGATTGGGATAGTCGTTTGAGGGAACAAGTTCGTCATATAAAATAATAGGACAAACTCTAGTAAAGCATTTCGTATCAGGCCCTGATCAGATTGTCCAACTAGGGGTCAAATACGAAAAACCAAATCAGTGTCGAATATATTCAAATGAGGTTAGCCCATTTGTTTTCAAATTTTATTCATCAACTCTTCAAAAAACGTAATACATCACTCTATTCTGTTTCTAAAATCAAATTTTAGGACGCACTTTCACAAACCTAACTCCTCGACCGCTGGACACAATTTTGCATACCAAACTTTCTAATCCAAATAAAAACAAAACTTCGTGAATCCAAAAATGATCGTTAGCAAATTTGCTTTTCCCATTAAATGCCTTGGTTAGAATTTCTGTAGTTCGTTTTAATTTTCACATAATCATAGAAAAATAAATGGAAGAACGAAAAAGGAAAGGAATAACGTCTGGAAGTGTGATTTATGTACTTCATAGGAGATATGAATGTGATTCTGCACAAGTGGGTTGATAAGATTTTGAAAATGTACTGAAATGAAAAATTTCGAACTACGCTACAGTTTGTTACTATATGCAGAGATGACGGAAAATTGAAGTACGGTTGATACTGAATATCTTTCTCATTACAATGCACAGTACAATGGATTAAGAGACACGATTTATGATTAACTGGCAAGTTTAACATATTCAAAAGACCTGAATAACGTTTAAGCGACGAACCTTAAAATCTGAGCTAAATTTATACAAAACTCAGATTATGTCTGTTTAATAAGAAGTTTTATTTAATAGGAATTACAGTATGTGTCATCATGCATCAATTTCTAAATAACGACGCCCTATTATAGTATAACACAACCTAATAATTACATTCTAATTATCATATAAATATCAAAAGCGTTTAGATAGTGTTTAAGATTTGGTGAGTTTCAAACTAACTACAACTGTATACGATCATATTCTTGTACGACAAAAAGTTTGAAAAAAATCTTCGGCCGATAGTCCTTGATAGCTCCGAGTGTTGAGATTTCAGTCCTTCATATAACTTCAGTATGAAAGACCTAAGTATTACATTCTTGAGCCAAAAGTGAAAATCTTACCCTCACTTTTTTGACATTTCTCGACGTTTTAGGTCATAACGATTTTAAAAAAGCAAAACAAAAATATGTATGTCTGTCTGCCGGTCGTCCAGTTGGTCAGTCAGCCGGCTGTCACAACCGACGAAAATAAGAAAACCGTTGGATCGATTTCAAAAATTGTTTATTTTTAAAAATAGGTTTACTCAATGGTAAAAACCGAGAGGACGATATGTGTTCGATAACCGTACCTGAAGAGTGTGAAGAAATTTTTCAGTGTATTTTTTGACAAACATAAAATGGGAAACGTTTGACAAAAAAATTAATTATTTGTAAAACATGTGAATGAACATGAAATTGAACATGGAATATGGTTCTCTCCAGGTTCAGGTACTCCCAACTGAAAGGAATAGTTGGAAAATATTAAGTTGTTGCAGATTAAATTTGGTTTTTTAAAAAAATTGTACTTACAATGGCATGTTTGCTCAGAATAATTTTTTTGTGAATCCAGGTTTCACCACTTCTAAATAATAGGAAGAATTGGCAAATATCTGGTAGTTGCTGATTAAATGATATTTTTTTTATAAAAGATGTACTTCATTCACTGATTACTATAATACGTACAGCTAGAAAATGCTAGCATGCTGCAGACTAAATGTCGTTTTTTCCAAAATAAATAAATAACTTTCAAAAAGGAGCATCTATGCCATATGGAAAAGTTTTCTAAGAAGTTTTCTGGACTATTTAGAGTTGAAAAATATCAGGTTGGTTCGTATTAAATTTCGTTTTTTTTTAAAGTTGTCATCATTAAGAAGAAACAATAAGACTAATTGGAGAGGTTTTGTAAAACGTTTAATGCTAATAGGAGCAGTTGGGTTGAAAAATGTCAAGTCCGTTCATAATAAATGTTCTTTTTCACAAAAATTGTAATTATCGAAAACACGAATTTAGAGTAACAGGAGAGGTTATCTAAAAAATTTTCCTGACTAATCGCTAATTGAAGGTCGTTTTGTTTATATGTATATCATTTTTCACAAAAGTTGTAATTATAAGACAGTTTTTGCAAAAATTGTAATTATTAAAAAAAAACATTTACGCTAACGAAAACGTTTTCTGGACCTTCAGAAGCAGTTGGTTTGGAAAATATCAGATTGTGTCTGCTGTAATTATTGAAAGAAGGATTTAACCTAACGAAAAAGTTTGTTGATAAGTTTTCTGTACCAATAGATACTCTTAGGTTATTAGTAGATACTGGGTTATTTGTTTTTGAATAGTTGAATTTGCTGAATGACGGTGTAACGCCCATTTTAAGCGCACGTTATATTATTTTGGGAATGGGAGTTTTGGGAATGAAGGGAAATGGGAATGAAGCTTCAACAAGTACGTTTTTTACCTTTGAATTCCTTTGTTTCTTTTTTAAACACAAATTTTTCACTATACACATTTGTAACACATAAGCACCACTAATTTTCGATTGAAAAAACCCCTATCACTATATCTTCCAAAAACCTTCATCACCTTCAAGAAACTGACTAATAAAAAATAAAGTTTCAAAATACAATTAACAATTCAATAAAATAATCAATACAAAATATAATCCTTTAGCTTTATAAATCAATTATTATTTTTAAAAATTTATAACTTCACCACTCAAAACCCTTATTCCTTGATTCAACCTATATAATTAATTATAAATATATATGAATAATTTAGAACACCGTATCTTGAATATCTACCAAATGTTGAATCTTTTCCTGATCCAAAATATTTTCCTGATTCAATGCGACTTGTAACGCTAATATTGGTGATTGTTTATTCCAATTTATTTTAGCAGCTTCTTGAGGTGTTACTTCTTTAATCTTCAAAATTAAAAGAGAGTGTACTGTCGATTACTGTTTTTTTATCGTCAATTATATTTAAAATAAATTATGTTTACAATTAATTCAATGAATTATTTGTGATATTACATCACTCCGATGGAAATAATCCCATCATGAATAATAAGACTGAATCTAACAAAATATGGTGTGCAATTTATGAATTTTTTTTGCTATCCACAAAATTGTCGATCGATCTAGTTTCGAGCCGATAAGAACTTTTTATTACACTTTAAAAAAGTATATCATTCTCATCAGGGCTAGCCGACTAGATACACTACCAAAAAAATTTTTCGCTATATAAACCTAAAATAGGTCACCACTCTAGCGAAGTATAAGAAAAAAAAAAGCTTTCATAAACATATGTTTATTAGATTCAGGTTTAGTCAATTTGTTTCTCTAGTTGATCACTATTGTTGTTATACTCTAACCAAGTTAGAATTGGATAACAAACTTGTATCGGTGAGAAGAAGATGACCATCTTCACTTGTGTCTATCGACACATTATCTACAATTAATTCAATGAATTATTTGTGATATTACATCACTCCGATGGAAATAATCCCATCATGAATAATAAGACTGAATCTAACAAAATATGGTGTGCAATTTATGAAATTTTTTTGCTATCCACAAAATTGTCGATCGATCTAGTTTCGAACCGATAAGAACTTTTTATTACACTTTAAAAAAGTATATCATTCTCATCAGGGCTAGCCGACTAGATACACTACCAAAAAAAAAAAAAAAATGTTCGCTATATAAACCTAAAATAGGTCACCACTCTAGCGAAGTATAAGAAACCAAAAAGCTTTCATAAACATATGTTTATTAGATTCATGTTTAGTCAATTTGTTTCTCTAGTTGATCACTATTGTTGTTATACTCTAACCAAGTTAGAATTGGATAACAAACTTGTATCGGTGAGAAGAAGATGACCATCTTCACTTGTGTCTATCGACACATTATCTACAATTAATTCAATGAATTATTTGTGATATTACATCACTCCGATGGAAATAATCCCATCATGAATAATAAGACTGAATCTAGATCAACTAGAGAAACAAATTGACTAAACCTGAATCTAATAAACATATGTTTATGAAAGCTTTTTGGTTTCTTATACTTCGCTAGAGTGGTGACCTATTTTAGGTTTATATAGCGAAAAATTTTTTTGGTAGTGTATCTAGTCGGCTAGCCCTGATGAGAATGATATACTTTTTTAAAGTGTAATAAAAAGTTCTTATCGGTTCGAAACTAGATCGATCGACAATTTTGTGGATAGCAAAAAAATTTCATAAATTGCACACCATATTTTGTTAGATTCAGTCTTATTATTCATGATGGGATTATTTCAATCGGAGTGATGTAATATCACAAATAATTCATTGAATTAATTGTAGATAATGTGTCGATAGACACAAGTGAAGATGGTCATCTTCTTCTCACCGATACAAGTTTGTTATCCAATTCTAACTTGGTTAGAGTATAACAACAATAGTGATCAACTAGAGAAACAAATTGACTAAACCTGAATCTAATAAACATATGTTTATGAAAGCTTTTTGGTTTCTTATACTTCGCTAGAGTGGTGACCTATTTTAGGTTTATATAGCGAAAAAATTTTTTGGTAGTGTATCTAGTCGGCTAGCCCTGATGAGAATGATATACTTTTTTAAAGTGTAATAAAAAGTTCTTATCGGTTCGAAACTAGATCGATCGACAATTTTGTGGATAGCAAAAAAATTTCATAAATTGCACACCATATTTTGTTAGATTCAGTCTTTTATAAATTATGTTTATCTATGAATAATTAACTAACAATTATGGGACCTCATAAAAATACAATTTGAAAAATATTCGGTTATAATCTATTATTATCGGTAATGTTGTTCGTTTATGTTATCCCGTTATTGTCTTGATGTGGTTGCAGATCTGTGAGTATGCTGGACTCAGGGAATCCATGTCGGAATTGTGGTTGACTGCTGTGTCTCTGTTTATGTACAAAATCTGTAAGAAAAGAAAAAAAAACCGCCATGTCAATTGTCATAGTGTAAATCGTTGTCTTTTAGATATTTATTTAGATCAATTTTTTAAAAAAGTTTTTATGTTAATTTATTCGCATAGTATAGTTTTGTGATTTTTAGTTTTTTAAAAAAGTTTTTAATGCGTTTACTCTGATTCAATTTATGTCAACTATACATAGTTATAACATACTAGAACCAATTGTATTATAAAAAATGAGATAAGTTAGCCTACAATAAGGTGATTGTTGTTGTTTGTGTTTTGTTCGTAAATAATAGCATAATGTTTCATTAATTATAGGACACTGAAGAGGGGGACATGCAATCCCAGAAATATTTAGAAAAACAATAAAATGAACGCTTGTTCATAGGATCTAATGCTTGTAATTGTTTTTAATTTTTATAGTTGTGAGAAAAGTTAAAAACAGTAATCGACAGTACACTGTATTTAGTTAGATCAGATTTGTGATAATATAAATATCATAAACACCATCACCAAATTAAAAGAGAGTGTTTATTTCATCCCCAATTTTATTTATAACATTTTACTATTTTCCCCAACCATTTTGTTATAATTTTGTCTGCCCTGATGTGTAATTGCAAATTTTAAGGAAGATATTTTCTATTATAATTATAATTTCCTTTTATTTCCACCAAAATTGGCAAACAAAGTTAAGGAAGATGTTTTAAATTTTCATTCACACAGACAATTTCTCCATTTATCGAAATTATTATTTCTTACTTCGGAAGACGATATTCATTTAGGCTGAACAGCTCTATAAAATAATCAGCTGTGTATATATATTTATATCTAGATGGTACATTATTCTCGGGTATTGTTTTTGAGCTGAGTTTGATTTCATATTGATTACGATTTTTTTATTTATTTATAATTTTTTTCCGTTTGCTAAACACAACTAAATATTATAATATATAATTAAACAACAATTAACGTATCCTATGCAATTTAATCATCAATGAATTAACAATAAATAAATTTAAATTTACTTTAATTCAATACAAAAAATATGAAGGTTCTGAAATCTCACCACTATGAGATATCAAGACTTCGGTCTAGGTTAAGGATTTTGATATAGTTTTTGGCAAAAAACTTTTATGGGGACATGGTTTTTAGTTTTGAGCATCGATGTATAACAAACCTAACTCTTTGTTAAAGTACCTGTATTTTTGTATCTCTGTTTAGAAATTTATTACAAAACTAACACGAACATCAATCCGTTGCTGGAAGATTATAACAGACCATAAATTAACATAATTTAGTGAAAAGATGATACAATCAGCAAACTACTCAAAAACCTCTCCATTTAGCGTTTCGAGAAAATATTACAAAATCACAAATTCATATTTCTTTCAAAATTCCAAAAATATTATAAAAATTAAATAAAATAAAACGTTTTTTAAAGTTTTAAAAATATTCCAAAAATTATTACAAAATCAAAGATTAAACTTTTTTCAAAAATTCTAAATATATTGCAAAAATTATAACAAAATCAAAAATTGAAACTTTTTTCTAAATTCCAAAAATTAGAATGAAATCAAATATTTACACTTTTTTTAAACTCCAATAATATTCCAAAAATTCTTAAAAATTCAATAATTCAAACTTTTTCCAAAATTCTAAAAATATTGTAAAAATTATAACAATTTCAAAACTTGAAACTTTTTACAAAATTCTAAAACTATTCCAAAAATTCCTACAAAATCAAAAATTCAAACTTTTTTGAAAATTCTAAAAACATATATTAAAAATTCTCAAATTCAAAAATTCCATTTGTTTTCAAAATTCTAAAAATATTGTAAAAATTATAACAAAATCAAGAATTAAAACTTTTTCCAAAATTCTAAAAATATTGCAAAAATTATTAAAAAATCAAAAATACAAAATTTTTTTTTAAAATTCCAAAAATATTTCAAAAACTATAACAAATTCAAAAATTTTCATTTCCAATTTCATGTTCAATTAAATTTACGTCACTTGTATGACGAACTAAATTTTGTTTATCAAAAAAATTGGCTAGAAAAATAAATGAAATCATTTTTTGACAAACTTGACAATATTTTGTTGACAAACTCATAATGCAATAAAATTCTCAATAATAATAATTTCATGTTCATTACATTTCATATCACAAATAACTAATTTTATTTTTATCGAGAAACATATATGAAAATCATTCTTTTGACACACTTGACAACATTTTTTTGCAAATCTATAATGCCACAACTCTCTTTAATAATAATAAAATTTCATGTCATACAAACATTGCTCCATGTTTATAAGTCCTATTTTCGTCCCTGTATGGAGTACTGCTGTCAAGTTTGGGGTGCTGCCTCTGTCTCCATCTTGGCCCTCTTAAGCTCTGTTCAAAAGCGGGCTATACCAATTGTGGGTGATCGAACTTTGACATCAAAACTTGATTCCCTACAACACCGTCGCACTGTGCTGACCTCGTTGGTTTTTACAAATATCGTCATCAGCAGTGCTCAAATGGAATCAGCGGCATCATGCCTCAAACTTATTTCTTACCCCCGTTCCACTCGGCAATCGGCTGCCGCAACCGGTGAAACGGTAAAGATCCCGCGCTGTCATACTGGCAGATCGCAGAGACTTCTTTGTCCGAATTGCGTACAAATGGAACAGTTTGCCGGAACACTTAGTCTCAGGTGGCTTCAACCCGCAGATGTTTAAAAAAAGCGTTAATCTACACCTTAGAACGCCAGTTGTTGTGGGATCCAGGTCTAGACCTGGGTCTTAAAAGGTATTTATGTGTTGTTGTGACACATATTCTAAACCCTATTACACAACACATCTTATTTAAAAAAACAAAAAAATAATTAATTTGATTTTGTTCCAAAAATTTGGGTAAAAAAATAAATAAAAATCTTTCTTTTGACACACTTGACAACATTTTTTTGACAAACTTCTAGTACAATAATATAGTTTTTGATCTCACATACCAATTCCGACCATCAAGAGTTTTCCACATTTATCATTACTACTCATTATCACTAAATATGAACGTTTTTTAAACAAAAAATATGCTAATTTCATTGTTTTTACACACAATGACGATTTTTTGACACACTTCCGATGAAGTTATCGAACACATCGTCCTTTGGGACCTGTCCATAGAGTAAACCTATTTTTATAAAAACAAGTTTTATAAATCCCTCCAACTGTTTTCTAGATATCAAAGGTAATGACGGACAGCCGGCTGGACGGACGGCCGGCCGGCAGACAGACATACATATTTTCAACTTCCCGATATGGGAAGTTATTGTTTTTGGGTCGATTCTCGAAATCAGAATTTTTATGATATCTTTACGTTTAATGACCTCCTGAAGCTGTTTAGACTATTTTTAGCCGACAGTCTGTATGTGTGTGTGTGTGTATGTATATATGTATTTCTTGGCGTAACTTAGAGACCAGTCCTTTTCTAGCGAAATTAAATGATTTGTTTTTTAGTGGTTTCCAAAAAACTGAAAATCATCTCTTGCAAATATACTTCCATATTATTTGTCATCATGTCAGCCATTTGCTATCCAACAATTGATTTCTTAGTTTTTGAGATTTTTAACAAAACGTGGAAAAACTACGTGTTATTTTTGTTACGCAAACGCATGCTAGCTGGATGAAACTTTGGTATGTAAATGAGCTGCAAACGCATCCTGGTTTACTTGAATATTGAAGATCTACGTTATTTTCTAAATTTTACATAAAGGTCAGAGATTCGTGAGTGGATCACTTGGTCAACTGTTTATTAACTTCTCGATATGAGAAGTTATTGTTTTTGGGTCGATTTACGAAATAGGAATTTTTGATCATTTCAAGACCTCCTGAAGCTGTTTAGGCTATTTTTAGCTGGCAGTATGTACATATGTGTGTGTATGTGCGTGGCTATCGTCGTACGTAGACAAAAATTTGTTCGACGCTTTCTCAACAACGGATGATCCGATTGCAACGACAATGGTCACAACCGATGTATCTTGGGGCGCTACTTAGAGCCCCGTCCTTTTCTAACGAAATCGGTTCACTTGAATTTTAGTGGTTGAAAAAAAAATTAAAATCTTCTCTTGCAAATATTACGAGAATAAATAACGTTATCAAGACCATATACCTTCCATTTTGTTTGTCATCATGTCAACAATTTATAATGACATTTGTATAAACAATTGCTATCCTACTTTTTGAGTTGTTAAGAAAATTTGAAAAATATAGGTTTATTTTCGTTACGCAAACGCATGAGATTTTGATGAAACTTTTGAATTAAAATGAGCTGCAAACGCATTCGGGTTTACTTGAATAAAGAAAGCATGAGCTTTTTTCAAAATTTGGCAAAGGAGCCGGGGAGGATAACTGTGGATCGTTGAACAACTGTTTTTTTAAGCTTCAATAACACTCAGTCCTGACATTCAATTTTGTTCAAACTTACAGCATAAGGTTTTTGTAATGTTTGTAGTAATTTTGCCACTTCTGGTTTGTCACTTTATCTTATCTTATCTTACCGTTAGGTTATGTTGTTTGTTGGCTGTTGTGTTGTAGATCATTTTTGTTATTGACATTTTAATGATATCTTCACCTTTCAATACCTTATGAATTGATCTAGACAACTTATTTTAGTTTGCAGTCTGAGTTTAGTATGTTAGTAAATTTAAATATGATTAAACACACACATTCATATTCTATTTAAATTATTAGAATTGATGTGTCGTTTAATAAATCAAACTTAATTTTGTGTATTTTTGACTTTAAAACCCCTAATTCACTTTTTGTTAACTTTTTTTCAAATTTGATTTAATATTTGTTTTGTAATTTTTCGTTTTTTATTTGAATTTATGTTCTATAAAACATATTTTTGGACAATGCAGTTAAATTATATAGTAAAATTTTTTTTATGTTTGATATTTTAGTATACCTTATCCAGTAACTGGTTTGTTTTTAATCTTACGGAAGTTCCTGGCGTGGCTAATATGGTCACACCCCTATCCCACTAGTTTCTTTTTGCTTTTTATGAGTCAGTAGGTCCTAAAACGTCGAGAAATGCCAAAAAAAGTGGGGGTAAGAATTTCACTTTTGTCTCATGAATGTTATACTTAGGTCTTTCAGACCGAAGTAATTTCCATTTTTTTTAAATTTTACGTTAAAAAAAATAAAACATATGTTATTTACAATCTTTTTTTTTGCAATGAAATTCTATATATAAGCAAAATTTTTATTATTGATTCAAACAACACATAACAAATAATTTTGATTTGACTGGATCTTAAATTTCTTTACCTTAAAATTTTCACGCGTTACAACGGCATAAGCAGATAAAGGATTTTATGATTATTGGAGGTTTCCATCAATAACATCGCACCCTGCAAATGTTTCGTTAGGCCTTTTGTCTTATAGTATTTTTTCCATTGTCTGTGTTGATTATTCATTAGAGCATGGCCTGTATGGGGTTTCTTGAAGGGAATATCCGTGGCCGATAACAGTCGTCTGTCCTTCGTGCCACTGTTGTTGCATCCAAGGAACACCAGTTCTAACTACTTAATTTCCCTATACAGGTTGTTTGGGTGTTGGCATTGGGCTGTCAAGCGAACACATGAATGGAAAATGCTAGTATTTGGCTCCCCGTGTTGGCTTGTCAGACTGTTGTCATCACTGAAACAACCTCTTAAAAGCCATTAGGTTATTTTTTTTAATAACCACTTGAGAGATGGAGAGATGGAGCTGTCAGTCAAAATTCTAGCCTTCTTTTTACGTATGAAATAAATTTTATTGAAGTTTTGGAAAATTTTTGTATTTATTTAAAATATTTGGTTTAAATTTTGCAAACTTTTTGTTCAAGTGAAAATGTTTGGGAATTTTTTGCGAATAATTTTGTAAAGTGATTTTGTAAAATATTTTGATTATTTTAGTACTTTGGAAAAAAATTTTGATGATTTTTAATTTTTTATATGTTAGAATTTTGGAAAATATTTGTAATTTTTGTGTTTTTTGATTTGGTGAAGTTTAAAATTTGATATCAAAATATTATTATTATTTCATAACTTTTTTGTAATTTTCAATTTGTCAATTTTCAATTTTAAGTTTCCTAGCTTTAAATAATTTTATTTTAAATATTTTGTAGATTTATATTTTTTAAAATATTTTGTAATTTAATGAATTTGTTTAAGATTTTTGGGAGTACCGATTTGGGAGTACTGGATTGGCAGCCTAATCGAAGTATCCACAACAGATACGGGCGTACTTTGGGCAATGTTATGTGGAACGAACGGTTGTGGTACCCAATCTTTTCGTAGTAATGAAGCGTTATAGCAAATATTCAATCATACCCTGTGTACTCATCTGTACTCTATGAAAGAACGGCAAAAAACGACGTCTGTTCTCCATGTTAGCAGTGGTCAAAAATCTTAGTCTTTTCCGTTAGGTGGCAGACTATAATAAAACTTAGTGCCTGGAGCAACCCCGTTATCAACCACCCATGAGTAGTGAAAAAGGATTTAACGTTACGGTGCAGGGAATCGGAAACCCATTGCCGGCGTCTAGAGGGAATGCGAAAACATGCTCCCAGCCGTCGATATTAAGTGACTGCAAACCCTCGGGAGGAACTTCAATTAGAAGTTCACTTAGTAGAAAAAGTAGTCACGCAAATCCGTTCCAACTTAGCAAGAAGGCGTCAAGATCTCCTAAAAGAGAAAGAGCAATATTTTGCTATATATAAACACTAATTTAGTGAAAATTGTAAGTGAAGAACGTCAACAAGACTATATAGAAAAAGAAGGACTCAGGAAGGAAAAAGAAAACTAGAGCTCAAGAAAAAACTAAACAAAACAGAGTAGATAGCAATGAAATAGCTGCTTTAAAAAAAGAAAATCAAGACTTAAAAATTAGTCGAGAAGCAAGTAAATCGGAAATGACTGATAATGTAAATATCGGTAAAGATATCAGAAGATGAACCAACGCACTTGAAGAATCTAACAGATGAAGGAGATATGGAAAGAGAATCAGATTGGATACTGTCAAAAAGTAAGCCAAGTAAGAAAAGTAAAAAGAGGAAAGCTGGAGTTTCACAAGAGTATGTGCCATCAAGCGCTACTCAACCGCAAAATACACATGCAATTGATAAAGACAAAGTTATTCAAACAAAAGAAACGAAAGAGAAAAGCCAAGGCAGGCCAATAACTGTAACGGTTGTTTCAAGTTATAAGCAAATTCAAACCATAATGAAAATGGTAACGGATAAAGAGTACAAAATTACTGCTCTCAACAATGATGTCAGGAAGATCAACACATCAAACTCTGATGCATACAGAAATTTAACAATGAAACTCGGCATTGACAAATATCAATGGGTTACATATGAAAACAGAAGCAAACGCCCAATCAAGGTAATGGCAAAATTACTACATCCCACTTTTTGCCCAACGATATAATTGAAGATCTGACACGTAACGGTCTTAAAATTTTAGATGCTGTTAACATCATCAAAAAGGAAAGAAAAACCAACAAAAATGGATCCAAAACTATCCATAAAAGAGGACTTCCTCTTTTTATGTTAACATTTGAACAAAATAAAATAAACAAGAAATTTATAATATAAAGGGGATACTCAATATGAGAGCGAAAATTGAACCTTTAAAGAAAAACTCTATGAGAATACCACAATGCAAAAAATTTCAAGGCTTTAATCATACACAAAACTACTGTGGGCGAGAACCAATATGTGTCAAATGTGCCGGTAAACCTTTAACGCAAGTATGCCCAGTAAACAGAGACACCATAGCCAAGTGCATAAATTGCAAGGGACAACATCCAGCAAACTATCGTGGATGCAAAGTTGCTATCCAACTCCCAAAAATAAGAGATAAATCGCACAAGCCTTCACAAAACAAGCAAAATAATGTTGGTAGATCCAATGAACTATATTAAGAGAAATTGTGTGAGCAATCAAAGAGCGCGAGAGATGGAAAACCTTATGCACAAGTGAACTGTACGAATTAGGGCAGATAAAGAAGTGTGATATTCATTCGGTAGTTCACCGACCTACTGGCCAACCGACCTTGGTAAGGTACCTGATTTAATAGACTTCTTTATTACAAAGAATATGTCAAAAAACTACATAGATATCGAAAATAACGTAGGGTTTTCATCAGATCACTCTCCTGTTATAATGACAGTTACTGAAATTATAATCAAGCAGACATATGCACCTAAACAGGTAAAAACACTAATTGAAATGTTTTTCGTGAGTGTATAGAAGAGAAAATAGATCTTCAAGTTCCAATTAGAAACCCAGAACAGCTAGAAATGGAGCTAAAAAGGATGATTGAAGCTGTACATTTTGCAGCAACGACGAGTACTCCAGCACCGCACCCAAAACTTAATCTAACCGCAAACTTTGCCATGGGATTAAAGAATGGATAAAATCAAAGCGCAAGGCACGTAAAATTTGGCAAACAACTCGATCTCGAGATCATAAAACCATTTTAAATAATCTGTGCATACAGGTATAAACAGCTATTAAAAAAATAAAAATTTAATCAATTAACGGATATCTTTTAAAGTCTTTCCGGTGATAAAAGCAATGAGTACTTACTCTGGAAAGCAACAAAGGGACTCAAAAGACCAGTATCACAGATCCCTCCGATTAAAAATGATAATGAAACATGGGCCAGAAGTGCCCAAAACAAAGCAGATCTATTTGCAGAATCACTAGAGGCCACCTTCAAGTCATTTGGCCGACTGATAGAAGACGAAAATATAACGAAAGTGAACAAAGCTGTTTCACAAGAAATATCAAATGTAACATTACATGAACTTAAAGAAGAAATACGTACCAGTTCGGTTCCAAAAAACTACCTGATAAAGGTTTGCGCAAAATACTTCATATTATTAACGTAGAATTCCGATTAAGGTATATATCGATGCAATGGAAAGTAGCAGAAGTGATTACACTCAAAAAAAAAACCAAGTGAAACTAATAAAATTCTACATACATTTTACAATTTTTTTATAAATACACAACACACAAAAATTTTTGTAAAATTTACATTTTTACAATTAATATTGTCATTGTGAAAAAAATTATTTATAAACACTACAAATTCTCTAATTAACATCCAACAAAAGATTGTAAGGTTTATAAATTAAATTATGAAAATGATAGAAACATTTTTTTGTTTAATAAATATTTGTAAAATCCTCAAATTAAAAATTTTAGTTTATCAGAGATATTGTGAAATTTATACAATTTATTAAATTGTTTCCACAAAAGTTTTAAAAAAAGAACAAACCCTTTTATAGTATCAACAAAAAGCATTTCTGGATTTTATAACATGTTTTTGTAATATATATGTATATTGATCAATTTCACGCAAGTTCAGCAAATTTTTGGGAAATTTTGACTTGACCCCTTTTAATTTTGGTTATTTTTTGTTTATAGATAGTCTTTGATAAATAAAAAATACAAGTTCTCTTAGAATTTTTTTTTTCGACCAGGGGTCCTCACAGGGTGCCCCTCAATTTTTTGTTATTTTGTGATGTGACTGCATTTTGACGAGCGATTGTAGAAAAACTACTGAATCGATTTTCATAAATGATATGTCGTTGAATAGGTATTAGAACAAAGTTTTTAAAAATGTACACTGTTAATTTTTTAAAATAATTTTTAACGGTGTAACATAAGAAAAAAACGGTGTAATTGAAAAAAAGATGGCATAGCCTCTTTTTTTTTTTTTTTTTTTAAACTAAATTTAAGCTTATTTTATATCTAACCACTTGTGAAAGTTGAGGACACGTGTTATTTTTTGTTTTAAAGATAAAATTCGTTGTGCATATGACTGTCGGGAATCAGTTTTTTTTGTTCTGAAGGAAAATTATAAAAATGGCGTTATAAACTAAGAGATATTTTTTTTATGTTAAATATCAAATATTTTATTATTAGATGAACTTTTTAAAATATTATAAAAATTATATATGTAGTACAATAAATAAAATAAATACAATTGTTAAAAATGATTTACTTATTTTACAAACAGAAGTATCTTTTGAATAGGAAAGCACTTCTGCAATTATTTTCTTTGTATTAGATGGCATAGAAAATGAAATGTTTATTTATCACTTATAGTAATCACTTGTCACTCTTATAAAAAATAATTTGACAGTCTTGAATGCAAACAAAAAAGCCGTATAAACAACTAAATCTATTTAGGAACTTTTGACTGGAGAAGTATTATGTTCGTATTATGTTATTATGGAATCATAAAGTAAAAGATTGTTTTTCAACATTAAATTACAAATATTTTATTATTGAATAAACTTTTTAAAATATCATACAAATTATATATGTGAAAATAAATATAGTTATTAAAAATTATTTACTTATTTTACATTCAAAAGTTTCTTTTGAGTTGGAAAACATTTTTGCATTTATTGTCTTAGTATCTACTGGTACAAAAGAATGAAATTTTTGAGTTCCACTTATAGTAATCGCATTTTTATATCGATTTTGTAATTTTTCTTTTGTTAATTGATATTCATTTTTATCGGCGTATCCAAAGTTCATGGTAGATTCCCATTTTAAAGCCCATTCGAAAAGTTTTTTTGGTGTATCAATAATATTATCTTCGCTCGCCATACTATAACGGTGTGCAGCACGCTTCAGTGTACCACCAATTCCATCACAAGGTCCCTTTCCATGGCTGGTAGCATGAAAATGCCATTCAGCGTTAACCTTAAATTAACTAATTAACTTATGCCACCATAAAGAAGACTTTAAGGTTGACGCTGAATGGCATTTTCATGCTACCAGCCATGGAAAGGGACCTTGTGATGGAATTGGTGGTACACTGAAGCGTGCTGCACACCGTTATAGTATGGCGAGCGAAGATAATATTATTGATACACCAAAAAAATTTTTCGAATGGGCTTTAAAATGGGAATCTACCATGAACTTTGGATACGCCGATAAAAATGAATATCAATTAACAAAAGAAAAATTACAAAATCGATATAAAAATGCGATTACTATAAGTGGAACTCAAAAATTTCATTCTTTTGTACCAGTAGATACTAAGACAATAAATGCAAAAATGTTTTCCAACTCAAAAGAAACTTCTGAATGTAAAATAAGTAAATAATTTTTAATAACTATATTTATTTTCACATATATAATTTGTATGATATTTTAAAAAGTTTATTCAATAATAAAATATTTGTAATTTAATGTTGAAAAACAATCTTTTACTTTATGATTCCATAATAACATAATACGAACATAATACTTCTCCAGTCAAAAGTTCCTAAATAGATTTAGTTGTTTATACGGCTTTTTTGTTTGCAGTCAAGACTGTCAAATTATTTTTTATAAGTGTGACAAGTGATTACTAAAAGTGATAAATAAACATTTCATTTTCTATGCCATCTAATACAAAGAAAATAATTGCAGAAGTGCTTTCCTATTCAAAAGATACTTCTGTTTGTAAAATAAGTAAATCATTTTTAACAATTGTATTTATTTTATTTATTGTACTACATATATAATTTTTATAATATTTTAAAAAGTTCATCTAATAATAAAATATTTGATATTTAACATAAAAAAAATATCTCTTAGTTTATAACGCCATTTTTATAATTTTCCTTCAGAACAAAAAAAACTGATTCTCGACAGTCATATGCACAACGAATTTTATCTTTAAAACAAAAAATAACACGTGTCCTCAACTTTCACAAGTGGTTAGATATAAAATAAGCTTAAATTTAGTTTAAAAAAAAAAAAAAAAAAAGAGGCTATGCCATCTTTTTTTCAATTACACCGTTTTTTTCTTATGTTACACCGTTAAAAATTATTTCAAAAAATTAACAGTGTACATTTTTAAAAACTTTGTTCTAATACCTATTCAACGACATATCATTTATGAAAATCGATTCAGTAGTTTTTTCTACAATCGCTCGTCAAAATGCAGTCACATCACAAAATAACAAAAAATTGAGGGGCACCCTGTGAAGACCCCTGGTCGAAAAAAAAAAATTCTAAGAGAACTTGTATTTTTTATTTATCAAAGACTATCTATAAACAAAAAATAATCAAAATTAAAAGGGGTCAACTCAAAACGTTGTTGAATCTTCGTGAAATTGCTCATTATATATATATTTATATATATATATATATATATATATATATATATATATATATATATATATATATATATATATATATATATATATATATATATATATATATATATATATATATATATATATATATATATATACAGTAATCCCTCCGACTGCGCGGGTTTTCATTGCGCGATTTCCACTGCGCGAGAAGAGTTTTCAATACTAATTTTCGCACTGCACGATTTAAATTTCACACTGCACGACTATTAAAATTTTTTTTAGAATATGTTGGTAAATTTCGTAAAATTAAAATGAAAAAAAAAATGGAATTTTCATAATAGTCCCTGGGCCTTCACCTACATAATTTTGTGATTACCACATATTTTATACTTCGTGATGCGCCTGTCCTTGACGAGCCCGAAAACATTTGTTCTGCGATTTTTTTCAAATCGGCCGCTTTTGCTTTCGGCAAGCTCCGAAAAATGCCGATTGCCCGGGATCTTGTAAATTTTTGTTTTTTTAACTATGGGGGTTGGAAATTTGATTTAGAACACAGGGGTAACCTTGTCCGACAAAAATTTGTCTGCTATTGTCTAGTCCGACAACCCAAACATCCAAAATGTCAGTTGTCGGACTCGACAATAGCAAACACATTTTGGTCGGACAAGCTTACCCTCGTATTCTTAAACAAATTTCCAACCTCCACAGTAAAAAAAAATAAATGTGGAAGCAAATTTACAAGATCGCGGGCAATCGGCATTTTTCGGAGCTTGCCGAACGCAAAAGCGGCCGATTTGAGAAAAATCATAGAACAAATGTTTTCAGGCTCGTCAAGGACAGGCGCATCACGAAGTATAAAATATGAGGTAATCACAAAATTATGTAGGTGAAGGCCCAGGGACTATAAGGGTCATTCTTTTACAAATCGAACAGATTTGAACAAAACCGCATTTGTGATTTGGCTTAAAAATTTGTTTACGAGTGTTCGAGGATTTTTTTTTGGAAAATAGAGGCAATCTAAATTTCGAGAATTTCGTGATTTTTGACTTGACAGCTTATTTTCAAACATTCATAACTTCGGTTCTTTTAATGATAAAAGCTCTTGTTTTATTTTATTTTAAAGTTAAGAGATGGAATTATAATAAAAAAATATAGTCAATAAAAATTATTAACAAATTCCTATTGTTATAAACAAATAAAATGTTAAAATCGATTTTTAGTGATTGCCTTACAAAAATAAAGAGTATTTGATATAATCATCGTATTTTACGTTCAATTTTTAAGAAAAACATATTTTTAATTAATAAAGAAATTAGTTTTACTGTTAGGAATAAATTAATTTATCCAGCGCGGGACAACAAAAATTTATGGAATTTTTTGTCTTTCCGCGCTCGATAAATTAATTTATTTCACGATTTATTTCACGTACACGAGAGAGCAAAATTGCAGGTGTCAGAGAAAAGTGTCTGACTTATTGCTCAACTATTTACACATAGGAATTTGTTAATAATTTTTTTAGATAACAATTTTTTTTTAAATTTATCTTTTAGCTTTAAAATAAAACAGAAAAAAATGTCTATCATTACCAGAACTGTAGTTATGAATCTTCAGTCTTCAAACCAAAAATCATGAAATCCTCGAAATTTAGAACCGCTCTATTTTCCAAAAGAAAAAAAGCTATACGCTATAACTCTCGAGCTATATAGTTCTTTTCTATATAAAATCTGTAGAAAAAAATCAGCCAAATCAAAAATGTGTCCGGCAGAAAAGTGTTCGGTTTGTAAAAGAATGTCCATATGTGTAGCAATTACATATTCAATATGTGTACATTACATATTCAGATCAAATTCAATTGCAAGCCAGTAAAGGTAGCATCTAAACAAACTCATATTATTGATATTATTTTTTTAAATTTAAGTTGTTTTTTTAAATGTTATTTGTGTTAATTTAATTTTTAACTTATGAAATGTTTTCTTTTTTAATAGTTGTTGTAGTAATACATGTTTTTCAGGCTACATATATTCATTTTTGTTTAATTAAAACTTTTAATTTATTTTTTTAAATTTTTTTCAAACTTTGGAACCGAAATCCCCCATTTTCATACAAAATAGGGTTCACATTGGGCGGTTTTGTATTGCGCGCTGTTTTTCAGGAACGGAACTACCGCGCAGTTGGAGGGATTACTGTATATATATATATATATATATATATATATATATATATATATATATATATATATATATATATATATATATATATATATATATATATATATATATATATATATATATATATAAATAAGCACATATGTCATATGCGAACTCCGTTAATAAATAAAACACAGTTTTTGCATATATTTGTTATATTTTGTAAATAATTTATAGTCAAAATTTTTTACAATATTTTAGAAGCCTATTCATTTTGTTGAATGGATCTTCATTTACTTAATTATAATCGCAGTTTCTCCTCTAATTCATCAGCAGTTACTCAAAGAACAAGGAAACGTTTATGGGCATCCGACACACTAAATTATATGGATACATGTCTTTACCATTTTCTTTTGTCACTTCATGTGATATTAACATAATGTATTACTTGAAAGAATATTGCAGATTATCATTTTGCTGTAATATTGAGAAAATTGCAACGTCACTCAATGGTTTTACTTTTTCTTGGAGCATAGGTTTAATTTTTTCTAAAAATCGTGGAAGATTCTTAGTTTTCATCTTACTTTGCCATTTTAAATCTTTTTCGGTCTGTAAACAAATTTAAAAAATAAATAATTATCAACTTTTTCACCAAACTTACATGCTGCATGTTTATATTTACCAATTTGTATATTTGAGGTTTTTAAAATTACCCCTAGCCTAAAGGAAGAACCACTCGCTATTTTCTTCTATATGAAATGTTGTTTTTTATTTTCTCTTCCACTGTAAAAAAAAGTTAAAACAAATCAACAAATTTGTGTTAAAGGAACGGAATTTATGGTCAAAATTCGTGATTTTGACCTATGTGTGGAATGTTCCACGTCACATGGATCAAGGCTGGGCTCAAAATTCTATTAGTCGTTGAAAGTTTGTTCATGGCTCAAATTGAAGCTAAGATTAGAGAGTTTCATAAACTGTGTTCCATTTTCCTTAAAATTACAATGGCGGACCAATAAGGCGGCTGCAAATCAACCGCCTGAACGTCTGAGAATAGTGATGTTATTTTTTTGTTGTTGTGTAAAGGAATTACAATATGTGTTATAGCAACACATAGATACGTTTTAAGACCTAGGTTCCACAACAACACACGTTCTGAGGTGTTGATAAACGCTGTTTTTAAATCTTTGTGGATTAAACATCCCCGTGACTTGTTAAATCATTAGATCATTTAATTTAAACCTTTTTCTGATGTATCTTTGCTTGCTGAACACGAACATACCCTTACTTTTTATATAATCAGTTAAAAAAATTTCAAATTTCGTTATACATTTGGTGATCTTGAAACTCAAAATACAGTTTTTAATAGTTTTCTAGGGTTCAAGATCGAAAAGTGGAATTTTTAGTACAAGGTATGGTTAGGTTCGTACTCAGCAAACCAAAGTGCATCGAAATAAGGTTTCTTTTAAACACCTCAACGATAAATGGGGTGTCCGTTATAAAAAGCAAATACTTTTTGGGAGTTTTTGTATATGTTGGGGTCTAGGGACGACATGTGAAAATTTTAATTTAGAGATAGATTATATGTGACCGGTTATACGTTTTCAGAAAACAAAATTAACCTTTGTGTGTTCGTTATTACCAAACACAGTTTTTTGGAAAGTTATTGGATATTACGGACACAAAAGTAGCTTTTAACTAAAAAAAAAGATTATATTCGTATATTTAGCAAGCAAATATACATAAAAAAATGGTTTCTATTAAAAGATGCAATGAATTTTACAAGTAAAACAATTAAACAGTTTAAGAAACTCTATAATCTTAGCTTATATTTGCACCGTAAACCAATTTTGTACGTTTCATAGAATTTTGAACACAGCCTTGATACATTTGAGGTAAAACATTCCATATATTTAAAGATAGCTATGTACACTCTAAGTTAATAATAACTTACCATACATTCAGTAAGGAACTGATTTATTATACAGTTCGCCAGTTGTCCTGCTATGCCATTCGCCATATTTTGATTAATTTTTATTACTTTATTATTGTCCACCAAAATTGAACGAAGTCCATAATTCAAACTATTATTTGCATCATAATGTTAATTATCATGTATTAACCATCAAAAGTGTTATTTAAAACAACGTTGATGTTAATACTGTGCAAACTAGGTTAATGTGTGCAAACTGTATCACTACCACTATTTATTATCACTACCACTATTTATTTATTTATTAAATTATCACAATTTTAAAAAATTTACTTTTTTACTTAGACAACCAGATTGAAACTGAAAATGTTTAATACCAATTTTTGTTATGATTTCAATTTATAAAATTTTATAAAAGTGTTTGTAAAAAAAATTTTTTTTTTGTAAAATAGTTGTTGGTTTTTTAAATTGCATATAAGTTTCTTTGTAAAGTTTAAAAAAAATCTTCAATATTCGTATTAAGTTTTACAACAAAAATTGTAGAATGTCATTTTTCTGGTTACAAAATTTTAGAAAATTTTGTGCAATTGATAATTATTTGGTTATGGATACACGATTTATGATTTAAAATTTAAAAAAATCAACATAATCTGAACAATATTTTTGTTACAACAATAAAAAAAAGTTGTAATTAAAAATATTTATGATTTTGTACTTTTTTAATCCAGATCACAAAAACAATTGGTAAGTTTACAAATGTTTTTCAAATTTAAAAAAGTATACAAAATTTTGTATAAAGTTTAGGATTTTTTGGTAAATTCACAAAAATATTTTGTTAGCACTTTTACAAAACGATTTTGTAAATCTTACCGGCAATATTTTTTTGAGTGTATGATCCTAAAACCGAATAAATCACCAAATGACAAAAACTCGTATAGACCGATATCATTACTCCCAATGATATCGAAGCTTTTTGAAAAACTTTTAAAAACTTAAAAGACTTAAAAGACTTAGCCAATAATAGAAAATAGAAACCTCATACCTTCGCATCAGTTTGGTTTCAGAAAAAACCAATCTACCATCGAACAAGTGCACAAGATCACTAGTATTATTGAAGAAACAATTGAAGCCAAAAGGGTATGCTCCGCAGTTTTTCTATATGTCACTCAAGCTTTTAATAAAGTTTAGCATCGTGGCTTAAAGTATAAATTGCTTGGAGATCTACCCAAACAGATTTATGAAATTTTGAGCTCTTATTTAGATGACCGCCACTTGAGAGTCAAAAATGACGATAATTATTCCATATTGAAAAATATTGATGAAAGAGTCCCACAGGGTAGTGTCCTAGGACCGGCACTATACCTGCTATATACAAGAGATTTGCCTGGCCTAAGCAAAACAACTATTGCAACCCTTGCGACCACCGGAAAAAACCGTAGAAGAAGCAACTAGCAAACTGCAATACGCCACTAATATAATCCACAACTGGACAAAAAGATGGCGAATTAAGTTGAGTGAAACAAAATCCTCTCATGTACATCCTCTCAAATAATTTCATAAAAGATAAAATTAAATTATGTTCTAGTGATCAAAAGAGTCTTTGGAAAATCATAAAACAGCTTGTCTTAAGAGAAAATAAAGATCATGAAATAAATGAAATTATCGTTAATGGAGAAGTTGTAAAAAAAAGTTTGCAAATTGCTAATGACTTGAACAAATTTTTCATTGATAGTGTTTATGATATTAGCAACAGTGTTCCTAAAGTTCAATACATTAATATGATCAATCCCGTCAGCTGTAGATTTGAATTTGAAATAGTGTCAGATTATAGTTTGCAAACGTTGATAAAAAACTCGAAAAACAAAGCAGATTTTAATGGATTAAATGTAAAAAAGTTGTTGGATGGTTACGAGATTATTGGTTCACATTTGCTGAACATTGTAAATAGCTCGATGCAGTTAGGTATATTTCCGGAAAGCTGGAAAGAGTCTGTCGTTGTACCAGTCCCGAAAGTAAAAAATTCTAAAAAATGCGAAGATTTAAGACCAATTAACATGTTACCAGTGCATGAGAAAATTCTTGAAAAAAGTGTGTGTATTCAGCTGGAGAATTATTTAGAGCAAAACTGTATTTTAATACACGAACAATCTGGATTTAGGTAAGGTCATTCATGTGAAACAGCACTAACATGGATCACTTTTGAACGGAAAAAGCATATCGATTCTGATAATATTGTTTTAGCAGTCTTTTTAGACTTTAGGCGCGCTTTTGAAACGTTAGATCGGGATATATTATTGGATAAAAGCAGTATGGTATATTAGGAAAAGAAAACAGTTGGTTTAAATCATATTTAAACCAAAGAATGCAGCGGGTGCTAATAAATGGAAGTATTATTATGTCGTCCTCGAGCTGTTGATATTGGTGTTCCTCAAGGTTCAGTCCTGGGGGTTTTATTGTTTTTGTTATATATAAATGACATTAGTGCTGCTCTAAAATTTTCTAAGGTTGCTCTTTTTGCAGACGATTCTTTAATCGTCTGCAAATACATAGTTGGGAAAAACTTAAATGAAATTACATACTTTACTGCTAAATGAAGACTTGGAAAATCTTAATAATTGGATCAGCATGAATAAACTTAAGTTAAATGTGAGCAAAACTAAATGTATGGCTTGTAATTCAACAAATGATCCGGTGATAAAAATTAACAACGAAAATATACAAGTAGTGAGCAGTTTCAAATATCTTGGAGTAGTTATCGATAACTTAAACTAAAGTTTAACGAACATCTAAATTAGGTGTGTGCTAAAATATATGGTTAAAACGATTTATTATAAAGTTTTTGAAATAGCTTAATTTTTTTGTAGTTTTTAACTGTTTTAAAATTATAAATTTTTAAATATTCCTTAAAGTTTTAAATTTTTGTAATTTCAAAATATTTTTTTGTAAGTTTTTCTTTAACTTAAATATTTTTATGGCAAACTTTTAAATTTTGGAAATTTTAACATTTTATTAGATTTTTGAAAATTTGTTTTGGCACTTTGTTAAATTTTGAAATTTAATTATTTTATTAAAATTTTTTTTTGACATTTTGTTATTCCAGTAAATTTTTGGATATATTTTTGTGTATCATTAATTCTTTTATAAATTATTAAAATTATTAAATGTTATATAGTTTACAGTGTAAATTTTTTGAAATCTTTTAGAATTTAAGTTTTACAATTGTAAATTGTTTTGGTAAATTTTTAATTTTAAAAAGTATTTTTCTTAATTTTTTTTTAAATTTTTAAATATTGAATTTAGGATCATTTTGGCTACTCGACCAAACTCCAGCACCTGTATATTTGGTATTTATTTTTTTTCGAATTATGTTCTCAAAATAATTTCTTTTGGATAAGTTTATTTTTACTTTTGTTTAGATTTTTTATAAATTTTAAAATATTTAAAAACAAATTCCGAAATTTAGTTGGTGTAAATTAAAAATATTTTTTGTGGAAATTTGTTTTTCTTATATATTTTTTTTTTCTAAATTATTTATTTTTTCATCAAATTAACTTAGTTTGGTGTTTTATTTTAGAAGCTTTTGAATTTTTGTTTTTGTCTCCAGTTCGATCTAGTGCAATTTATCCTTGTCCTATTATGTCTGTCTACCTATTACATTATGGCGGCAACTGACGTAGACGTATTTTGTGGTTCGAGCAATAGTAAAATAAATGTTTCTAGAGAAAGAAGTGTTGTGTTGTGTAAAGGAAATCGTAAAAAAGTGTTTCGCAAAAGGTGTTAAAAGATTAGTGATGTGAATAACAATAGATATAATAATGTTAACTCAAAAACTGGTCTTTGTAAAAATTGTACATAAGTATAGTACAAACATAAAGATTTAATTTAGGTTCACCAATACCGACTACTTCTACAAAACCAGTCCAGTATGTAGCATCCCAACAACCAATGCAAAATGTTTTCCATACTTCTACTTTAACAAACACAAACGCTTCTTCGTCAGATTAAAAAAATATAACAGTTTACCAAGACAATGAAATTATGTGTCAGCTAAAAACTGTTATTAATCAAAACAATGTTCTTTAAAATGATAGCTGATGAGAGAGGAATTTGGACATAAAATTGATAGCTTAGAGAAAAAAATTATAGAAGTCCATAATGCAAATGAACTTAAAATTGCAAATGAACATCGGAGTTTCAAAATCAATGCAATGGCGCAAACAAAACATATCAACACAATAATTATTTCGGGAATTCCAAAAAGTGCTGAAACTCTTGTCCAAATTGTAACTAAACTGAGCAATGAAGTGGGGGTCAATATTACTTCGGAAGACATACAAGAATGTTACTGTGTGTCAACCTCTTCAAGAAACTGTCTATCCAATTATTACTATTTTGAAAAGTGTTAAATCAAAAGTGGATTTTATTAAGTCATGGAGAGAAAGAAATCAGATAGGCAAAGTCCTTAATACAAGTTTACTCAATATAAATAATATAGATAAAAGGCCAATTTATATGGGACCTCATCTCACTAAACAATCTCTATACTTACTGGCTAAGGCTAAAAAACTACAAAGAAATAAATTAATATTTTATGTGGGGGTGAATAGTGCTGGTACAATATTTATCAGAAGGGCAGACAAAAGCCCTTTAATTAAAATCTTTAATCTTTATCAACTGACTGCATCTTATTTCACAGAAATAAGCATTGTAAATATACCAACAATAAACCCCACGCATTTAAATATCTATAATATTGCAAATCTAAACTTCTTTTCTAGAAACTCCACAAAAATCTTGTACAAGATTTTTGTACATGCAAGAAGTGTTAAAAATAAAATTGAACAAATCGATGCAAAAATAAATAAAATTAGCTGAGACATTCATGTAGTAGCTATTACAGAAACATGGGCCATGGCTAAACGAATATGATGACGTCAGTATTTTAGATTTTTTTTTGGTTTTTCAACTTTTATGGGCGGTTGTCTGAATAAAAGAGGTGGATGGTGTGTGTTTGTTGATCAAAGAATGCATATCTAATCCAAATTTAATCTACTAATATATAGTGATGACTGTATCAGTTATATGTGTGTAGAAATAAAAAACGAAAACCAGAAATTAAAGGTTCATGTATTTTATAATCCAACCAACTCAAATAAAATGACTGTGAATGAATTTAGTTCTTTTCTTCAGCAATTGGATACTTTTTTCAGATTATATGATGGCAGCAATTCAATTCTTGTAGGTGACTTTAATGTGAATTTAAAAAACGAAAACGATCGTCGAGTTAGCCAATACATTAGCTCAGTAAACCAAACCAAATTTTTCTATTTGTAATGATCTGTTCGCTACGCGTATCTGTTTGCTACGCGTACTCAAACAGTGTTTTAGATCATGTTCTTACTAATAGTAAATATGGAACTAATAATAAGTAACATTGAACATAATATATCTATACTTGTTCTTGTAATATACTTGTTCTTGAGTGTAAAAATATTAACAAAGAAGAAAGCACAAAAAATCGACCGATATTATGAATTTGTTGATTATAAAAATATAGTAACTGACCTATTTGAACTAAATTTATGGTATTCTGTAAGTTCTGATGTAAATATTCAGCTAAGGAATATTATGAATTCATTAAATGACCTTAAGAGTGGGATGGGGGTGTGATCACTAGTGGGATGGGGGTGTGATCATAGGGGCTACGCCAGGAACTTCCCGTAAGATTAAAAACAAACCAGTTACTGGATAAGGTATACTAAAATATCAAACATAAAAAAAAATTTTATTATATAATTTAACTGCATTGTCCAAAAATATGTTTTATAGAACATAAATTCAAATAAAAAACGAAAAATTACAAAACAAATATTAAATCAAATTTGAAAAAAGTCAACAAAAAGTGAAGATTAGCCCAATGAGGGGTTTTAAAGCCTAAAATACGCAAAATTATCATAATTGTAAATTGTAGTTATTTAAATAGAATATAAATGTGTGTGTAATCATATTTAAATTAACTAACATACTAACACTCAGACTGCAAACTAAAATAATTTGTCTAGACCGATTCAGAAGGTATTGAAAGTGAAGATATCATTAAAATGTCAATATCAAAAATGATCTCCAACACAACAGCCAACAACTTAACCTATCGGTAAAATAAGATAAGATAAAGTGACAAACCGGAAGTGGCGAAATTACTATCAACATTACAAAAAACCGTATGCTGTAAGTTGAATCAAAATTGAATATCAGGACTGAGTGTTATTGAAGTTTAAAAAAAACAGTTGTTCAACGATCCACAGACATCCTCCTCGACTCCTTTGCCAAATTTTGAAAAAAGCTCATATTTTCTATATTCAAGTAAACCTGAATGCGTTTGCAGCTCATTTTAATTCAAAAGTTTCATCAAAATCTCATGCGTTTGCGTAACGAAAATAAAAAATATATTTTTCAAATTTTCTTAAAAACTCAAAAAGTAAGATGTGGTGAAGTCAGCCTATGCATCAGCGTCGCAGATGATGACAAACAAAATGGGAGGCATTTGTCTTGATAGCGTTATTTATTCTCGTGATATTTGCAAGAGCCGATTTTAATTTTTTTTTCAACCACTAAAAATCAAGATAAAAATCAAATCAATCAAGTGAACCGATTTCGATTTGCATATTTATTTTTGTGTTTTTAATTTAGATCCGCAAAAATAGAAAAGGTCCTCCAGACGTATTCTTAAAGGGGTTTACGATCGTCCTGTCCTGTAATGATCAAAATATTTTTTGTCAGTCGTACTTCAATTTCCCGTTCTTTTTACCTAAAGAAATATACTAACGCGATATTCGAAAATGTATGTATTTGTACATTTTCAACAACTTCTTAACCCACTTGTTTACAAAAACATAATTATTTAAAATATTTTTTCCGGGGAGATCGTCTCATATTCTTTTTATTTACATTCATTTTTGCATTATTTTTGTTAATCGTTTTTTGTTTTGATCTGCACGATCTACCAAACCGTCTTCTACAATTTTGACTAAATACTAACAAATATGTGTTAGCAGGTAAACTCTTTATATAATTGTAGTTAATGACGTTTGTATAAAATCCGTAACGTTTGAAAATTTGTATATCACCTTCTTGACTATATTCACTTGAATTGCTCTATTAGTTTTAATTTAATTAAGTGTTATGGCACCGGATGACCAGATGTTATTCTAACATTATTAATAATATGTTTCCTAGACATTTCACCAGACAAACAAATACTTTTAAAAAGATTTGAGTAATAGAAAAAGTATTCTTTACTCGTATTTCTACATTTTTCTATGAAATATCTTTACCATCCGTTAAAGTTTTTTTTGTATACGCTCCCAAAAATAGCTATTTTACGGACTCATTTCAGTCCGTAAAATGGTTAATTTTCGGCCTAGGCCGTAAAAGTCGTCATAGCAACCATTTTAGGACTATTTTAAATGATTCAGTCGATAATATTTTGAAAATGTATTAAACCTAAGAATACAGTTATTAAAATACATATTAATTAGGCATATCCCTGTGAACTCAACAATATCTAATCTAACAGGCAATAAATAATAAATAAATAATCTTATTCGAAAAAATGAAAATGAAATGAACAATTTTGCACATGTTGAAAACTGTTACCTGCAAACGAAAAACCTTTAATTTCATTCGCAGGCAAATTAATTTGGGGATTTATAGAAGCCCTTGCGGACGATGTACTTGATAATACAGTCAGACCTCGTATAACGTTACCCCGTTTAACGTTGATTCACTTTAACGTTATTCCAAATTTATAAATTTTTTTTTGAAAATTTTAAAAAATGAAAACAAAATTTTTTTTTCGAATTGTCGAGAAATAAACAAAATATTCTCTTAAATTATTTCTTCTTTCGAATTTAATCAACATTTTTAATTTTAATTGACTAAGTTAATCAGCGAATTTGAAAAGTTTTACAAAACAAGAAAAATTAATAGTTTTATATATTTATATTATAAGTTTCTCTACTCGTTTCGTCTACTATTTAAAACTAAATTCGTCATTGTTTTTATACTGACGATGTAAATGTTTGGCTGGCGAAATCCGAAATTTTACATCCACGCCGTGCTACCTGGGTAACGCTAACAGAATTAGGTTGGTGGAGTTTAGAGTACAGAGTAAATACTGCTTATACTCAATGATTCTGCACCATGCCGAGTCATTGGCGCCACAAAACCAATGCAACTCAAGCGTCTGTTCTCCATGTTAGGGGCGGTTTGTAGAGGGCGTCTGTCTTGGATCAAGCGCTCGCTATATATAAGCATGAAAAAAGGTTGTTTCTGGTAACCTTAAGATGCAGAACAAACCCATTCACGAAAACTTGGGTTGGGCGAAGAGCTAACACCCCGTTTCCATAAAAAAATATTTGTCATGAATTTTTTACACAGGCCTCGGATTATCTCGGATTCATTATTGGAACGACCTCGGAAACTGTACCCGGACTACGATTTAAAAATGGAAACCTGGAACGTGCTAAGCCTTAGAAGACTAGGAGATCTACTAAAACTTACAAACCAAATTGATAGCTATACACTAGATATAGTGGCGTTACAAGAACTAAGATGGCCAAGGAGTGGAATCCACGAAACAGCCAAGGGATACACTCTCTACTATAGCGGTCATGCAAACAGAGGAGAATTTGGAGTTGGCTTTCTCATAGATAGAAATTGGTAGAAGTGCAAAGCTTAAAACACATGTCGGCCCTAACAGCTAGCATCATACTAGTAACAATAACGGCTTTCGCGCAGCTGAACTGGCTATGATGTATGATCTGGTAATTTATAGCACTTTCTTTCCTCATAAGAGAATCCACAAAGTAACGTGGAAATCAAACGATGGAAGAACTGAAAATCAAATCGATCACGTCATGATTTCTTAGAGACACTCTACAAGTGTAACTGACGTTCGATCATACAGAGGTGCTGATATGGATACCGATCATATGCTTGTCATCTTTAGGTATAAGTGCAAATTATCATCTACATTTAATAGGCAATCAAAAAGGACCGTGCGCTGGAATGTCGAAGCATTTAAACATCTGAAAACACTGAATAGATATCAGGAAATAGTAACCCGAAACATAGAGGAGCATGACATCCCGTCTGAGATGCCATTAAACATACAAGAAGAATGTCAAACGCTTCAATCAACCATCATATCCGCAGCACAAGCTACAATTGGAAAACGACCTCCGAAATCACGTAACGAATGGTTTGATGACGAGTGCCGCGAAAGCATTGAGCACGATCAAAAACTGCTAGAAAAATGGTTAACAAGAACACCTGAAGCCCCCAAACTGATTATCTATGCGCCAGAAAAGCCTCAGCAAAACTCCTACGGAAAAGAAACGCGAACACATGAAGAGCTGTATCGAAAACATCAACCAACATGCGGCTAATGGAGATTCGAAAGAGTGCTTTGCCAATGCACGGAATCTGACCAAAGATTTCCACCCAAGATCTACAGCTATCAAAAATGAAAACATCGAGCTTACAACAAGTGAACGTGAAGTGCTGGCAGTATGGCGATCCCACTTTCAAGACTCACTGAATAGGACGACATTCATCCTATTAGAGCAATTGCTCCGTCAAGTAAGGAGATTTTTGTCCCTTACCCAACAATAGAAGAAGTGGAAGCTGCCATCAAAAAATTAAAAAATGGCAAATCACCAGGTATCGATGGAATCCCTGCAGCCCTATTTAAGAATGGAGGAACAGCTCTGGTCTCACGTGTTTATGATCTGATTCTTGCAATCTGGGACCAAGAAGAACTACCTGCTGAATGGAAAACAGCTCTCATTGTTCCGCTACATAAGAAAGGTGACCGCCTAAAGTGTGCGAATTATCGTGGAATCGAACTGTTGAACACTGCATATAAAATACTAGCTAATGTCGTACTCGCTCGGCTCATCGTTAGTTGATAGTTGACATCGATAGTTGCCGAATCTATCATCGGCAACTATCAGTGTGGTTTTCGTCCCAACCGTTCAACCACAGATCAATGTTTTACCTTAAGGATGTTGGGAGTACAACATCAGCATTCACCAGCTCTACGTTGATTTCAAGCAAGGATATGATAGCTAGCATCATCCGCGACAACCTCTGGTCTGCACTCATAAGCCTTGGTATTCCAGCGAAACTTGTTTCTCTGTGCCAACTCACAACATCGGGATCAAACTGTAGAATAGTAATCGAAGGGTCAGTTTCTGATTCTTTTCATATAACATCAGGTGTTCGACAAAGTGATGCACTCGCACCCAATTTGGCGCTTGAGTACGCGATAAGAAAAAGCCAAATTGAGACACAAAACTGTATATTTAACAAATCTAGTCAAATTCTTGGCTATGCAGATGATATTGTGCTTCTCGGACGTAGAACAAGCGATATTAAGGATAGTCTCTCTCAGCTTGAAAGAAATGCTAAACGACTTGGATTATGCATTAACACCGGCAAGACTAAACTTTTAACAACATCCAGGAATATACCTCCCAGCAATCTGAATACGGGCGACTATGAAGTAGAACGTGTAGAAAACTCAAAATATCTCGGGTCTGTAATAACATCGTCAAATGACATGCAGGCAGATATTAAAGCCCGTGTCTCAGCCGCATACAGAGTTTTCTACGCATACTCAAAACTTTTGCGATCAAAATATCTTTCGCAGGCGTGCAAACTCACACCTAAGGCTCAACCCATATTTTCGTGAACGGGTCCGGGTCATCATAGTAATCTTTTTACACGTTCATATAGCAAACCGCTTGATTCAAGATAGACGCCCGCTCCAAGCGGTCTCTATAACATGGAGAACAGATGCATGGGTCGCATTGGTTTTAATGCGCCAATTCGCCGTCGTGTAGCATCATTAACTAAGCTTAGTGGTTTTTACTCTGCTTGCCTCCGATACAACAACTTAATTCAAACTCTACTGCAACCCTACAGTCTCTTAAAATCGAAAATCTGCTTAATATATGAATTTAAGATAAAATGCACGAAATATTCTACTTAATCAGTTAATAATTATTGAAAAGGAAGAAAAATTTACGAAAAAATTAACAATTAAGCACCTATCTCATCGTTTTGCACGACATCCATACCCCGTTTAACGTTGATTTGAATAACGTTAAAGAATTTTGGAACGCATCCTTGACGTTAAACGGGGTATTACTGTACATCCATTGGAATCGTCTCGACTTTCTTTTTGCCCATTAGCAGTTTGCAAACCTTGTTCTTTTTCTCAATCGACTCTTCTATGTAAGTTTCGGCCACTTTAGACGACCTGAATAATATTGTTGTTCAGAATAAGATATTATATATATTAAAACTGATCCCGCATGGAGGGATCAGTTTTTATTGTTTGACATTTTTTTTTTATTTTTGGTCTACGGGTGTGACAACCCCGCGTACTCCAGTCCCTGCTATTGATATACGAGTTGACGTGAGATATCACACACCACTGGCAATAGCAGTGAGATATCACTAGCCAAGGTGACATCGTAGGGGTGGTGGCGGATGAACTGTATTCAGTCAACGGTAGCACCCTCAATCTCAGCTGTTAAATAATCCTTGATGATGAGACGCAATTGCTTCTTTGAAGAAATGAGCCTTCATATAATTATGTGTGGACTTTAATATTTAAGAAAGAGAGTGCGTCACAGGATCAAGGAATATGCAACCGGCTAGATTATTGGAAACTACATTTTTATTTTGTTTCAGCAAATGTTTGTAACAATTTGCTATATACTTTTTAATTTACTTTTATTTTCTCTATTCTATCGTAAAATATTGGCCTATGTCATATTTTGTCAGTGATAGGATCTTTTGTTTAGTTATCCATTCTTTAACAAAAAATATAAAAATACAAAAAAAGAAATATTTACGTCCATCAACACCTTTGAACGTATGTTGTTATGGGACCTTGGTCTTAAAAGGTTTTTATGTGTTGTTGTGACACATATTGTAATTCCTACTACACAACATATTTTATTAAAAAAAAAAAAAAAAAAAACATACTTACCTTCAACCTCCTAGGCGTTTTAACGGTGCCAAATCTACATTAGCATCAGCAGCAAGAGTAGCAGAACTACGTCTTAAACAATGATCTGTGTATTTCTGGGGATCCGGTAGCTTAAAAAATTCGGCCATAGTCGAAGGTATCTTTCCAAAGGAATGGATGCCAACGCGTTGAGCAGTGCATTTTCCTTTACGTTACGAGATAAAGAAATAATCATATGGTACATGTGCTGGCCGAAGACGAACATATTTTTGATATAACTCTAATGAGTTGACAACATTCCCTTGACTCACCACCGTAAACAATCTTTTGATATTTGTTTTGGTGTCAGCAAGAGTAACTAAAAGAGTGGTGCTGTCTTTTTGGACAATATCCTGCATTCGTAGAGAGTGCAATTCTTCTCTTCTGTATGCACCACAAAGGCCGCTAACAAGAGCAACCAGCGTAAAATTAAAATCTACTGTAGAAGCAATCACCACACGCTAACCTTAGTTAACAAATGAGTTGCATCATCAGCATTTTCCAAAACTGCATTGATCTCCACTCTTGATTGCACCTTAGACTTTATAGGCTCGTAACCCACCTCTTCAGAAGAGCGATAACTTTTGGAAACTTGTCAATATAAATATTTTCTTTGACACTCAGAACTGTTTTGAGCATAGAATATTTCGACCATACTGTCGACGGTTTGAACGTTTGTGACTGTAAAAGAGTAATCAAAAATCCTCAAAGTATAAATTGCCTAGATACTACTTACTTTTTCGTGAAAATAATTTTATACCACATCTTCGTTTACAACGGCTACGCCCATATTTTCGTTCCAGCTGTTGAAATTTTCATACTCTTTATGATACATGTCACGAAATTTCGGGGAAGTAAATCCAATACAATTTCTTTTGCCTTCTCAGCAATACTTTCTGGATTTCGGAGCATTTTCAAATATGTTTGTATCTTAAATTTTATGATATAAATTTCGGATGATAGAATTGATAAATGAATAAAACAAACTTGTTGCTATGGTATAAGATTCAAGGCTTTCTTTTCCATTTGATTAATAATTATTATGGTTTCTAATATTTCGCTGGTATCTAATGGATTAAGTACCCTGGAAAATTTTGGAGAGCTATTACAAAAAAATATTGTTTGCATCACGTACCTAAATTAGGTTTTTTAGGACTCATTTGCTATTCCGGACACGGCTAACGCCTCGTTCGGAAACAACAAATATTCGTCCTAAAAAACCTTATTTTACGTACTTGATACAAAAATAGCTATTTTCGTTAATGTCAAATTCGGTTTGAGGTATATCAATATTTGAAGTGCTATAATGTATAGCTAATTTAGCTAGTTTTCATTACCTTGAAATTTGAATTCCTTTATGAACGAGAATCCAGTATAATATCACATTATTTTTATTCTTTCTAAGTTCATTTTTCGACATTTAAGGTCATATAACGATTCTAAATAAGCAAAAAAAAATGTATGTCTGTCTGCCGGCCGGATTTGGATAAGTTTTCTAAAAAGGACAGGTTCTAAACAGGAAAAATAATTTTTAAAAGTTTTCTGGAATAATAGGAACAGGTGGGTTTGACAACATCAGGCTGGTTCATATTAAATGTCGTTTAATCTTAAAAGTTGTAATAATTGAAAAAAAGCATTTACGCTAAAGCAAGAGGTTTTCTGCCAAGTTTTTTGGAGAACTCGCTTTGATTGAATGCCGTTTTTACACAAAATTTGTTAGTATTGAAAATAAGCATTTACCAAACGGAAAAGTATTCTAAGAAGTTTTCTGTACTAATAGAAACTCTTAGGTTTTGGTAGATAATGATTGTATGTTTTTAAATCTGAAATTGCTGAATCATTGAGAAGTTTTTGAGTAGTTTGCTGAGTATATCATATTTCACTAAATTATGTCAATTTATGATCTGCTGTAATTTTCCGGCAACGTATTGATGTTTCGAGTTAGTTTTGTAATAAACTTGTAAACAGAGATAAAATACTTGTACTTTTACAGAGTTTTAAGTTTAATATAAAATATAAAATTTTCTCATAAAAAACTTTTGTCAAAAACTATATAAAAATCCTTAACACAGACCGAAGTCTTGATAACTCAGAGCTTGGAGAATCAAGTCCCTTCATATTTGACATTTTTATTATGAACGTAAACATAAAAGCAAATAACAAAAAACGTGTATATATATATGTCTGTTTTTATACATGTTATTGTATAAAAACAGAGGCAAATACACACTATTAAAAAATGTAGAAAACATTTAGGCTCAGATTTATCTAGGTATTAATGTAATGCTATATAATGAAGACACACAATTCTATGAACGTAAGTTGAGAACCAAGTGTAAAGCAAAAATAGGGGAAGGGTCAACCAGAATCACTGAAAAACAAAATTTTAAAAACTGTATTGTAAACACAAGTAGTCGGTACCTTAAATAATTGTTGTTGATGGGGCTAAAATTGTTAGACGAAATTGCTAGTTATTTGAGCAAAATGATTACTGGCATTTTCTACACCAAAATACAATAGATGACTATTCCGAAATCAACTTTTGACTGTCTAAGAAAAACATCATTGTTCAAAATACGGCTGTTTTATTGGATATTGTTTTAAATCTGTTTGGATTCAGTTCCTTTACTTGCACTTAAGAATTCGTACTGGCGTTGTAATTAAGCAATACGCACACTCAATTGAAAGGTAGGAACAACATCCAAAATCTTTAAATTTATATCTTTTAAATCTTTAAAATCTTTTATTTAATCCTTAAAATAAAATTTGCCTATTTTCGTTTGACACGATTTGCAGGGCATTGTTCCATAAATATAGTTTTTGAGACGTTAAGCAAGATCCACTTGCGGCCATTGCTATAGAAACTATTATTCAACTTTTGACATTGAAAGTTAATTCGTAGGTTTCAGCTCGCACAACCCACAACATAAAGAGGCCAATATTACATAATAATCACAAAAGTATCATAATAAAAAAAAATCGCGACACAAAACAAGACAGAGTAAAGAATATATACAATTTTAAAATAAGATTGTTGGTAGAAAGAACAACGTTATAGCAAGCATCAATAAAAAAACTCTAAGCTCTCATGGTCTTCTCTATATACTTTCATCAATTGTGTATAAAACAAATTGATTTCTTTAAACATATAGAACACACTTAGTACAGTATGGTTTCACACTCAGTATAATATGGTTTATATTTTGCGTCTGTTAAATATAAGTGTCAAAAGTTATATGTACTTAAACTACAACCAAACAGATCTGTACACAAAAGTTCAATTTATTATATTTATTAATAATTTATTTCCTTTTTGGATTACAGGCACTTTCTAGAAAATGATAATATCACCCAACCTTTACAAATTCCCTAGATTCATTTAAGCACCAGTTTTACTAAAGCATCATTCTTACCTCCAAATAACATATATGTTGGTTTTCCATTATTTTTTTACGATTCCAATAACCGTTACTTTTCATGATTCAGTAATAATGAATTGATATAATTAGCCTTACTCCTTTTAGTCACACACTTGCGTGATTTTTTCCCTCAACACTGTTAGATGAACTAATTCGCACCATTTACAGATATCGTATCACACCCAACTATAACCTTACTTTCATCAACAATCATGAATTGCATCTAAGGTCACAACAAAATGTGTTAAATAAAATAAAATTGAAGATTATTACAGTAAATCTTAAATCAAAATTACTTTAACCCACCTTCAAAACTCTCATTAAAATTTCCAATTAACCTACAACTTTCGGTTTAAATTATTCATTTAACATCTTAATTTGTATTCAAGTGTTAACACAAATTCTTAAAAATACAAAAACAGTAACAAAAATAACATTAAAATCGTCGCCATCATCCAAGAATTAATCTAATATGAATTAAATTTAAAAATTAACATCTTTTTCTTCCACATATATTTGGTCTTTAAGTAACGTGATGTGTGAATTCAAGTTATGCAAATTAGTTGCGACTGATAGTATAACAATAATTGTAATGAGAATAAAACAGAAATAAAACTACTTTCAATTTCTATGGATGATTACGTTGTGGCATGCATTTGATCTATGTGTATTTGCTTGTTTTATTATTAATTCAAGGTTTTACGATGGTTACAGTATTTATTTAATTTCAATTGTTACTCACATTTCACAAACTGATAATATTTAAAAAGATCATCTAATCCGGATCTTCTAATTTGTAGTGAGCTTACCTAATATATATCTGTTAATTATTTCACGCATTAACCATCAATAAATTTTTGAATGATTTCTACTTAGTTTATGATAATAAGATAAAAATGATGTAAGTATTTTTTTTCTTTTAAAATTAAAGGTTGAAATTTAAATAGCAAAGATGCAAGTATGCAGAAGAAAAAACCAACCGTAATCATCATCTGATGAATGAGTAACTTTTTTATAGTATTTTGATTTCATTGATAATGTATGTTAACAGTAATGTCATTTTCCTTAACAAATTTTACCTTGAAATAAAATGTTGGCAAGAGTGCTAAAAGATTTTTCGGAATAATGTGATCGTTTGATTTAAAGGCAGTTTTATTTAAATTATAAAGCATGAAACCTTGAGTAACCTTTGAAAATATGTATCAGTATTTCCTTCATATGAGTTGTCAGTGTTACACCGTATAGTTGGTGCACAGGTAGTTCAGTACTAACATTTTTTGTAGAAATTAATCACAGCATTTTAACGTTATATTCATTTAAAATTTAAATAATTTTGATCAAAGTGCACTGAAGTAGGTTACTAACGTAAGTTAGAAAAATTTCAAGGTGATTGGGACAACTACAGGTATAAATTTCTCTGACAACAGAATTCGTTTTATTTATAACATTAAGTATTACATGCAATATAACAGTAGTTGAATAATGTTAATAACTATATCCACTACAAAAGTTAACTTTGGCCCTGGTTAAGGCCTTTGGCACTAAAAAAAACTCTGGCAAAAGTTAACTTTGTCTGGCACTATATCATTAATTTTTCATTTCAAACTGAAAGTATTTGAAATTAAATGAACTATATTTAAATTTCATAAAAACATACGTGTGGTTGTCTCAACTACTTCGTTCTGTAGTTGTACCGCTGTTGAATTAATTTCGGAGAATGACTTGTCATATCTGCTCCCGCGACGAGGCTGAGACAACTGCATTTCGATTGGAAAAAGAACATATTTTTTTCAGTGCAGAATTTAAAGTACTCGTTTTTCAGATGTCACTCTGTTAATTTCTGCTTTTTCTTTTTCGATTAGCTAGTTTGATATTTTTTTGGTCCCTAGATATTGGTAAAGATTTACGGATTTTTTGTTATGAATCCAAATATTAAGTAATAATCTACGTTTGTTTCTAAGACCCAATATGACCGCATTCGAAAACAAATACTTATGTTGGAGTTTTACTATTATAGTAAAGGGATCGAATTTATTAATACCGAATGGGATGGTTTGAAATTTTGAGTAGAAATATTTAGATCGTCAGTATGGAAACAATGAGGAACGAAAGAAAAACAACAAGAAAAAACCTCGGTGACCAGGAGAAATAAAATATTTTACGGATTTCAATTTTGATAACTGACGTAATGAGATATAATGGTCAGAAATTCTAATATTTTTCTTATCGTCATCGACACCTGTAATGTGATATATATGATTTAGTGATCTAGAAAAAAATATTTTATCGCCGCTATTATACTCGAATTAAAAGTTGGGCTTCTAACAATTTGAGCGATACCTTATTTCAAATATTTATTCTCCAGAACCTCATTAATGCGGCGTCCTATGTAATAATCTTAATGGTATAACAGTAGTCCATATAAGATAATTTTTTTCGAATTTCAAATATGTTTTGGGAAGTTTCCTACATTTACTGTGGGCAGCCAAGTACCAATCAATTTTAGAAGTATGTTAGACATTTAGTTTGATTCGCTAATGTTTTTCTAACATCAGGTAGTGGTGCGAAAGCTTAGTTGTTTTATTTAGAACATAAGCCTACAATTGTTTAATCTTTTATATCTCCATTATGAAGTTTCTACTGAATCTACCTTTTGTGGATCTTGAAATGCGCAATAGCACAAAAAACGTCTATTTGTAAAATCAAGCCAATAAAACTGGAGGATGAAAAATAACCACATATGTAGATATATTTAGTCAATTGAAGTCATTTACGCATCCACCACAGTTGTCTGATTCTAATCTGTTTTTTAAAAGGTCTTAAAAGGTCCCCTAACCTAACTCAAGTAAGTAAAATATTACAAATAATCACAACAAAATCATAATCACAAAAAACAAGGAATTGCCAGGTTTTCTTCAGTTCTTTCAGTTCTTCAGTTTATGTAGAAACCAAAGTCAAGTTGTTCATTTTATTAGGTTTTTGGATTGCGGTTATTATACAGTTATTGGCCTTAAGTTTGAAAACATTTAAAAATGAGTTGAATTTTTAGATTCACAAAATGTTAAAAAACTTTTCATGATATTTTGTCACAAGTTAAATTTAAAATGTAGATCTCATTTATTATTGTTAAGAAGTAATTTTAAGTTCAAAAACTATTTGGTATTTATTAATAAAATACTATGATGATTTATTATACTAAAATGTCAAAAAATTTAGAAAATGTCACAATGTTGCTGTAGTAATGTAAAATGTTGCTTTGGTGTTAAGTTAACGAATGGATTCTTTTATCTATTCGTGGAAACGAATAGATAAAAGAAGTGTGTAAAAGTTTAAGTTTTTATATAATCATTATTCCGAATGATAATTACCGTATGGCAATTGATCAGAAAATGTCATTCTAAATTGCTTGTCACAGCTTCATAAAATGAAATTTAACAACAATGCAGTAGATTAAGGGTATATGTAAAATAACGTAGTGACTCACTTTAATTATTTTACAAACTTCTGCAGTAAATTTTTGTGTTCTTTTCAGTAAACAACAAACAGTATTAAATAAATCACTATAATTTTTTTTTACTATAATTTGAATTGGAAGAAAGCTCACATACAAGTGGTAAAGTTTTGATTTAAATTGATTACAAATGTGATTACATTTGCATGCTTGCTGCATTTTGACAAGAAAGATTCGCAGGTGACATTCAAAATATCTATGGCCTACATCATTATGAATCGCAATGTAATTAAAAGAAGCAAAAGTGAGATGAACTGCAGATATATGAAGTTCATCACTTCCATCACAAAAATTCGCCCGTTTTTTTTTTAACAAAATTTTTTTTTCAAAATTAATAAACGAAGACAACGTTTTTTAGTAAGCTCATAACTTGGGAGCAGAGTTTTTATATTTGCTTAAGGTATTCGAAATAAATTTAATAATTCCATTACGAAAATTAAACCGGTTAGCCTTTTGAGTCAAACCGTTTTTGTTTTTCAGGTCAGTTAAGCACAGTTGTTATAACTATCATTTTAAAGGTGCAATAAAATTGGAGTAAAACTGATTATTTTCAATATATTAAGACTCTATGCAAATGAGCCTATACTGAAAAAATCTGTACTATTCCAATCGAAAAATGAAGTTTCCTCACCCTCGAATCAAAATTGATTTGACAGCTGTACATGTACAGAACGGTGTAGTTGAGACAAGCGCACGTTATATTTATGTGAAAATTAACTAAAGTTCAATTCAAAAATTCATGATATAAGGCCAAAATAAAGTTTTTATGGAAATAGTTATTAGTTTTATTCAATTATTGTTATATTGCATGTTGATGTAACATTTTATATTTTAAACAAGCCTCATTCTGCTGTAAGAAAAATGTTTAACTGTAGTAGTCCCAATCACCGTGAAATTGTTTTTAAAGTAATTGTTCTTTGAACGAACAATAAACTGCTATAATTTCAAGATGAGGTTGACATTACTTTAATTGGTTTTAGTGTACTCCCTTCAGTTAATTTCTACCGCTAACGTATACTAAAATAAATGTTATATTTCACACAGAGATGAGGTCGTCTCATCCTCGTCGCCAGAACGAATATTGCGAATCGAACTACAATTTTGATTCAACAGCTTTAAATGGTAAGAACACATTAAATTCTAGATGTTATTTGAATGTATATTTACTTTATACGAAAGACAATGTTTCTGTACATTAAACTGGTTAACAATTTTTAATTCACTAGATTTTAATATTGAAAATTCTGAATTATATATTAGAGATTTTTCGAGCACTTTAAACTCAAGCAATTAAGTTATTTTTTGAATTTTTCAATTCGAAAGGATATTTTGGATTTTTCTTAGAAAAATTCAAAAAATAACTTAATTGCTTGAGTTTAAGTGCTCGAAAAATCTCTAATATATAATTCAGAATTTTCAATATTAAAATCTAGTGAATTAAAAATTGTTAACCAGTTTAATGTACAGAAACATTGTCTTTCGTATAAAGTAAATATACATTCAAATAACATCTAGAATTTAATTAGTGTTAGTCACAATAAAGTTGTTGGAAATTGTCTTCCAAACTCGTAGATCACAAGTTATTCATTCAATGCTAACTTAGTTAGAGTATGATAAACATATGATCGAAGAGTTAATTAGACTAAATACACTAGAATTGGCTAATTGAAATTACATAAAAACAGAAATATCTAATGAGAAAAATTCAACTCAAAAAAGTAGTTAAAATAATGATGAAATTTCAACTCTGAAATACCATCGCCTCGGTAGGTTAGTTGGATAACGTGTCTGCCAAAACGGATTCGAACCATTGGCACTGATGAGGATAGTTCGAATCCCAATCCGAAACACGTATAAGAGAAACATGGAGTTTCTCTAAGAAAAATCCAAAATATCCTTTCGAATTGAATAATTCAAAAAATAACTTAATTGCTTGAGTTTAAGTGCTCGAAAAATCTCTAATATATAATTCAGAATTTTCAATATTAAAATCTAGTGAATTAAAAATTGTTAGAACACATTAGTTGAGGCAACCACATGTTATATGATTATGTGAAAACTAAATACCGTTCAACAAAATTCAAATCCTTCTGTTTTGAAATTAGTGAAAATACGAAGCACAGTTCTGGAGACAAATTGATCTGAATATATAGTAAGCTTTTATCCATCAGATACTTCATTTTTTCTTACTAAAAGGTGTAGTGTTATTGGTATTACAATACGTGTCACAACAACATATAGTAAATGGCTTACTATAGTTATAAATTCGGTGCTCTAATTATTAAAAACATATGCTCCGGAGACCCCACTATTTGACTCATTATCGCTCTTAAGCTTAACGCAGTCTCTTCTCATATAAATATCCATATTTTACTAAAGTTTCATCAAAATTAGTTCATTAAAGAAAACTGTGGTATCCAACAAACATAAATGCTGTTGTACAAATAGAAAAAGTAAATGAAAATTTTTACAGGAAGTGACAAATCAGAAGTTGAAATGCAGAACTGTAACAAATCAAAATATTATTATATTTACCAAGTTTAACCTACATTCACTATCAGGAACTGTGGTTATTAAAGTTTCAAAGAAACAGGTGCTCGCGAGGCTTCTCACAACTTATTTTAATATCGCCTCAAAACTAATCAGTTTTTTGTCATTCAAATCTCCATTTTCGGTCAAAGTGGCATCAAAATTAATTGATGAACAAAGTTTGTATGTTTGCAACAAACTTTAAAAACAAAGTGAGAAAAGCTAGCAGTTATATGATCAACCCTCAGTTAATTTTATCGCTGTGTTCCAAAAATTGATCATTTTCTTCTCAAACTAATTGAAACTTTTTTCATAAATTTCATCATGATTATTCTATTATTGAAGGCTATATTGTGAATAGAGACAGTGAAAAAATGCAAAAATTGCAAAATAAAGTTTCATCGGAAGTGAAAACCGGAAGTTATGATGCGGAACTGTTATGAACCGTACTAAGTACGGCTTATCAAGTTTCAACCAGTTCGATTATCAGGCACAGATGTTTTTGGACTTGAAAACTAATCAGTTCCTTGCCATACATAAATATATCTTCTGTATTTTTTGTCATAGTGGCATCAAAACTAATTCACCTACGAGTGTTGTATGCTGCCTATAGATTGTATTACTTCACAATTTTCAATTGCGTTGAAGCAAAACTTATTGATATGACGCAAAGCCAATTTGGTCATAGAAATAGTAACTAATTTTATTTTATTTTATCTTTTGAACCATCCTGAATCTAAATAACCTAAAAAAGATGTATATCTGTGGATGGGTTGTGGGTGGGTTGGACGTGTGTGGGTGGGTAATAAAAACGCATAAAACTTTGGTATATGATCCAAGTTCACTTGAAAATGAAAGATATTCATTTTAAAATTGGACAAAATGGCGGGTGGTATTCCGAACACCTATTGAATTTTATCCGGATTTTAAAAGTGTTTATTCCTAATGTATTCTACAGTTACAAATCGATTTTCAAAAAACGCTCGTTTCAGTTAATATGAGAAAGAGTTGTGTAGCTTTTGGGGTGAATTGGACCAAGAGTTTGGGGGTGCCACAACCAGTGATTGTTTTCATTGTGTTTTTTATGTTTTTGGTAGCATACAAAATTAGTTCGTCAATTGATTTTGATGACATTATGACAGAAGATATAGTAGTTTATATATGGCAAGTTTTTTTTAAAGCTCGATAACGGATGAAACTTGTTAAATAAGCATTTAGTACGATTTACAACAGTTCCGCATCCCATCATCCGGTTTTTCACTTCCGGTAAAAGTTTTTGTTTTGCAGTTTTTGACATTTTTTCACTGTCCTTATTCACATTACAGTAGTATCAGTAGAATTTTATTTAAACTTGGTAAATATGGTTAGATTATGATTTGTAACAGTTCTGCATTCCAATTTCCGGTTTGTCACTTCCTGTAAACTTTTTGAAAAATCTATAACAATAGTTAGTCATTATTTGAAGTATTTGATGGATTATAAAGTATTTGATGGACTACATTTATTTTGAAGTATTTGATGGACTACATATCTTAAAAAAAATTCGTAAAAATTTGTAACGACGGACTATTTCGAATTTTGCTCGAAAAATAAGATAACTTATATTTTAAGAAATTCGTTAATTGTTTGCTAATTTCGGCTTCTTTAAATTCAAAGAAACATAAAATTTTTATGTGTGCTTCAAATTGGTCAATAATATTTTAACATTTTTTTTAGTTAATTGCACTCAATTCTAATTAATAAAACTTGTTTGTGTCAACATAAAAATTTTTGTTATGTAAAGCTTAGATATAATGTTATATGTAGACGGAATGCAGTTTTGCATTTCTGTATTTCGAGGGGAATATTTTCTCGTTTGAATAGAATTGTTTATTGAGAAGATATGGAGATAAAGAATTGGGATTGAAAAATGTTTAAATCATGAAAGATGAAAAGGATGATAATAGAGATAGAAGCAAAAGATGGGGAATTTGGTTATACTCGAACATTTTGAATCAGATTATTATTATGTAAAATGAAATCAAAACAAAACATTGTGAAAGTTGTGCAAATTGTGGTTTTAATAAAAAATTAAATTAAAAGAATAATTATAAACCAACAATAGTATTTTATTGAGGATATTATCAATGTAAAAGATATACATCCGGATGGTAAGAAGTTTGATCGTGTTAGTAAATTGCATTGGGAATCCGAGTCCTTTAAAAAGGATTTGATACTGAATATAAGTTCGTGGTTATATTTAATAGAATTTGGTTGACAAATCTCGTTTGGTAGTACTATATCACATCAAGATAAAGGAATTAAAATGTCTTTGCATAAATGTAGGAAATTGTGTCAAGGTAAAAATAAAGCTACGAGTGATGAATTTAATGAACCGGAAAACGAAGGAACAATGATTGATAGTTTGGATTATGTTAGTAAAAATATATGGAATGAAAGAGAGAAAAAAATCCATATGTGGGTCATTCTTTTACATACCGAACAGATTAGGATAAAATGTGACTAAGACATTTTTGATTCAGCAGAGAATTTTTTACGGGTTCTATATAAACAAAAAGATATACTTGATCGAGAATTTTTCCTTTTTTTAGGGGAAATAGATCTAAATTTCGAACATTTCAAGATTTTTGGTTTGAAGACTTATTTTCAAAGATTCATATCTTCGGTTCTGCTAAAGATAGACACTTTTTGTAGGTTTACACTTTAAGGTAAAGGTGGAATTTAAAAAAAACAGTTATTCATAGAAATTATTAACAAATTCCTATTTTTATAAAATAAAATGTTGAAATCAATTTTTAGTCATTATCTAACATAAATAAAGAGTGTTTAGTATGACCATCGTATTCTATGTTTAATTTTCAATTAAAAACGTATATTTAATTAATGGAGAAACGAATTTTACTGATATAAATAAGTTAATTTTTCCAGCTCGGGACGACAAAAATTTATGAAATTTTTTGTCGTCCCGCGTTGGATAAATTAGTTTATTTCTAACAGTATCACTATTTCCCCTAATAAAAAAAAAGAAAAATTCCTCTATCAAGTTTTTTTTTGGTTTATATAGCCCCGTAAAAAAATTTTCAGATTAATCAAAAATGTCTCAGTCACTTTTGTCCTAATCTGTTCGGTATGTAAAAGAATGACCCATATATGGAAGTTTTTGTCGTCCCGCGCTCGATAAATTAATTTATTTCTAACAGTAAAAATCGTTTCTTCGTTAATTAAAAATACGCTTTTCATAGGAAATGAAACGTAGAATACGATGTTCATACAAAAAACTCATTTGGTAGGTGGAGCAATGACTAAAGATCGATTTGAACATTTTATTTGTTTATGACAATAGGAATTTGTTACTAATTTTTATTAAGTTTATTTTTTTTTAAACATCCATCTTTTAACTTTAAAATAAAATAAAACAGAAGTTTCTATCTTTAATAGAACCGAATTCATGAATTTTTAAAAATAACTCGTCAAGACAAAAATAACTAAATTCTCGAAATTTAGAACCGCTATATTTTCCAAAAAAAAAAGTTCGAGAGGCAAGATGTCCGCTAGAAATAGGTAGATTTCGAGATCAGACAGTTTTGTGTATATAGTAGTATGTGTTGTATCAAATTAGTTTAATTAAACAAAACAAACTAATTACAAACAGATATCGAACAAATTTTAAAAACAAAATTAGCTACATCTATGCAATTTTGCAACAAACAAATATCAAATCTACCATAGAACATAAGTGTGACAATGTATTGCCGTGCTAAGCACAGAAGTGGTAACTTGAAATTTTGCCAAAAATGAGTTATGAATCTAAGATGATATAATAACAGTCAATGGACTTTTTTATCATATAATTTAAACATCTAATTTACTTTTTTATTAAAAAATTACTCTATTAAATATGCCGTATCTTCTTTACGATTATCAATTACTACAGCAATTTGCCGTATCTAAACAAATATCAAATCTACCACAGAACATAAGTGTGACACCGTACTAAGCACAGAAGTGGTAACTTGAATTTTTGTCAAAAATGAGTTATGAATCTAAGATGATATAATAACAGTCAATGGACATTTTTATCATATAATTAAAACATTTAATTTACTTTTTCATTCAAAAATTAATATTTTATATTACATATTAACAAATCAAATAACCTTTTATCTTTCTGATTCAAACCAAATTTGAAAACTTTTTGACTATAAATATAGTTTTAAGTGACTGTGAAAATTGAAAATTAAAAAGTGTTAATATCTCGAAATGTCAAAAATCCAAGTTACCACTTCTGTGCTTAGCGCGGCAGTGCATGACACTATATGAAAAACACGACAAACCTATCAATATCATACGTCGTGCAATTACTGCGAAATACCAAAACAGCTTATTTCTAAGAAAAAACAATTTAATTTCTTTTATTCAAATCTTTTTTTTTTTTTTCATTGACTGTTTTAAGGTTTTTGCAAATTGTTGTTGCTGAGGATTGTTGCAAACTTTTTTGTTGAAGCCGACAAAAACCTCTAACTGCAGAGGTTTATATTTAAAAGAAACGGATTAAAATGTTTCCACAGATTCTAAATTTATGAAGTTTTTAAAAATATTAATATTCAAACGGATTTAAAAAATCAACTTTTTTTCTAGTATAAAGCCTCTAGTTTCTTAACCATGTGTCGGATCTTGATGATTTACGAACACGTCCAAGATATTAATAAAACACTCGTTTTAAACGTTTTTTCATCTGGCTCCACAAATTCGACCGTGAGAGTGCCGGTAATTCAAACGCATTTTGTGTTTTACAAGCTTTTTGTTGGAGCCGCTCACTCAGGAACATCTAATGGCAGAGGTCTATTTTTAGAAAAAATTGATAAAAAAGGTTCCAAAAATTCTAAATTTAAAAAGTTTTTAAAAATAGTAGCATCCAAACGGCCGTTATAACGGATCTACGGATAGTATAAAGTATAAAGTCTCTTGTTTCTTAACCATGTGTCGGATTTTGCTAGTTTACAAACTTGTCCAAGATATTAATAAAATACACATTTTTAAAAAAAGTTTTTTGATCTGGCTCCACAAATGCGACCGTGATAGTGCCGGTTGTTTAAAAAAAAAAATTTTTTAATCTTTGTGTTGTAAATTGATAAAGAAATTGATAAAAAAGGTTCCAAAGATTCTAAATTTGTTAATTTGTTTAAAATATTAATATCCAAACGGCCATTATAACTGTTTTAAAAATTCATTTTCTTTTAGTAAAAAGCCTCTAGTTTCTTACCCACGTGACAGATTTTGCTGATTCACGAAATTTTCCAAGATATTAATAGAACACACATGTATAGAAAATTTTTCGATCTTACTCAACATATGCGACCGTGAGAGTGACGGTCGTTTTCATTATATCTCATATCGTTTATATACATATGTAATTTTTTGTTTTCGATTTTCCGTCTCGGCTTATCATATATAGTCGTTTGGCACCAAAATTTTCCCGAAACTCCGAGATGAGGCACATTGCAATAGGTAGATTTTTATATGAAATCTACTTAAAAAAAAACCTCGAACATATCTTTTTTTCGATATAAAACCCATAAAAAAAAAATTCAGTCTAATCAAAAATGTGTCGGTCAGATTTTGTCCAAATCTGTTCGGTTTGTAAAAGAATGCCATTGATATACTAATTAATGTAAGCTTTGAAGCATTTGAGCATATAATTAAGCATTTAATTTGATTTTAAATATATAGTTTTTGTAAGTGATTATTTTAGGTGTTAATTTATTCTCTTTTCTAGTTAAATTCTTATATCGTTTTGTCGATAGGATTTTTTTTTTGAATATTTATTGATTAATCTGTGATAAATTAAACGATTTCCAAAGTCAGGTTCCCATATGTTTTTATAATAGTTCAATTCTCTACAAATTCCATAAACGCTGTTTATTAAATTTTTTATCAAATTATTTATGAAATCTATAAATTTTTACACAAATAATACGAAATATTTGTAACATAGCTGTTTATCGTTTTATAATAACCCGTTTATGTATACTATAAACCAGCATTTATAAAAGAATTATCGTATATTTTTTGTAAGTTTATGTATTTAATAAAAGTGTTTTTGAAAGTATGAACAGGATTATAAAATTTTCAAACAAAATTTATAAATGAATTCGTCAATAATATAAATATATAGTTATAAATTGATAACTTTGTTCAATACTGTATAAACTCCTATATTTATAAGAAAAATAAATAGCGTTTATTAGCGCCAACTTATTAACAAAGTCGTTGATTTAATGTAATTTTTTATGCATATTAGAACTGTTTTTTCCAGTGTATGTAGAATTTTACTTCCAGAGCTGTGGTGAAATCAGTGTTGGCAGTTGAATAAGTATATTGGCTCATTCTAAGAAGTAAAATGGTATTAAAACTGATAGCTATCCTATCCCAACGAGTTTAAGAAAATTGTCATTGCCAAGAGTGATGCATGCCATCTCCATCTAAATGATAAGTGATAACATGGACACTACTGGAAATGCATTAAAAATTACAGGACTATCATAGTCCCTACAGATATTGTATAGGTATGGCTTCGAATTGATGAGGAATGCTATATCCAAGTAAAATATGTTGGAAAGATACTTTAATTTCTTAAAATAAAAATACTTTAATATTGACAGTAGACTTAAACAATCACCAGCAGTCAAATTCTGTAACTGTGAAGCGGTGAAGTGTTAAAAATTTCTTCTTTTCTTTTCATTAAAAAACTTATCACTTCACCGCTTCTCAGTTACAGAATTTGGCTGCAGCTCTCAAAATAAGTTTAGAGCATGAAAAAACAAATGTTTTAAAAGAACGTTAATCTCTAAATCAGTCTAGCAAATGATACCAGCAGAAGAAATGTATGGTGTTAGCTAGGTTTGACAATTAGAAATATGATGTGCATGTGAATTTTGAGCTGAGGTTTATACGAAATATTTACATTAAAAAGTTATTAATAAAACGCTGATAGGAGCTAGAATTCATTTCGAAAAAAAAACAGGTTAAAACATGTTTAAAACAAATCTACAAGTTTAAAAGTACCCTTAAGTACCCTTGAAACTGCAAATTTTACCTAAAAGATGAAAAATTGTGTAAAACTGCTAAGCATACCTCGTAATTTCAAGATACTCTAGCCAACCAGGAAAAATTAACTTTAAATTTTTTGCAAAATTAGCTTTTTTTTATGCCAATATACAACAAATCAGTGACCTTACTGTAATTTTATTAAATACATAACATTAAAAAGTAATTCGATTGTTTTTCAATTTAAATTCTTTTTTACTTCTTTAAAATTTCTTTAATATTTTATTTTAAAATACCAATAACAAAAGTATTGAGACAGGAGATAGCTTTAAAAACTTTTTTTTAAGTTATATAGAAGTAATAAAATAATTAAAAAAAATCGTTTAATTGAGTACAATAATGATGGTTGTAATTGGAGGGGAAATTATGAATTCAAAAAAAATAACATTAATGGAATTTGGCCAAACATTTTTATTGATGCTCCTTTAGAGTTTTATTTTTAGGGTATATATACTACAATTACGAAATATATAACTTTAGATGCAAAAGAACTTGTTGAAATAATCAATATTTATTTAAAATAAAATAATATGAAATATTTAGTGTTAGTTATTTGTTTAATGGTTTGTGTATTTGCAGCCGATGAACCCAAAAAACAAATACCTATAGTTTCGTTAGAAAATGTTGTAGAACATAATGGTAAATTTCATTATACGTAAGTTGATATAAAATTTTTTAAACTTTATATAATTGATTTTTAATTTTGTTATTAGCTTCGAAACGGGTGATGGAACTAAAATACAACAAGAAGGAGTTCTTAATCAAGTAGATAGTGAAAATGCTGGCGAATCAGTTAGTGGCTCCTTCAGTTATCAAGTAAGCTAGCAAGGGGTCTCTTAAACGCAAAAATGTGATACAGATTCAGTTTAATTTTTATTTTAATCAGGGAGATGATGGCCAACCATACAGTGTTTCTTACACAGCTGATGAGCGTGGATATCAACCAATTGGTGCACATTTTCCAACCTCACCACCAATCCCAAAAGAAATTGCACGTGCGCTTGAGTATTTAGCTACACTACACCACCACGAGAAGAAAAAAAAGAATTATCAAAAGCATAAACAACGAATTCCACTAAACCTATTTTTCTAGTATCTAAAATATATTTGTAATAAATGTAAATATATATATTTTACTTAAATAAAACTAATTAAATATTTACAGAACTTGTAAATAATAAGTGTCATGTATGAATCAGTTGGCATATAAAAATTAAATGATGAATTCGAAATAGAATTGCCGACTGCATATTACCATAATGAAGTTGTTTATATTTCATCAATCAAATGTCAAAAAACAATGTTTTGATTAAAATAAATTATTTTTAAATTTGTGCAGAAAAACAATAACGTACCTACACAACATTTAAAATGATATTTGGAGGTAAACGAACACCAATTGAATTGAATTTCTGATGAAAACAGAACTGAAAGTTAAACAGTTTTTGGTTTTGTAAAGTTTTAATACAATAATAAGAATGGTTTTGAACCATACCTGAGGGTGCATGATTGTGTTAAACCATGATTGCATAGTCATGACAAACAAAACAAAAATATATACAAATCGTCACATAATACATAGTGATGAATGATTGGTTATAGGTTAAAAACTTGAGATATTAACAAACTGCAATATCTCAGAAGGAGGTTGACCACCTTTGTCAAACAATCGCCCGGAGCTTCTATGAGCTCTGCCCCTACCTCACATTACTTAGAAAATTTCGCAAAATCCTGTTTTGTTTTTTGCGATTAAAATAATTTTTTAAGGATTAAGTGCAGTAAGAGTATATTTCGGATATATATTTAAAACCTCGACTTCGTTTCGATCTCCAAACATATATCCTCAATCGGTAATAGTTTTAAAGCTCCAAATGCTTATAACATTTTTTGCACAAAAATCCATGAAATCCACCACAGAAAATATTAAGGGGCTGAACTACCAAGCTCTGAGCTATCAAGACTTCGGTCTGGGTTAAGGATTTTGATATATTTTTCGGCAAAAAACTTTTAAAAAGACATTTTTTTTAGTTTTGGGTAGCAATGTATATCAAACATAAAACTCTTTGTTAAAGTACATGAATTTTTTTATCTTTGCTTAGAAATTTATTACAAAACAAACACGAAACATCAATACGTTGCCGGAAAATTATAACAGATCATAAATAAACATAATTTAGTGAAAAGACGAAACAATTACAACTACTCAAAAACCTATCCATTTAAAATTATAACAAAATCAAATATACAAACTTTTAACAAAATTCTAAAAATATTCCAAAAATTATAACTAAATCAAAAATTGCCATGTCCAATTTCATGTTAGATTGCATTTCATGTCACACTAATAATTAATTTCATTTTTTTAAACAAAAAGCTGAGTAAACAAAAATGAAAATCATTCTTTTGACACACTCGACAACATTTTTTTGACAAAATTATAATGCAATAATCTAGTTTATGGTTTCACATATCAGTCCCGACCATCAAAATTTCTCCAAATTCAATGTTCCTACACGTAATCACTTAAAATGAACGTTTTTTAAGCAAAAAATATGCAAAATTCCTTGTTTTGACACACTTGGCGATATTTTTGACACGGTACTTACGGTACAGTTATCGAACACATCGTCATTTCGGCTTTTTCCATAGAGTATACCTATTTTAAAAATTAAAGTTTTTTTAAATCCCTCCAGCGGTTTTCTAGATTTCGTAGGTAGTGACGGACGGCCGGTAGACAGACGTACATTTTTTTTTCTTTTTTAAAATCAGTCCTAAAACGTTGAGAAATGCCAAAAATGTTGGGATAAGAATTTCATTTTTGGCTCGAGAATACAATACTTAGGTCTTTCAGACCAAAGTAATACAAATGACAATATGAGAAAGTTTTTATATCCAATTTTCGAAAAAATTCCGATGGTAGAATTGCCTTTCAAAGATCAAGCTCCAGCTGTGGGTAAGAAAAGGATTTTTTGGCAATGCAAGATGGAAATCACGAATCTTTGAAGAAGAGTTATGTTGAATCTATGCGAGAATACTATTCGAGAGGGTATCTTCGAATTTTCTTGTCAGCCCAAATGAAAATAGAGTCAAGGACAGTGATTGTTGTTATATCTGTCTCATCACGCCGTTCTAAAAGAGTCAAGTGTAACCACTAAAGTTAAAGTCGTATTTAATGGTTCCCATTAAAACATATACCGTATTTTCATTAAACGACACTCTTATGGGTGGTCCTACACTTACAATTCAATCAACATTCAACAAAATTACTGTGGTGGACATTGAAAACATTAAAAGAATGACAGACATGGAAAAAATGCATATAACCAAGTCCTAGTTAAAGTTGAACATCAAAGGTTTCAGGGTATACTATGGAGGGAAAATCCAGCTAGGAAGCTGAAGTAGTATCATCTGACAACCATTAACTTTGGTCTAGCTAGTTTCTTTTTTTTTACTTTTTGAGCACTTAACAAAGTGGCATTGGACAACAAACACTTATACCCAGATGTTGTACAACAGGTTTCTCTAAATTCTAAATTCTTTCGAGTTGAACTCGTCAGATGCTGTAAATGATTAAAATTCCTCAAAATTCATATATCAGGACCCATATTTCAAGACAAAATATTGGCTATCAAATCCAATAGTGTTTTGTTAAAGATGAATTTTCTTACAGAGTTGATCTCCAGCTTGATGCAAAACCAACAAAAAGATTGCTCATCAGCGGCTTAACCATGCATAATTTCAATCAAAATAATTTTTCAAACCTTATGGCTACAAAAACTCGATTGAGATGATCGTGTTCTCATCTTTTTATAACAAAATATCATTGTTAAATAAGTTGAAAATTATATAGAAACATCCCACAAAGAGACAAAATTGAGGGACATGGGTTCTGTAATGCCAGCATAAATGTGTATTGTGCAGTGATTGTATTGCGCTCCAATCAATCTATGCTGAAGGTAGAATTAAAATCGGACTTCTCACAGCTGAAACTCACACCAATAAAGAAAATTTCACTCCCCATGCTTGAGTTATGTGCTGCACATTTACTCGTAAACTGTTCGAAACAGCAAAATCTCCTATGCAACGTGACGTGAATTACCAACCTTTGATTGAACAAATGACACAATTGTGCAGTTCGGGTTTTCTTCTCATCCAAAAAAATATAAAACGCTCATAGCAAATAGAATGTACGCAGTTCTTGAAACCATTCCTAGAAATCGTTGGAATGATGTAAGATCTAAAGACATCCCAGCGGACTCAGCTTCACGTGAAATTCTTCCATAAAAACTCTTAGATTCGAAACATTGGCGGAATGAACCAGATTGATTGTTTTAGAAAAACGCGGGATGAGTGTGATAATTGTATGACGGTGACAATTTTATAGATAAACTACTAGCAAAAATTTGATCGTACAGTAAATTAGTAACAGTAGTCGCTTATGTTGAAAGATTCTTAAACAACTTATGAACAAATTAAATAGCAAAGCTCACCAATTCTTGACACAAGAGCTACAAAATTCAAGAACAAATATCATCAATTTATCTTTTTCAGACGACATTAAAAGTTTAAAAAAGGAAATGTTTCTTAGAAAAAAGAGCTATATATAAAGAGCTTAGCACCTTTTCTAGATGACAAGAGGATTTTACGTGTTGGAGACAGAACTCAGCATGCAGACTGTAAAACAATAAAGAAACATCCTATAATTATGCAAAATCCCAAAACCTTGGCAAATTAATTGTTTCCTTGATTCATCTAGCTAATTTTCAATATATTTAACTTGCCCATAGAAGATTTAGTCTGAGGTGTATCAAATAATCAGCTAAAACAAATTCAAAGACGTTATAGAACAGTATCTTACTCTTCACAGGATTGAATGGAACACTATCTTTGGAGGTCAATTCAGTTACGGGCCACATTACCACATAAACATCAAATTGCCATTTAACATTTGAAGAAATGTCAACCGTTGTCGGTCAACAAATTGAGTCTGCACTTACCTTGAGACCACTATATAAAACAATAGCCGAAGATATACGGAAGCATTAACGCCTGCTCATTTTTTGATTGGTTGTTCTTGGTACTCAATTTCTTTGAAAGAAAGAAATGAGAACAAATCCGATGGAAGGCTAATGCGATGGCAATTTATCCAAAAGAGAATTCAAACATTTTGAAAATAAAATCAATTTGAATATCTTCTTAATTTACAACAGCAAACTAAATGACAAACCACAAAGGAGAATCTCGAAGTAGAAGCCATCGTTTTAATCAAGGAAGACAACATATTTGTTAGTCAATGGACATTAGAAAGGATAACTAATATATGTACATCCCAACTCATCCGGATTAGTCAGAATAGTTATCCTACTAACTTCAAAAAATCGCCAACTTCAGAAGGAAATCGTTAAGCTTTGTATAAACTTCGAGTATGTTAATCAAGATGGCATTATCATCCTATAAATAATAATAACAATTTTATTATTTAAAATTGTTTAAAATACATAGAATTGCATATATGTAGACACATAAATTAAAATTAAAATGTTTAATTAAATTTATCATAGACGAATAGGAAATTTTTTGCCACGTAACAAAATATGACATAGCCTAATGATAGAGAAAATTAAAATTAGATAAGAGGTGAAGAGGTAATTTACTTTTAACAAATTTGCAGGAATTAGACAAAAATTGGTATATGGGTGATTCTATTCTAACTGTGATTATTTATGTCCTGTACTGTTTACTCTCACTGGTCATACCAAATATTGTATTTATAAAATTTTTCTATTAATACGATCCTCACCAACATATTTCTTCACTTTTTCTGTGTAATATAATTCCCAGTCCAGCGAAAACTAACAGTATATCAATTAAATGTCAGTACCGTGTTATGTCCATTTCTAGAATTCACCTATAAATTCATTATTTTCTTTTTCACAATAAATGATTCGAACCAACTAACCTATAAATCTTAATGTATACTAGCAGGACCCGGCGTGCTTTGCTACGCTTATAAATAAAGTTTGTGCACAGACATTTTGTTGACGTAGTAGCAATGATTTCATAAATTAGTAATGAGAAATGATAGCGTAGTTTTTAATTTTTGTTTTTAAAAATATGAATGTAAAATAATCAGTACTTTAGCTCATCAGTTCGGATATATGAAAAATTAGCGATCAAATAAGTTTTCGAGTAAGCTATAAAAAAATTTAAATGACTTGTTGAATTAGTAGAGGTGTGTCAACACTCATCTCTATATAGAACATTATACAGAACAAAAATAGATTCACAAATGTTCACAGTGCTCATGCATTGTATTTGTACCCGACACGAAACACACAAAAACTTTTCTAAAGCAGTTTTTCTGAGAAATGAAAATGAAAAATGCAGTCAAATTGCAAAATTCAAGTGAATTACAATAATTACTTTGATCTTAATCACTCACAAAATCTCTCAAAATTTTATTTTTTACACCAAATAGCGTAAAAGTTTTGTTTATTTAACATTGGTCGCATATTGCCGCTAATCGCTATCTCATAAGAAAGAAAACTCGAGAAAACTCGTAAAGATAACATTCAATTAACATTGTGTCATTTTTATTGCAACTTATTTATTTTAATATGGAACGAATTTCAAAATGTCGTTTTAGTTCTATTTATTTATTGGAGTACTTGTGGGTACACTTTATTTTTTGTTTTTCCGTCTGGTGCGTACACAAATAAATCAGAAGGTTTTCCTAACCATAGGAAAACCAGCCACATATAGTTGTCCACGTTCTAAAGATCCTTACATTTTGGTGACAGCGGTGGGATACTGGCCAAACCACTAGCCGAGGAAGCTCACGATGATCCGTAGAAATGAAACCTTCTCGATCAATGTTGGTCTGAAAGAAAATTTCAATAAAAAAAGTTTGAACAGTGAATGAAAAGAAAAAATTTTAATAAAACAGAAATGTGTATAGTGAAATGAAATATTTTGTTTGATCCATGTTATGTTGTGATTAGAAAGAAAATTTTAAAATAAAGAAATTTGATTGTGATTAGAAAGAAAGTTTTAATATAAAGAAATTTGAACAAAATTTGAACATGAGGGAAATATTTTGATCCATGTTATGTTGTGATTAGCAAGAAAAATTTAATATAAAGAAATTTGAACAAAATTTGAACAGTGAGTGAAATATTTTGATCATTGTTATGTTGTGAAGAGAAAGAAAGATATTTGGATCCATCCAAAGAAATATTTTGATCCATGTCATGGTGTGAATTGTGATTAGAAAGGAAATTTTGATAAAACAAAAAAGTTATTTTGTATGTGAACAGTAAAGTTATATATATTCTGATCAATTTCTTGATGAACGTAGGAAGATTTTAGAAAAAGAAAGTGCAAACTTGCAGAAAAGTGGTTAGTGAAGAAAAAGTACAGGAAAGTTAAGACGAGTATTATATATGAAGCCGGAAGAATTTGTTACTCTATTACTCAGTAACAGAGGTGTTGATAAAAATCCGGAATTAGAGAAAAAGTTAATCGAAGTAGCGGTTGGACTTTTGGAAAAGAACGAACCAACCAACATCATCAAAAGGCAGCTAAATCTTCTCATTGATCAAAGCTTGGGAGCTGAACAATCACTGGACAAGGCAGCAGATAAGGTAGGACCTTCCAATTTATTAATTTTAAATCAAAATTTAAATAGTAATAGTGATCTTAGTGTTAAAATGGGGTCAATTAAGCTAGAAAGTGCGATGAATTTATCTAAAAGCATTCGATTTGATGGTGACAGGGATAGCCTGTACGATTTCATTAGTTCAGTTAAATATTATTTCGGGAATGTTAATGAGAAAGTAGAGTATATGAAGTTTATAGTACATACGCGTATAGGAGGTACGGCGAAAAATGCTATACGAGGTATTGAGAACGACATTACTGATCCAGATAGATTGGAGAAGGAATTGACGAAGAGTGTCAAACAGAACCGTTCAGAAGAAATAATTAGAGGTGATTTTATTAGAAATTGGTTTAGTAAAGAAAAGGGATTAGTAGAATATAATTTAAAATTCGATAAATTAACAATTGAATATGTAGAAGCTAGTGAATCCGGTGTACCAGAAGATTATAGAAAGGGTATAAGATTTAGAGTGGATAAAGAAATGGTAGATTATTATATTCAGGGTTTTAAGGAAATGTCTGTTAAGGGATATATAGTGAATTCGAAGCCACAGAGTGTGGCTGAGGCTAAACAAGCGGCTGAAGTAGCAGTGCGACAATTTACATCTAATTATCGACCTCCAAGTAGAAGTTCTTGTTTTAAATGTGGAAGAGTTGGTCATGTTGCCCAGTATTGTAGGACAAATGGTTCTTCTAGAATAGTAAATACAATTAGATCAAATGTTACGAAATGTTACAACTGTCAGGGAATTGGACATTTTGCGTCTAATTGTTCTACGCCAAAAGGAGGAAAAGAAGGAAAAACGATTAAATGTTTTAAATGTCAGGAAGTTGGACATATAGCAAGAAATTGTAAATCTGGAAGTAACAAGCCAGCGGAAAACTGGAGAGGGTCGGGACAGCGGGAAGAATCACCGGCCCAGAAAAATTTAATTGGTTAACATCATGTAGTAGTGGTAGTCTTCCCATAGCGACTTTAGCGACATTAAATTGTAATCCAAGGGTGGTTGAATATTTGATCGACACTGCATCAGAAGTATCGTTAATAAAAGAAAGTTTAGTTATTAGATTGGAAATTGATGCGAGTGATAGAGTAAGTTTATTAGGAATCGGAGGAATTCCAAGGTGTACTTTAGGAAGCATTGAATTAGAAATTGAAATTGGCGAGTTGGAAAAGTTTAAACATAAGTTTTTTGTTGTGCCATTTGATTTTAGTTTGAAGGTAGATGGTATTTTGGGTATTGATTTTATAAGAGAAAATAGTATTAGTTTATGTTTTGAGAAAAATACCATGAGGACAAGGGTTTATACAGTAGAAGTGAAAATGTTAGGTATTGTTGGTGATAATTGTAGTTTTGTTATTGTAAAGGAAAAAATAAGGGTTCCAGCGAGAACCATGTGTTGTATTCAAGTAAAAGGAATTGGAGAAAAGGTTGGAATAGTAGAAAGAAGAGAGATACAAGAAGGAGTATTAATGGGCTCGTGTATAACGGAAAACTCAAATGGGAAGGTTTGGGTATGTGTAATGAATATTAATGAAGAAGAAAAAGAATTAGAGTGCCCAGAGGTTAAAGTAGAAGAGGTAGAAATAGAGGATTTCGAAAATATGAGTGAGAATGGAACTTGTTGGGAAAATAGAATTCAAAAGTTAGACAGTTTGCTTAGATTAGAACATTTAGAGCAAGAGGAAATGGTAGGTCTGAGAAAAGTATTGCACGCCTTCAATGACAGTTTTTATCTCCCAGGAGATAAGCTCGAAGGATGTATTAAATATAAATCTGGAATTAGGTTAATAGAGAATACAAGTCCAATATTCGTTAGACCTTATAGATTACCATATGCTCAGCGAAAAGAAGTAGAGGAACAAGTTGAGAAACTGTTGGAAAATGAAGTGATAGAGCCAAGTAGCTCGCCGTGGAATGCGCCTGTGCTTTTGGTAAAAAAGAAAATTGATGCAACCGGTGTTCAAAAGTACAGATTGGTAGTAGACTACCGTAAACTCAATGAAAAAACGATTCAAGATACTTATCCTTTGCCCAATATTATAGAAATTTTAGACAAATTAGGTAAAGCGAAATATTTTAGTGTATTAGATTTAGCTTCGGGATTTTATCAGATGGGATTGGAAGAAAAAGATCGAGAGTTAACAGCTTTCACTGCAATGGATCAGAAATTTCATTATAAGAAAACACCAATGGGATTGAGAAATAGTCCGGTGAATTTTATGAGAATGATGAACGTAGTGTTAAGTGGGTTAAACGGAATCGCGAGTTTAGTGTATATGGACGATATTATTGTTTTTGGTACGAATTTAGAAGAGCATAATTGTAGATTAACTCAGATATTAGAACGATTGAGAGAAAATAATTTAAAGTTGCAGCCGGATAAATGTGAATTTTTAAGAAGAGAGATTCAATACTTAGGACATATTGTATCGGAAGAAGGTGTGAGACCAGACCCAAAGAAAATTGAAAAAGTGAGAGATTATCCAAGACCTAATAATGTTAAAGAAGTTCAGCAGTTTTTAGGATTTATTGGCTATTATAGAAGATTTGTGCAGAATTTTTCGAAAATTGCGAAACCATTATCAGATTTAACTAAAAAAGATTGTAAATTTGAGTGGAAAGGTGAGCAACAGGAAGCGTTTGAGTTATTAAGAAATAAGCTCGTTGAAGTGCCTATTTTGAAATATCCAAATTTTGACGAACCGTTTATCGTTACGACGGATGCGTCTCAAGAAGCTATTGGAGCGATATTAAGTCAAGGAAAAATCGGAAAAGACTTGCCAGTTGCTTACGCAAGTAGGGTGTTGAACAGAAGCGAAAAAAATTTATCAACCATTGACAGAGAGTTGTTAGGGATAATTTGGGGTATTAAACAGTTTCGACCATATCTTTACGGAAAGAAGTTTGTAGTGGTAACGGATCACAAACCTTTAACGTACTTAAGAACTATGAAAAGTCCAAGTAGTAAATTTGTTAGATGGCTAGATGAAATTGCGGATTTACAGTTTGAGGAGATTTATTATAAGAAAGGAGGATTGAATACAAATGCGGATGCGTTGTCGAGAGTTTTTATGGTGGAAACAAGAGCACGAAAAGTGGCACGTAGTAGAAATAAGGAAGAAGATGATAGTGATAACGAAGACACAAGTAGTGAAGATGAAAACGAATTAGAGAAAGAAGATATTGAAAGTAAGGTGAATCCAAGTAAAATGTTTAAAGTTAGCGAAATTGAGGGTAAAACTAAGAGTAGTGATGAGGAAAGTGAGCAAGAGAGAAATATGGAAGAGTTAGAGAAAGGACAGCAAGTTGTTAATGAAAGTATACGAACAAAAATGCTAAGAGAATCTCATGATGCCCCATTAGGTGGACATAGGGGGTTTAAAACGACGTTGAAAAAAGTTCAAGAGAAATGCAAATGGAAAGGAATGGGAAAAGATATTAAGAGGTATGTAAAAAATTGTGAAAAATGTCAATTAAATAAAATTTTGAAATCGAAAAAGAATCCAATAATAATAACTGATACTCCATTGAGACCTATGCAAAAGTTGTGTATAGATGTTGTTGGCCCATTACCAGAATCAATAAAAGCACATAAGTTTTTATTGACAATGCAGTGTGCATTTAGTAAATTTGTAATTGCGGAACCTATTAGAAATCAAGAAGCAGAAACGATAGCAAGAAAGCTGGTACAAAAGTTGATTATACCATATGGATTACCAGAAGTGATTTTAAGTGACCAAGGAACAAATTTTATGAGTAAAGTTTTTAAAAATATTTGTAATTTATTTGGCATAGAAAAAATTCAAACGAGTGCGTATAGGCCTCAGAGCAACGGATCTTTAGAACGATATCATAGATCGTTGAAAGAGTTTATTAGGCATTACATCAATGATAAGCAAAATGATTGGCATGAGTTAGCAAAACTAGCGTGTTTTTCATACAATGCGACAAAAAATGATGCTACAGGATTTAAGCCGTTCGAACTAATGATGGGGCGAAATGTAGAAATGCCATCTGCGTTTAAAGAATTAGAGCAACCTTTTTATGCCTATGGAGACTATATAAAAGAATTGAAAGAAAAAATGTGTAGAATAAATCAAAGAGCGAGGCAAAATATTATAAAATCTAAAGAAAAAACTCAGGAATATTATAACAAAAACTTATTGGAAAAAAATTTTAACATTGGAGATTTGGTAAAACTTAAAGTAGAAAAAGTAAAGCAAGGAGAGGCAAAGAAATTAAGTTCGCAATATGTTGGACCATTTGAAGTGGTAGATGTGACAAATACAAATGTTAAGATAAAGAAGGGCAAGAAGAATACAACGGTTCACAAAGATAGAGTAGAGAAGTTTTATTGCGAAAATTTTGAAGGGTAACCAAACAATTAATGAGAATTCGAATTGGTCGTATATATTTTAATTATATTTGATTAGTAGATTAAGTTGTTATTTGCTACAGGATATTACCTGTCACCTGACGAATCGGATAAGGTTAACGTACAGTTAAATTTAGTACATAGGAATTTTGAATATTTTAATAATAATTTTTTTATTTTCATGTAGAGTATGTTGAGGGAAATTTGATCGTAAAATTATAAACTCAATGAAAGTTGATGATAGTTACAAATTTTGATAAAGTTAATTTTATATTGGGAAATATGCATAATAATATAAGCAAAAAAGCAAAGCTAATTTTTTTGTTGAGAAGCAGCAAATTTGATTAAATTGTTTATTAAATATGAAGAAATTTAAATTAAAGTTTTATGTTTGTAATTGAAATTGTAAATTCAGGTAAATTAGCAGTTCAATTTTTTTTATTTTTATTTGTTGGATTAGAAAAAAATCAAAAAATGATGATTTTGGAATAAATAATAATGGTAAATTTTTTTAAAAAAAAGTAAATTTTTTTTTAAAGTTAAAGTCATTGTAAATTTAGTCGTGTGTCAAAATGGGTAAAACAGAAAGTAAGCCTATTAAAGATTCCAACAATAATGGAATTGTTGTTCATCAAGAATTAATAAATTTAACTCAAGAGAAAGTGGAATTGCATTCCACTACAAATATTTTAGTCAAAAGTTTAGTAATGTTGTTGGTCATATTTTTTATATTGTGGATTATTAAAAAAGTTTTAAACGAATTTAAGAAAAAGGTTATAAGTGCAACTAGAGAGGCCAGGGGCCTACAGATACAAGTTTAAAATTTGCAAAATCCTGGAAGATTTTTACTTGGGAAAGGGAAGGTATGATGTGATCATTAACCTTTGAATTAATATTTCATATTTAGTTAATCTTTTAAAAATGTTTGGAATTAGAATCAAAAAATGTACGAAAACAAATAAATTGCAGTCGTTTTTATATTAAGTAAGCTAAAAGAAAATATCATGAAATTGTTATTGTTTAAAATATTTACTTCGTTTTGAAATTAGAATCCAAAAATGCATTAAAACAAATAAAATGCAGTCATGTTTATTTAAAAATCTGAAAGTAGCAAATATTGTTATTGTTTAAAAGAATTGAAATAAGGATCCAAAATTGTATTAAAACAAATAAAATGCAATCGTGTTTATTTAAAGTAATTCAGAAGTTATAAAATATTATGGAATTGTTATTGTTTAAATGGAAATTGAAATTATAAACCAAAAATGTATAAAAGAAATAAAAATGAAAAGATGAATAAAGTTTTAAAAAAGTCAGATTTTAACAGACCACGATCAGTAGAAGAAGTGTTTTATTTTTAAGGTACTTCATCGTGGGTTTCCTCAGACCGCTAGCGGTCAGTATTCTAAAGATCCTTACAACGTCCATGTGAGAAGAACGGATTCTCCACATCTAGTCCACATACTTGCAGTAACTGGCCGTGTGCTTTGTTGAAGGTAATTGCAAAAGCGAGTTGCACTGGCAACTAAACGTTTGAATCTGTTGGGATCATTGAAATATGTGGATTGTGGCCTGTCTGTCGTGGCAACACTACATCTTCCTCTTCGAATTTTCCACTCAAAATTGTAGCTTCAATGACATTGTTCATCATCTTTTTCACCGAAGTTCAAAAAAGTTTGTGCAATTTCAAAATATGTGACATATTTGAAATTACAATATGTGTCACAACAACACATATAAACCTTTTAAGACATAGGCTCTACAACATAATGCTTTTTAAGACGTCGATGGACGCAATTTTTTTTTTTATATTCTTCTTAAAGAATGACTTAATAATAAATCCTTTCACATAATAATGTACGATATAGGGCAATATTTCATGATAGGATGGAGGAAATAAAAACAATATCCTTTTTTTTTTCAAATTTGCAGGAACAAAGCTAAAATTAGGTTCCTAATTATCCTAGTGCTAGAAGCATATACCCAGATCATATAACGCATTGTTTACCTCAAGCCAGCATATATAATAATTATATGAAAGCTAATTTGTTCGAGCAAGCAAAAAGTTCATTCTTTTAAAAAATAAAAAAAATTACGTCCATCAACACCTTAGAAAGCATGTTCTTATGTGTTGTTGTGACACATTTTGTAATTCTCCTACCCAACACATTTTATTTTAAAAAAAATAGAGCGTTATCGTCAAAGAATAATCCATAACTAAGACCAAGGGTACTTAATTGAAAAAAGTACATTGAAAAAAGTACATCCGCCAGCATACCTAAAATATCACTTATCCCCTTAATATAAGTGATATTTTACTGCCATTGTCGGTAGTATACGATATCTTACGTTAACTGATTTGCCAATAGCAGGTACTAAAGTAGGCCGCTTTGGCACATCCATAGATCCAAAATTTTAAATTTTACATATGTTCCTGCGGGCAGACATATATTATAAATTCATTGGTATTAATGCATTGTAACTGTTTGCAAATGACTATTGCAAACGTGTTGCCGGCTAAAGGCCACATTTTTAACTACTTTGTTTATCATACTTGCTATCCATGTTTGATTATACATAAGCTATGCTTCTTTGTATAGTATTTGTGCGAATTCCATTTCGTAATTTTGAGCTTTTAATCGATGTTATTAACTATCTTTCTTAGTTGAAGAAACATGCATTACATATACAATTGCAAACCAATAACATATTTAGTTTATTACCAATAACAATAACACATTGTATAGATGATAAAATTTGTAACATCATTATGTGTTTAATTCAAATACATATAGTTTTGATATACAAATGTAATTGTTTCAGATTATACTTTCATTTTTCAATTTCATTAAATTATGTTCAACAAAAAAATTGATCAAAGGAATCTAACCGTATAAAACGATATTTAAAGGAAAATCAAATTAAATTATTATCAACATTTAGGCAGAACCCCTTAAGATAATTATAATGGCCCTGGGGTTCCATTCAAAAAAAAATTTACCTGTTACCTATGCGCAAGGGTAGACAACAACTTCCCAAAGTTTCATGATGATCGGATGAATGGTTTATTAATGCATAAGGTACAAACATACATACTTTTAATTTTATATATATAGATAGAAGATAGATAATCAAACTTAAAAAAATTGTCAAATGTTTTTTCAATATATTGATTCAACATTGAATTCTGGCTTAATAACCGTTGTCCATAGATTTAAGCGAATTTTTGAATTTGAATTTGTATGACGCGTGCATCATCTACCTCTAGATTACTGAAACAAATAGTTGGCCAAATTGAAAGTACGTCACCTGAGTAATGTTTGCAAACATAATGCTGATGGAATAGTGCAACAAGTTTGTGTCATTTTAAAAATCAATTTTCAAAAAGGTATGTCATAAATTTACTTGTCAGTACCGTGCTATTGGTAAGCTTAATTAATTATTGATTTTTTTTATCATAAGTAATAGATTTTTGTACTTACTACTAACTTAAATAATATTGTAATTGGATTTTATCAAATTCATAACCCAAATAATTACAGTTGCTAATTAAATTTAAAATGTCAGTACCGTGGCTGTCAGTACCATGTAAAAAAATCCCAGCGGCAGGTATATCCGCTAGAAATAGGTAGTATTCGGGGTCAGACGGTTTTGTGTCCAAATAAAATTAGATAAGTCAGATTAGTTTAAATAAAAAATTTAAGTGGAAACAGAATAATTCAAAAAAATTATCGAACCAAATTAAATACATTATCCAAACTAACTTCATCAATACAATTTCGGAACAGTTTTATTTAAGTTACTTTAAACTACTTTTAATAACATATTAAATCCACCTAAGATCAACTGATCTACGTCACTTCTACAATTATACCATCACACATAATTTATAATCAAACATTAACAAACAATTTTATTTCAAAACATTCTTTGTTGTTGTATTTTTTTGTTCTTATTTAATCTTTTTTCAAACGGTTACTTAGTAAAAAAAAATAAAAACAAAAGAGATTTTATAATTAATTTTTCTATGGTAATTAATGGCTTGATATTTTACTTGCAAAAGGTGCATTATAATGCTTATAAAAATGGAACCTTTTGGGTTAGAAAGCTGAAATTTTTTGAGGCTGTAGTTTAAAAGTATGCTTAAAAGTTAAGATGAATTTAAATAACATAGACCGAAACATGATGAAAGCATTGCCTTTTGCGTTTGTTGTCATTTCAACAGCCCTAGGGTTCAACCTTTAGGCTTGAACTATTTTTTTTGAAAATTTTGGAAAGATTTATATTTTATAAACGTGAGCAAAAGTTTTCAAATATGAGCTTGTTTATTTTCAGCTAGATCAAGGACAGCAAAGTTTAGTAAATTTTTAAAACAGCTGATTTTTGAGGAACCTGAAACGCCAAGGTTGTCATCTGGATAAAAATGATGAAAAAAGGTTCAAATATTCAATATTTTTAAATTTTATTAAAATACTATGATTCAAACGGAAGTTATAGCGCCCTAGATTATTCGACTTTTTAAGCTCTAGCCGCTTAACCGGTACCTGGATATGGCCAGCTCACGAACTTGTCCAAGACAATATTAGCCGAAACATACACAGAAAATTATTTTGGTGTAGGTCGAAAAATGCGACCGTGAGAGTGCCTAAATTCCGTTATACCTCATATCGTTATATATATATATATATATATATATATATATATATATATATATATATATATATATATATATATATATATATATATATATATATATATATATATATATATATATATATATATATATATATATATATATATATATATATATATATATATATATATATATATATATATATATATATATATATATATATATATATTTATGATGTTGTCATCGTGACAGAATCATGGTTACAGAGTCAACATTTAACATCTGAAATTGTGCCTGATGGATGGTCTATCTACAGAAAAGATCGAATACTTTCTAATACTGATACAGATCAACTTGGGGGTGGTGTATTCATTGCAGTAAAGGATTACATCCCTAGTTCAGTGGTTCAGTTACAATCTGTAGGTGATGACACCTCATTTGACATTTTTGCATGTAAACTACAACTAAATGGTAAATTTTTATTTGTAAGTGCTTTCTATATACCGCCTAAGTCTAACATAAATAGTTATAATAATCTAGCTAATTTAATAGCAAACCTTAACTTAAACATGACAATTGATGATGACATTTTTATTTATGGTGATGCCAATATGCCGAATATTCATTGGGTTGCCAATGATTTACAGGAAAATATATATGACCCCGTTAATATTGATGTCACTTATTATGATTTTCTAATTAAAAGTTTTTCATTAGGTTTGTGCCAAATTAATAATTTTAAGAATAATAGTGGAAACCTTCTAGATGTTATCTTTACAAATGTCACATCTAATTTTGATCTGGCTATAGCTTCACTAAAATTGACATCAAAAACCAGTGTTTACCATCAAATACTTCAATTAACCTATTTTTTTACTGAGGAAAGAAGGAAAAATATAATTGACACTATAATTTCTTATAACTTTGACAAAGCAAATTATGAAGCAATTAACCGTGAACTAAATTCTTATATATTAAATTCAACCTGTGTAAATAGTGCTGCATCTTTGTTTAATGAATTTTTATGTGAAACTATCGGTAAGCATACACCAAAGAAAATCGTATCAACACTTTCATGCCCTGCTCACTTTGATAAAGCACTTAGAATACTAAGAAATAAAAGAAATAAGGCGCATAAAAAATACAAACAAACAAAAAGATTATCTGATTTTGATACATTCGTTAGACTTAGCGAACAATTTAAAATTGAGGAACAACATGCTCTAGTTCTACATAAGGAAAAAACTGCTTTAAAACTGATCGATGATCCTAAACAGTTCTGGAACTTTATTAAGGATAGACGTGGTAATAAAGGATATCCCACTTCTATGACTCACATGGGTAATTCTTCTTCAGAACCGATTTTAATAGCTGATATGTTTGCACATCATTTTGAGAGTGTTTATCAACCACCTATTATCTTTAAAGAAACTGACCAGTCACATATTTTGCCCTCAGCTGACAGAATACTAGAAATCGAGCTTACGCTTGAAGAAGTTTTTAATTCAATTCAGTCTTTGGACATTAAAAAAGGTCCGGGACCAGATTTAATTCCTCCAAAATTCATTAAAAGGACAGTAACTAGTATAGCAAAGCATCTTCAATATTTATTTAATCTTTCTCTAAGTCAGGGTATCTTTCCTGATATCTGGAAATCATCATTTATAACTCCTATCTTTAAAAATGGAGATAAGCGTAAGATTTCTAACTACCGAGGTATTGCCATTCTATCTACCATTCCTAAACTCTTTGAAAAAATTATAAGTCAAAAATTGTACATAGTTCTTAGAGACTTGATCCACCCTAATCAACATGGATTTGATTCGGGTAAATCAACAATTTCTAATTTGGTACAATATACTTCTTTCATTAGACGTCAATTTGCATCTGGTCTCCAAGTTGATGCTAATTACACAGACTTTTCTAAGGCCTTTGATAAGGTAGATCATGCTTTATTAATTTGTAAGCTTAAAAAATATGGAATTAGGGGCAAACTCTTGCAGTGGATAGAATCTTATTTGACAAATAGACATCAGGTCGTAAAATTTCAAGGTAAACATTCACGGGCAATCAAGGTTACATCCTCTGTACCTCAAGGCAGTCATTTGGGTCCTTTCTTATTTTTACTGTTCATTAACGATCTCACATTATTATTCCGAGATTGTGAAGTTTCTTTATATGCTGACGACTTGAAAATATATAAAGTCATTAGGTCAATGTCCGACGCCTATACACTGCAACACAATCTCTCAACTTTATACAATTGGTGTCTACTAAATGGAATGCATTTGAACATTGAAAAATGTATGACAATTACATTCGCCAGAAGCAGCCATAAAATAAAATATACATATAATATAAATGGATCTAATCTATCAAGAGTTAATATTATTAGGGATTTGGGTGTTATGTTAGATAGTTCCTTGACATACAAACAGCATATCAACCAAATCTGCACAAGTGGACATGCTATTCTCGGCTTTATTAAACGTAGAGCAAAAGAATTCAACGACATCACCTTGACAAAAACTTTGTACTGTTCATTAGTTCAATCAAAAATGGAATATGCT
>OY856186.1:164566439-164719261 GCA_963693315.1 Diogma glabrata
TTTCCGTCTCCGCTTATCATATATAGTCGTTTGGCACCAAAATTTTTCCGAAATTCCGAGATGAAGTCCATTGCAATAGGTAGATTTTTATATGAGATCTACCTAAAATAGTATAAATATACTAAATTATTAACAAAATTGTATGAAAAAAATTGTCTAAAGTTGTAGCAAAATCCTCTCGAACTTTGATTGTTACAATAAAATAGAGTAATAATATGCATGAAAAAATAACAAAAAATTCAATTATAAAATCGAATAATTTTTAATAAAAAAGTAATAGTTAGAACAGAATCACCCATATACTGATTCCTCTCCATTTAAATATCAACTTCCGATCTGAATATTTTAATTCCTTTAAATTCTTCCATCCTTCAGTCTTTCAAATGCTATATATTGAATTTGATATCGGTCAATATCAACTCAATTCATTTTGGCAAAATATTTGCATTATCTTATATTATAAAAGACATTACAATTATGTTAAAACTAACAAAACTCAACAAACAAAATTAATATATTATGTTTTATTTGTCTTTAAAATCAAACAACTTTTAACCTTCCTATTTCTTATATTACTTGATTATATTTCCTCTGCTCAAGGCCCTTCATCTATATTCAATTTCAATCACATTACATATGTCAAATAAAAATTATTCATTACTTTTTTCAATTTCCTCGTCATGCATGCAAATTTAAAATATCATCGATAGTAAGTATTATATAATTAAACGAATGAAACATACTATTTGCAATAAAATAAACATATCTTCGTCACTTAAGAATTTTTATTTTTCAGATTGACTTTCTTTAAATCAAACTTTAATACTTTAATCACAAAAGATTATATTTGCAAAACTAACAATTCAACAATTTATCCACACAATCAATTAGATAGACAGACACTTTTACTTTTATAGTTCATTGTCATAAATGAATGAATGCAAAAGAATTTCTATAACTTAATAAAATATTTGTCAAATAATTTAGTATTTTGTAATCTTAATAAACGTTTGGTAAATATGAATACAAAAAATAAAAAAATCTATTTAAATTTATTAAGTAAAGAGTTGTTTGATTAGATACATTGAAAAGTGAGAAAGCTGTTAACATCTTCAAACTTTATCAATATCAATTTTTAAGATTATTTTGGTATGAATAATTGCAACACATTATGTAACCTTTTAAGGTTGTATACTTTTTCAGTGTATATCGTAAATGCGTCTAATAAAACATATCACACCATGTGAGACAAAAGCAACATCAACTTACGCTCCAACTGCTAAAAAATGTTTACTGCTACAAACTCATTTTTAGAAACTCAATCAAAGACGAGGTTTAAGGCTTCCCTCTGATTAACGCTAATAACTGCATTTGTCAGTAGCTGACATGCCTCGAAATAAGCTTCGACTCCATGTGACGTCCATTAGCAGACGTGATGATTTCATTATTTGAATTAAAGAGTGCCAATACCTTGTGATTTCTAATCAATTTTCTTTATTTACAAAAAAAATTTCTTGCTTTTCGGTACTATTTTTCTATTTTTTAACTATAATCAGTGTTATACAAAAATGCCTTACAATACATGTACGGCAAGTGTTATGGGTAATGTCACGAAAAGTGTTACGAAAAATGTCAATACAAGTGTCACGTGTAGTACTGTTGCATTTATTTTTGTTAAGAATAAATAATAACAATAAATGCTATCCTTATAAGAATAAATCATATCTGTGGTTCAAATTCGAGGTCAGAGCCAAAAGTGTCTGTTCGACCTATTCTTGAAAATCTTCAAAAACCAACTCTATCCTGGTCTGCAAATAAGATTCAGCCAAACATCAACAGTTGGAAAATAATAAATATGCTTTAATTTTTGATTATGTTATAATTTTTGCAATATTTTTGGAATTTTCAAAAAAAAATTTCAATTTTCGGTCTTGTAATAATTTTTGCAATATTTTTAGAATTTTGAAAAAAAAATTCAATTTTCGATTTTGCTATAATTTTTGGAGTATTTTTAAAATTTTGCAAAAGTTTAAATTTGTGATTTTATTATAATTTTTGGAAGATTTTAAGAATTTTGAAAAAAGTTTGTATATTTGATTTTATTTTACTTGTTGTTTTTAATTGTAAGATCCACATTCAATCAAAATATTTTTAAATAAATCAATTTTAATTAAAATAATCTTTACTACATGTTTCGAAATTCAAAATTTCATCGACAGGTATTTTGGTACAATTGAATTGTACGAAAATACCTGTCGATGAAATTTTGAATTTCGAAACATGGAGTAAAGATTATTTTAAATAAAATTGATTTATTAAAAAATATTTTGAGTGAATTTAGATTTTACAATTAAAAACAAAAAGTTAGATATTATGCATGGTAAAATGAAAATAAGGTATTCTCACTAGAGTGACAGCGATGCCATTTTGATTTTGATTGACGTCATTCAGAGTTTTATATAATACGTTTGTTGTTATTATCAATGAGAAAAGCTATTGTTTTTAAATTAAAAATATATTTAGAATGATTTATAAGTTATTTATTAGTTTATGAAATGATTGAAATTAATTCATTCATTAATTAATGAACTTTAGTATTTGTTTTACTATTAAAATTTAAAACATATACAAATTTAAATGCCGAGCTACGTTAAAACCTGCAAAAGTTTTCAACAAATGTGAAAAATCATACTCAGAACATAAGGTTTTTTATTTTCCAGAAAAATAAATCAATTTGTAATGGATAGGCATCATGTGGAAAAAGAAAATGTTCGTATTTATTATAAGATAGTTTGTTCCTTACACTACACTGAAAATGATTGGACTTTAAAAGACAAACTTTTAAATACTCTAATGAGTAAAAGATCGTTGAATTGATCGTTGAAAGTGGAACCTTATCTTAGAACATACAAGGAAGTGGTTACTTCCAATATTTGCACATCTAAAGGAACGCACATCCAAATCGCTCGAAAAGAAACGTGCTATTGCTAGTACTTGATCAAAATGACTTCAAGGGTTTCCATTCGGTTTAAAAACATAAGTCTGCTTATGAATCGATCGATGCGAAAAGAAAGTACTGGCAATTCTCAAATTATTTGATAATGCAAACTCAGTCATTCTCTCACCATTATCATTGTTGGTGTTGATTTCATGACCTCCTCCAGTGCTATGTAGAAAATATTGACGGTCTTAGCTTCAGTAGGTACATGCAAGGCAATAAGAGAAATATTGTTTTATGTACCGCGTACCCCTAAGTAGCAAATCCTCTCATTAACCAGGATGAATTACAACACGTCTTCTTGTATGCGTGCACCAACAAGGAAACCAGTACTAAATTCATTTCGAGAAGAATGACCACTACTGCATAAAGAGTGACTATTCGAGTTTTGTTTTCCGTTTATTGGCTGTCTAGTTTCTTGCAGAGAAATGATATCCATCCTATGTCTCTCAGCCTCTGTTTCTAGGCTTATTAAAGCATCATGAGCGATCAGGCTGCACACGTTTCACGTTCCGATTCGGTAGTTTGGTTCTTTCTCACGTCCAGGTAAAACTTCTGTTGTTTTGTTAGTGTCTGGTATTCTTTTTTTGGTTATCAAATTTAACAAAGCTTTTTTTTCGGAGTGATGGTATTAACCTCAGTCCCAACCCAAATTTTCGTTAATGGTTCTGTTATGATGTTAAGGTTATAAGAAGTTTTAAGGCGCCAATTCGCTGTGATGTAGCGTAATAGACTAAGCAGTTTTTCTCTGCTTGTCTCCAATACACCAACTTAATTCTGTCTGCATTACCCCTGCAGCATGGCGTGGACGTCGAATTTCCTACCCTGTAAAATGTTCTTTAGAGCTAGAAAACTTAATAAACAAATTGTTAATGAAAAAAATAAGGAAAACCATAACGTAAAAATTATGTTTTCTTTAATTTTCAAATTAAAACATTTTTTGTTTCTTTATATTTACGCCGGATGACGTCACACAAAATTTTCGATTAGCTGTCAAGAATACCTTATATTCGTTATACCATGGATATTATGAATGAAGTCGCTCCGGAGAAAGTTTTATTTTAATATTTGATTTTATTATAATATTTGGAATATATTAAGAATTTTGAAAAAAGTTTTTTTTGATTTTGTTATAATTTTTGCAATATTTTTAGAATTTTGGAAAAATTTAAATATTTGATTTTGCAATAATTTTTGCAATATTTTTTAGAATTTTGAGAAGAGATTCAATGTTTGATTTTATTGAAAAAATCTCTTTAATAGGAAAAAATCTTCCAAATTTGGCGAGCTGGTTCCCGAGCTGGTTCCCAAGCTGGTTCATTTACTGGTTCACGTAATTTCTTTAAAGCGGTTAATGCTGTCCAAGGTTATATTTGTAAGTCTTCTCTACCTAAGGCAAGAGTACAACCAGTTCCTAAAAAGGGTAGTAAAACTGATCCAACAAATTACAGACCTATTTCAATTTTATCGGTTTTTTCTAAAATTTTAATATAATAAGCTTCTTAGAGTCTTGAAAACTGCTTAATGAAAGACAATATGGCGTCCGAAAAGGGAGAGCGACGGCAGATTTACTTTCTTTTGTCACTCATGCCTGGAATAAGTCGCTTGAAAATCATGGTGAAACTTTCGGTGTAGCCTTTGATATATCCAAAGCATTTGACAAAGTTTGGCACAACAATCTTATTTGCAAACTAAGATGTTATGGTTCATTTGAGCAACTTATTTCTTGAATACAAAGCACCATTTCCGAGAAGAAATTTCGAGTCAATGTTGATGGTGTCTCTTCGGATATCTTTTTAACTAATGCAGAAGTTCCTCAGGGTTATGCTTTATCACCAACTCTCTTTTTTTCCTTTATCTCCATTTAGGAGCATAGGGCGTATACTATACTGGACCATCTAACTCTGTTGGAGGCAACCGCTTCACCCCATGTCTTGCCAATTTGTTTTGCTTCGGCTAGCATCGTTTCCTTCCACGACATTGGTGGTCTTGCAACTGCATTTTTACCTTTTGGAATTCACTTTGGGGACTTCCTTGTATATCTGCAGCGGATTTTCTCAGTGTATGTATTTTCCATCTCCATTTCCTTTGTTTTATATCGGTCTGAATGTCTAACTGTTCTGTTTGCCGTAGAAGTTAGTGGTTACTGATGGTGTTGGCCAGAAGCATTTGATCAGTCTTCTCAGGCATTTGTTTACAAACACCTGTAGTTGGTTTGTTATTTTTCTTGTATGTTTCCATGTTTCACACCCATGCAGCAGTACTGACATGACACATGCATTGAACATTCGTAGTTTTGTCTTTCTTGACGGAAGTATATTGAATGTTTTTCTGGCTTTGTTAATACGCTGACTGATATATTCTTCAGTCCTGCCCGTTTTTGCTACAGCACAACCAAGGTACACAAATTTATCAACTTGATCCTCTTGTGTATTATTGATGGTAATTGGTGTTATCATTTCGGTGTTCAGTCTCATAGCCTTTGTTCTCCTGATGTTGATGTTGAAACCGACTTCATGTGCAAGGGTTGATAGATTCTGTATTTTCTGCTGCATGTCCGTATGTGTGTGTAAGCAAGCAGATGTTATCTGCGTAGTCTTAATCATTGAGCCGTCTTGTTGTGTTTCATTGGATTCCATTTGGACTATTAGGAATAGTAGCGGAGATAGTACACAGCTTTGTCTCACTCCTCGGTGGTTGTAGTATTTATCACTTTTCTGTCCTTTGTATTGTATTCTGTTTCCAGAATCCAAATACATTTCTTTGATTAGATCAATTATTTTCATACGGACGTCCATTTCACAAAGTCATAGGCGCGTTCGAAATCCACGATGAGGAGATACAGCGGTGAATTCCATTCATTTGATTGCTCTATGATAATACGGATTGTGTTGATATAATCGGTACAGCTTTTTCCTGGTCTAAAGATGGCTTATTCGTTTCTTATTTTCATGTTAATTGATGGAGATATTCTTTCGAGAATGATCATCGTTAGTACTTTCATTGTGGTGTTAAGCAGAGCCAAACCTTTTCAACTCTTGCATTCTCTTAGATCACCTTTCTTTGGAATTGGTGACAGAGTTGCACCTTGATTGCAACTGATCCATGGTTTCCGCGATTTTTTTTGGTATCCAAGCACATCTGTAGCAGTTTTGGACGTAAGCCCCATTCCTATTTTTCATCACTGCTGGTGGTTTCGTTGTTTGGTAGATTGAGCCGGAGCGATTCTTTGAAGATGTTAGTTGTATTTTTTTCGCACAATCTATCAGTGTTGAATTTCTTCTGACATGACTTGTTGTGGTTTACAGCGGCTTGTATTAGTTTTGAATGTTGCAATTACTAGTTTATGGTCGCTGTGTATGTTTGCTCCTCGCTTTGCTCTTAGGTCTTGTAAGGAGGATAGAAACTTCTTGTTTACCAGTACATGATCAATCTGATTCTTGATCCTTCCATTGGGCGATGTCCAAGTGTATTTATGTAGGTTCCTGTGTGGGAACTTGCTGTTTTCTATGAATAGATGATTTGTGATACAACAATCTCCATTATTGTTACGTGTTGATTTTTGTGCATATTTTGCACTAGCTAGTGTTGCTGGAAGCTGTTCGTAGAATTCATCTTTTATTGCATCATTGGCTTCTTCGGTAGGTGCATAGCACTGTATGATCGGTGGATTTCTATTTTTCTATTGAAATCTTACTGTTATTATTCTACTGTTGATTGGTTTCCCTTCGAGAAGTGCTTTCTTTGCGTTGGGTGTTGTTAATATTACTACGCCTTGTTCATGTGTGTTGGATTAACCAGAGAACATCTTCCATTACTTTCTCAACTTGTGTTAACCTCGATGGTTCTGTTAGAGTTCTAACATTCCAGTTTCCTACTCGTGTCCGGGTACGATAGCCAAGGGTCGATATTTGATTTTTCCGGTTTTGATTTGATTTTTTTTGTGTTTCCATCGAATCCTAGCCAGTTTCTAGAGCTGCTGAATTAGGTATACTAGCATACCGTATGCGAGCTATTCTGGTTTCAACGTAATTCAATCAAAGTCCATATTTTCTGATGAAGTTCCATAGCGGTCACCCGTTTAAGTTGTAACATTCTCTTAACTTAATTGTAAATTATCTTGTCGTCTTAACCATTTCTCTATCTTGCCCACTCACCACCACTCTTTCTTATTTATATTAACGATTTGTTGGGGTTTGCGAAGTAAACATCAAATTATCAAGTTATAATCAAATTTTTCAATATTAAAATTAAATTTCTAACTGTGTTTTATTTTTTGTTTGGATTTGTTGTTAGTTATAAATTCAAATCAAATTAATGTTAAACCTTCAAATATAAATTGATTGTTTTGTGATTATTGTGTGGGGATGCTCACAAATAAAAGAACTATAAGTCGCCAGATGCGTAGCCTCCCTAGGAGCTCGCTCAACAGCATTAAGCAGATGAGTCAAGGCATTAAAATGAGTGATATCCCAACAGTAAACAGGTATGCAGGTTTACCACCTAACGTTAATTTATCAAAATATGCCAAAAAACCGCAAACTAGTTCTCCGTCTGGTGAAAATGCTAGAAAACAGGTAGAAAAAATTCCTCCAATAATTACAAAATCTTCCTCAACGGAGATTCATAAAACTATGAAGGAACTAAATATTTCCAAATATAATACACAAATCATGTCAATTGGCATAAAAATACTTACATATAGCCTATCAGACTATAACAAAATTTTTACTAAATTAAAAGAACATGACAGTGGTATGTTCTCATATACGCTTGAGGAAAACCGTTTTGTTAAATTTGTACTATGCGGGCTCCATGATATGGATACAAATGAAGTTAAGAAAAGCCTTGAGAATAGTGGCCTGAGTCCAGTTAATGTTTGGAAAACTATTCCTAAAAAATATCGTCGAAACAGTGAAGATGCCCTTTATTTTGTTGCTTTCAAAAAGGGATCAATGTCTCTGAACCAACTAAAAAATATTAGATTTTTTAATAACACAGTGTGCAGATGGGAGATTTGTCGATCCACTAGCAAAGGTCCTCTTCAATGTTATAAATGTAAAATGTATGGTCATGGAGCGAACGCATGCTACATGAAGCCAAAATGTAATTTCTGTGGTGGAGATGAACATATTGATGATATGGAGTGTCCTTTGCAAAACGATATTACCAAACATGTTTGCTGTAATTGTAGTGGAAATCGTACATCTAACTCTATAATTTGTCCAGAAAGAGAAAAATACATTCAAATAAAAAATCATCTGAATCTAAAAAATAAGTTGAGTCGACCTTCAAATCAACGAACGTTTTCATTTCAACAACAGGATTTTCCTATTATTTCTTCAATACCTCATCAAAACAACAATAAAAATTTTAATAATAATTGTAATAGTAATTTTGTTAACAAAAAAATGCAGTTCAGTACAGTGGTTCAAACAAATGCAATCAATCATGAAAATTCAATTAATATTAATTCAGATAGCACAAATGATTTGTTTGCACCACATGAGTTATTACAAATTCTCAAAGAACTTGTTTCAGGACTTCGGGGGTGCCATTCCAAAGAAGAACAATTTGATTTTATGACTAATATTGCTATTAAATATGTCTGTTATCCATAATTCTTTAAAAATTTGTGTGTGGAACGCGTACGGTATAAAAAATAAAAAATTTGAGGTAATTCAGTTTTTAGATAATTTTAATATTGATATATTACTTATTAGTGAAACGCATTTAAAGCCTTCTATTTCATTTTCGATTCCTAATTTTCGCTTTTATCGTAATGATAGAGAAAATCTTCGCAGGGGTGGTGTTGGTATTCTTATAAGAGATTGCATTAAACATTCGCTTCTTCCTGACCTTAAATTAAATTGTATAGAATCTCTGGGTATTAATATAATAAGTAGTGATAATAATCAACTTAAAATATTTTCTGTATATTGTTCATATTCGAATTCTGAGCATCTCAGAAATGATTTTATAAAAATTTGTAGTGGTAATATTCCTTACCTAATTGGTGGTGATTTAAATTGTAAGCATCCTAACTGGTTTTGTCCTAGAACTAACCGCGGTGGTCGAACTTTATATGATTATTCTATTAACTCTGATTGTGTTGTTATCGCTCCCCAAGATCCTACCCACTATAGTCCTGCTGGAGTCCCTAGTATTATTGATATATTTTTAACAAACAACCCTCAGTTGATATCCGAAGTTAACACCATTCAAGCACTCTGCTCCGATCATCTGCCAGTCCTCTGTTCAATAGTATTTAATAATCAAGTAGCTCATTGCCATCGTAAATACTTTAACTATAAAAATGCTAATTGGAGCATTTATCAGAATCATATTTCATCTGAAATTGAAAATTTCAATTTAAGTTCAATTCATACTATTTCAGATGTCAACGTTGCAGTCGATTTTTTGACAGCATCCATTTCTTCAGCTCGTGATCTATCCGTACCGCTTGTGCCTGTTCTTCCAACTGATAAATTGTTATTATCTGATCAAGTGTTAAGTTTTATCAGACACCGAAATTCGCTTAGAAGATTTTACCTCAGAAGTCGCCTTGCTCACATTAAAACCTCAATAAACTTGCTAAATAGAATTATTAAATATCATATAAATATTCTTTATAATCAAAAATGGCAAACGAAGCTTGAATGCTTGGATAATGGTTCAAAAAACTTCTGGAAAACAACTAAACATTTTAAAAACCATCGCAAGTCCATTCCACCATTAGTTACTCCCAACACTGGAAATCGAATTTTCTTAAATACAGAAAAGGCACAAGTATTGGCTGATGTCTTCCTTGACGCTCATCAAATTCCAAACTCCAATATTGTAATTGAAGAACAAGTGAATGTATTTTGCACTAATTTCAATAATTTGGATAACAATGCTACAATTCCTGAAATTCGCCCTTCTGAAATTTCTGATATTTTGAAATTCCTTCCAAGGCTCAAAGCTCCAGGTGTAGATAATATTCCATTTATTTTACTTTAAAATCTTCCTGAAAGTGGAATCCATTTTCTTAAGATAATATTCGAGTGCTGCTTGAACCTAGGCTATTTCCCAATTCAATGGAAAAAAGCAAAAATTACTCCTGTTTTAAAGCCTGGCAAAGACCCCACTCTTGCTACAAGCTACAGACCTATTAGTCTTCTTTGTACATTGGGAAAACTTTTTGAGCAGATTATCAAAAGAAGAATGGAAGACTTCATAACTGATAATCAAATAATTATAAACGAGCAATTTGGTTTTAGATCTGGGCACTTTACAATTCATCAAATCCATCGTGTAGTCAATCATATTAAATCTAATAGATCTTCGCTAAAATCTACTGGAATGATATTATTAGACCTTGAACGAGCCTTTGATAAAGTTTGGCAAGACGCAGTCTGCTATAAATTATTTATATATGGATTTCCAATATTTTTAATTAAAATCATAAAATCGTTCTTAACTGATAGAACATTTTTTGTCCAGATTTTTGATTCCATGTCTTCTATACTTAGTATTCCAGCTGGGGTTCCTCAAGGTGCCGTATTGAGTCCTTTGCTTTTTTGTTTATTCATCAATGATATTCCAAGAGATAGTGAATGTAAATTATCATTATTTGCTGATGACACTGCAATATTTGTGTCAGATGAGCTGGCGGTATCTATTATCAATAAGCTTCAATTGTACCTCACTAAAATTCTCCAATTTTTTAAAAACTGGAAACTTAGTATTAACATATCAAAATGTGAAGCTAGGGGCATGTTCTACGAGCCGATTCACAGTCTGGAATGATTAAAAATATGTAGGTTAGTACCCCATGGGAGTGGGCGACCGCGAGGTAGACCACGACTACAATGGGAGACGGACGAAATAGACGAACTTAAAAAAATCGGCTGCCATGGTAATTATTTCGTCGCGAATGACCGTGGTGAATATTCAAAGCTGATTAGCCTGGTAACACTCCTACATGGAGCATAAACGCCGCGAAAAAAAATTAACTTTTTTTTTTATACAAAGTTAGGCGTGTTTGGTGTTAATAAATCATAAATTAACGTCTCTGAACATCCAAAGATACCATGCCAAACAGGGATTAGGAATAAGTTACAATAAATTAAGTTTCTTTAAGAAATTTATGAACGCTAACTTTAAAGTTTTGAGGATCAAAGCAATCGGGGAAAACCCATGCAGGTAAGGCATTCCATAGATGAGAGAATCTGTTGAAAAAGTCACGTTGAAAAGCAACAGTTCTGCACCTTTTTATATGAACCGTAAAATAATGGGCTACAACATTTGCTCTGGTGTTACGCGATAGGTTCGCTAGTTCAGGTAAAATTAATTACTCTTTACTAGGTGCAGAGCATCCCGTAAACTTCCACAACAACCTTTTCTGATTCAAAATTCTTCTTTGGAATGGAAACCTTCAACTAAATATTTAGGAATTTATTTGGATAAATCATTAACATTTAAGACACACGTCACTCAAATACAACAAAAATGTAATGCACTGTTCAAAAGTCTATATCCTCTACTCAACAGAAATAGTAAACTAAAAAGTCATAATAAGACACTAATTTACAAGTGTGTGATTCTTAATATCATACTTTATGGTGCGCCAATTTGGTGGAACATTGCTTTGTGTCATAAAAAGAAATTTCAAATAATTCAAAACAAATTTCTAAAAACTATACATAAACGCCCTAGACGTTATAGCACTTTAAGACTGCACAACGAATTAAATATAAAGCTTGTCAATGTAGTTGCTAGAGAAGCTAATGATAGATATATAAATAAATTAAATTATATTGAAAATGAGTTGATAAACGCAATTAGCTTTACTACCGCTTAATTTTTGCAACGTAGCTTTTAAGTTTAGATTTAAGTAGGTTAGGTAAATATAAGTTTTTTATTAGTTACTAAGCAGACTGAACTGCATTTGAATATATAAACATTCTTTTTTCATTTATTTTTCGCAACACTCATAATAATTAATTTCATCTGCTGTAAGGCTTACTATTAAAAGCTGATCTCAGTAAATTATTAAATGTATACAACTGTATTATAAAATTTAAAGTCAATAAAAAAAGGATTATTATTTTTAACGATTTGTTGGATTCAACAGTTAGTCCTATCCATAGTTTTGCTGATGATAGCACACTTCATGCGTCTTATGAATCACCTAAATTATATTCACCGTTAGCACTTACTAACTGTAGATCAAATATGATAGATTCATTAAACGAAGATTTTAAAACTATTTTGAATTGGGGGGTTGCTAACAGTATTGAATTCAATACGAGTAAAACACAGGTTTGTTATTTTTCTAGATTATCGACGCCTAATCCATTTCCATTAAAGTTTGACTCTAAAGATCTTGTAGAAAAAAAATTTGTAAGATTTCTAGGAGTAGAAGTTGAAAATAATCTGAAGTGGAATTCTCTTATTTTTAACCTAGCTGAACGCTGTTCAAAAAGAGGCTTTTTGGGGCGATGCCGAAAGCTTTTCAATGGCGAACAGCTTCTTTTAATATACAAATCTTTTATACGGCCTTGCATGGAGTACTGTTCTCCACATATGGGGGAGAGCATTTTTTACTAGTTTGAAGTGCCTTAACTTTGTTCAACGCAGAGCTGTTAAATTGATTGGCAACTAAACTCTTACAAATGAGCTTGATACTTTACAGCACAGACAAAATGTTGCTGATCTGACAATTTTCTATAAATACATCATGGATGAACGAACTTCTACAGAGATTAAATTAATTTTACCTGAACTAGCGAACCTATCGCGTAACACCAGAGCAAATGTTGTAGCCCATTATTTTACGGTTCATATAAAAAGGTGCAGAACTGTTGCTTTTCAACGTGACTTTTTCAACAGATTCTCTCATCTATGGAATGCCTTACCTGCATGGGTTTTCCCCGATTGCTTTGATCCTCAAAACTTTAAAGTTAGCGTTCATAAATTTCTTAAAGAAACTTAATTTATTGTAACTTATTCCTAATCCCTGTTTGGCATGGTATCTTTGGATGTTCAGAGACGTTAATTTATGATTTATTAACACCAAACACGCCTAACTTTGTGTAAAAAAAAAGTTAATTTTTTTTCGCGGCGTTTATGCTCCATGTAGGAGTGTTACCAGGCTAATCAGCTTTGAATATTCACCACGGTCATTCGCGACGAAATAATTACCATGGCAGCCGATTTTTTTAAGTTCGTCTATTTCGTCCGTCTCCCATTGTAGTCGTGGTCTACCTCGCGGTCGCCCACTCCCATGGGGTACTAACCTACATATTTTTAATCATTCCAGACTGTGAATCGGCTCGTAGAACATGCCCATACTAAAAAATCCTGTTGGAACGGTTACAACCTATTATATCAGAACCCTCAAGAAGGTCTTTGATCTCAAAGTTATATCGGGTTCTGTACTCTCCATCGTCAATCTTAAGTGGACCAAAAATTTAGCATAGGATCTTACGCTCAAATACAGATAAATGCAATACGTCATTTTGTGTAAGTGTTCACTTTTGGGACCCATACATCACAACTGGTCTAATCAATGTCTTGTATAACTTGAGCTTGGTGTAAGTTGATACATACGGTGATCCAAGAAGAGGTTTAATTGAGTAGAAAATTCGATTACCTGCAGCAATTTGAGCTTATATATCTGTAAGTATGCTGTTGTTTGAGTCAAGCATTGATCCCAAATGTTTAAAAGATTCAACTCCCTCAATTCGTTCATCGCCGCACATCAAATCTTTATTCTCAGCCTCTCTTGAAATATTCATATGTTTGGTTTTATCGTAGTTAATTTGCAGACCAATTTTTCTAGCACCACTCTCAAGTGACTTGAAAGTCTCACTCATAACAGCTTCACTTCGGCGGAGGATGACAACATCATTAGCGTCAGCGATTATCTGTACTGAGTTTATTGACAAGATATTGTTGTAAGTCGGTGGTTTCTTTTGACGGCACACATATTCCAAGGCTAAATTAAAATGTATAGGAGAGATAGCATCACCTTGTCTTAAACCGGAGTCGACTTTAAAAAACTTTGATATTTCGTTCTCTACTCGTACGCAGCATTGGGAGTTCTGTACTGTCATTTTGCATAGTGCTACCAGTTTACCAGAGGTTCCCATTGACACCAGAGCAGACCATAGAGTCTTTCGTTCGAGAGAGTCGTAGGCCTGCCTGAAATCAAAGAACCGATGGTGCACAGGTATGTTGAACTCTCGGCACTTTGCCAAAATCATCCTTATTGAGAAAAGTGCATCGGTGGTACCTCGGCTCCACCGAAAGCCACACTGATATTCTCCAAACAGTTGTTCAGCAAAAGGGTTGATTTTGGCTAGCAAAATATAGGAAAAGATGTTATATGCTATGCAGAGGAGAGCGATTCCTCTGTAGTTTGCACCTTGTAGGCGATTACTTTTTTTATGGAGTGGTATCAGTATAGCTAGGTTCCAGCCCTGTGGTATGGTTTCAGTCCTCCATATCACTTAAACAAACAGTGAACGTTCACTCAGCCCCCCCCCCCCCATTTTCAAATGAAGATTTCTGCTTAGGGAGTTGAGCTCAAAATTCTTGCGTTTTTTGAAAGCTGCTAAATAGCTCCTAATTCTGAGCTAAAATTTTTTTATTTTTGCGTGGGGGGGCCAGCTGAACAGAGGTTTCGGTTATGTGTATTCTGTGTTTCAATTGTCATTCATTTGTTAATGTTATTATATTTTTTATTCAGTCTCCTACTAAATGTTATATGAGTTGGATGTGTCGATTTTGAGTTTCGTTATTTTTTTAATTTATATTTTGAATGATTTTAGTTTTTTAACCGACTTCAAAAAAGAGGAGATTTTGTGTTTCATTGTGGTTTTTTTATGTATGTTGACAGATTTCTCAAAAACGGCTCGTTTGATTTGGATGATTTAAATCGTATTCTTTTTGAGTTGATTTCGAGAGGGTCCCATAATTTTTTATGATGTGAAAAATGCCGTTTTCAAAAAATTGGAAAAACCCATATTTTTATGTATTTTAGGCGATTTAATCAAAACATCTTAATCTGTTTGCATAGTTTGAGTTGGTGGAGTCCGGTGGTCGTATATAATTTTCTATAAGTTTTTTTTAAAAGTTTATTTTTAAATAAAAATATTTGTGCTTATTAAATTTGTTTTGTTAAATAAAAAAATGAGTGTGTGTAATATTTGCACGCGGTTGAATTAAATTTCTTTGGCTATTGTGGCATGTATTACTAAAAAGATTAAATATAAAATAAATATATCATATTGCCATATGTCAATTTGTCATAAATAAATATGTCATAAAATAAATATATCATAGAGTAGCATTTACAGCACGTGTAATAAAAAGCAATATTTATATAATGTATTACAAAGTCATTAAAGTTATTATCATAATTGAAATTGTAATTGTAAGACTTTGTAAAACATTATGTAAATATGGCTTTTTATTACACATTGTTGTAAATTATATTATCAACAAATGCTACTCCAAAATTCAATATGATATATTTATTTTATATTTAAAACTTTTAGTAATACCTGCCACAGTAGCCAAAGACGTTTTACTTCAACAGCGTGTAAAGATTACGCACTTCAATTTTTTAACGTATATTTTTAAGTTTTAGAGTTATTTTGAACAGAAGGTGCTTTTTTAAGAAATTTGATATACATTTTTCATTATAATCATACTTATTTCAAAAAATACGTATTCTAATCTAGCTAGACTTCGGACTCACATAAGTAATACTCAAATACAGCTATTTGTAAAGGGGGAGTTGTCAATATAAATATTGTTGGGAATTACTGAGGTTTTAAAGTTGATTTTCTATTTTGCTGCTTTGTTTTAATGCAAACGACTTGAACTAGTGGGTAGCGAAAATCCGAAATTCTACGTCCACGCCATGCTACCTGGGTAACGCTAACAGAATTAGGTTGGTGTAGTTGAGAGGGGCAGAGTAAATACTGCTTATACTCAATGATTCTGCACCATGGCGAGTCATTGGCGCCATAAAACCAATGCAACTCAAGCGTCTGTTCTCCATGTCAGGGGTGGCTTGGAGCGGGCGTCTGTCTTGCATCAAGCGGCTCGCTATATAAACATGTAAAAATGTTGTTTCTGGTGACCTTAAGATGCAGAACGAACCCATTCACGAAAATTCGGGTTGGGCGAAGGGCTAACACCCCATTTCTGTAAAAAAATTATTATCATGAATTCTGTACACAGGCCTCGGAATATCTCGGATCCATTATTGGAACGACCTCGGAAAGTGTACCCGGACTACGATTTAAAAATGGGAACCTGGAACGTTCTAAGCCTTAGAAGACCAGGAGATCTCCTAAAACTCACACAACAAGCCGAGAGCTACACACTGGATATACATAGTGGCATTACAAGAACTAAAATGGCCAGGTAGTGGAATCCATGAAACAGCGATACGATACACTCTTTATTATTGCTCTCATCAAAACGGAGGAAAACTTGGAGTTGGCTTTCTTATACACCGTTGCGTGAATCAGCATGTTATCGACTTCTGTCCAATTAATATGCGGTTAAGCACACTGAGAATCCGCATGCAAAAATTCAATGTAACAATCGTCAATGTTCATGCACCTACTGAAGATAAAGCAGGTGAAATTAAAGACCTGTTCTCCCTAGAACTCGAAGAAGTCATCAATAACATCCCGCGGTACGATATAAAAATTGTGGTAGGTGGCTTTAATGCTCAAATTGGTAGGATTGCAGAGCTTAAAACACATATCGGCCCTAACAGCTTGCACCATACCAGCAACAATAACGGTTTTCGCGCAGTCGAGCTGGCTATGATGTATGATCTAGTAATATCAAACACCTTCTTCCCTCACAAGAGAATTCACAAGGCAACGTGGAAATCAAATGACGGAAGAAGGGAAAATCAAATCGATCACGTCATGATCTCTAAGAGACACTCTGCAAGTATAACTGACGTTTGATCATACAGAGGTGCTGATATGGAAACCGATTATATGCTTGTCATCTTTAAGTACAAGTGCAAATTATCATCTACATTTAATAGACAAACAAAAAAGACCGTGCGCTGGAATGTCGAAGCATTGAAACATCCGGAAATGCTGAATAGATATCAGGAAATAATAACACAAAACATAGAAGAGCATGACATTTCTTCTGAGATGCCATTAAATATACAAGAAGAATGGCAAACGCTTCAATCAACCATTATAGCCACAGCACAAACTACAATCGAAAAACGACCAACGAAATCACACAACGAATGGTTTGACGACGAATGCCGCCAATCCGTTGAACATAAACAAAAACTGCGAGAAAAATGGTTAACAAGGAACACCCGCAGCTCCCAAGCTGATTATCTATGCGCCAGAAAAGCCTCAGCCAAACTTCTACGTAAAAAGAAACGCGAACACATGAAGAGCTGCATCGAAAACATCGACCAACATGCGGCCAACGGGAATTCAAAAGAGTGCTTTGCCAATGCACGGAATCTGACAAAAATTTTCCACGCAAGATCTACAGCCATCAAAAATGAGAATAATGAACTTACAAAAAGTGAAAAACAGCGCTGGCAGCGATGTGCTGGCAGTGTGGCGATCCCATTTTCAAAACCTACTGAATAGGACGAATGAAGTTCATCATATTCGAGCGATTGCTCCATCAACTGAGGAGATTTTTGTCCCCTACCCAGCAATAGAAGAAGTGGAAGCTGCCATTAAAAAACTAAAAAATGTCAAATCACCAGGTTTCGATGGTATTCCCGCAGAACTTTTGAAAAATGGAGGAGCAGCTCTGGTCTCACGTATATACGATCTGATTCTTGCAATCTGGGACCAAGAAAAACTACCTGCCGAATGAAAAATAGCCCTTATTGTTCCGCTACATAAGAAAGGTGACCGTCTAAAGTGTGCGAATTATCGTGGCATCACACCGTATAACACTGCATATAAAATACTAGCTAATGTCGTACTTGCTCGACTCATCCCGTTAGTCGAATCTATCATCGGTGACTATCAGTGTGGTTTTCGTCCCAACCGCTCAACCACAGATCAATGTTTTACCTTAATGATGATTCTGGAAAAATGTTGGGAGTATAACATCAGCATTCACCAGCTCTACGTTGATTTCAAGCAAGCATATGATGGTATCATCCGCGAAAACCTTTGGTCCGCACTCATATGCCTTGGTATCCCAGAGAAACTTGTTTCTCTATGCAAGCTCACAACATCGGGATCAAATTGTAGAATAGTAATCGAAGGGTCAGTTTCTGATCCTTTCGATATAACATCAGGTGTTCGGCAAGGTGATGCACTCGCGCCCGTGCTATTTAATTTGGGGCTGGAGTACGCGAATAATCAGAAAAAGCCGAATTGAGATACAAAACTGCATATATAACAAGTCAAGTTTTTGGCTGCGCAGATGATATTGTGCTTCTCGGTATTAGAACAAGCGATATTAGGGATAATCTCTCTCAGCTTGAAAGAAAGGCTATACGGCTTGGATTATGCATCAACACCGGCAAAACTAAAGTGTTAACAACATCTAAGAACATACCTCCTGGAAATCTAGATACTGGCGACTATGAAGTGGAACGTGTGGAAAACTTCAAATACCTCGGGTCTGTAATAACATCGTCAAATGACATGCAGGCAGATATCAAAGCACGTGTCTCTGCCGCAAACAGAGTTTTCTACGCATACTCAAAACTTTTGCGATCAAAACATCTTTCGCGGTCGTGTACACTTTACAAAGCATTAATCCGACCTGTGCTTACATTTGGAAGTGAAAGCTGGACACTGACTTCCTCCGATTGTAGAATTTTATCAACATTCGAGAGGAAAGTCATACGAACAATTTATGGTCCATGTAAAGTTGCTGAAAATCAGAATAGAATCCGAATGAATCATGAAATCAGACAGCTTCTTGGAGGCTGTGATGTAATCAAATTCATTAAATCCAACCGGATTAGATGGTTTGGTCATGTAGAAAGGGCTCCATTGGATAGAATGATAAAAAAGCGTCCCAACAACAACCAGCTGGTGTTCGTCGAAGAGGAAGACCTAGACAACGCTGGCGTGATGACATCATCCAAAACCTTCGTGATATAGGATGTCGAAGCTGGGGTCAACTGGTAATGGAACGAGATGATTGGAAGCTGATTGCACAGATGGGATGTAAACTCCATGGGATGTAAACGCCAGAGAGAGAGAGACTTGAACTATAGTGCTTACTAAAGGTCTTTCCATAAAAATGTTATGGAAGTTTTATCCGAAAAATACATCGCTTTTAAGTTATTTAACGTTGAATTTTTCGAAGCAAATCGTTAAAAAAATATTTCTCGTTTCATTTTGGACCTTAGATTATAAAATATACAGGATAAGCAATATTTTATATGTTTTGTTTATACACACTATAAAACTATAAAAAAATTGAAGCTGTTTTTTAAATTCAAATTTCGTATTGAAAATAATTTGCACAAAAGAAAAGGCTCCTGTAAAAATAAACACAAAAATACAGGGTCCCATACAGCATGGTTATCTCTTTCCGTTTATCGAAAAAAAATATAACTTTATTCTTCTATTGCCAGAAAGAAATAGCTACCAAACACTATATATTTTATTTTAATTTCATGCTAAATAAAAACAAAACCAAAAACAATTAATCGTCAAACAATGTCCATTTCACTTAAAATTAATTATTCTAAATGAAAACAAAACCAAGGCGTACATGATACAATTTTAGTTAGGATCAAATTTTCAGTTTTAATATTATCAGTTTTATTTTATTCTGAGAAAAATATAATAAAATTGGTAAGGTTGGTCATTTTCCGATCGATAAAAATGCTAAATACAAAATATATATCTATATAAGTCTGTTATTTCGTAAGCATATTTGGTCAACCAACCGAAAACCTCAATGATATTTAAATTTCTAGGTTACTGTGTTTTTCAATGCAAATACTATCACGTTAAATTCGCACACTACTTTATGTTAATAAAAGAAAGTTCAACTTAAAAAAATATTACTTATCCTGTGTATTTTATAATCTAAGTTTTGGACCTAGAACACTAATAAACAATCTGTTTTCATAAGTTTCATTTTTGTTGATTACAAATTTTTTGATAGAACATTATGTTTATGAGCTATTTGTGAAAAACGGTAAAAAAACATGCATTTTTCAACAAACAGTATAAGTTTTTAATCGCGAATAACTCGAAAAATATCGATCCATCGAAAAAATCTTATATAGCATTTTATACTTAAAATGTGTCAATTTATCTATTTTTGGGGTTATTTTGAGTGGAAAATATTACACCCTCAGAAGGGGTGGAATCTACCCCCAGGGTAAAAGCGCATATTAGCGCTATGCCACTTTTGATTATTGATCTCATCTTAATTATACTCAATATCTCTTAATTATACTCAACAAATTTCACGTCAATCGGTCAAGATTCAAAAAGTTCGGGGCGGAAAATGTGTCTGTTCGTAAAACTCAGCAAAGTCTATCATTAGTTATAAATCTATTATCATTAGTGATAAATCCATGCACATGTAATATATAATTAGACATAACACGTCCATATTTTGCTACTCTTATAACACCATATTTTTATGTTATAATTATATGAAATTGTCTATAAATTTCAACTTAACAATTCTTTTATTGCATAAATTTTGTTTATATTGTCTACACAATATAAATATTTAATTCGCACATTTTAATTAGTGATTAAAATTCCGGGATCCCGGGATTCGTGAAGCAAAAAATCCCGGGCTTGCAATCCCTAATTGTAATGTTTCTGATTTCAAAAAATATATAAAAACAAACACTTAAAAAATACCATCAAAATCGCACCTGTCCCTGAGGACTTAGAGGATTTTGACGCTAAATTGACACGACTTTTATTATTTATTTGGTTTTCTTTGTTCATTTGAATTATTTAAAGTAACAGAAAATTTTTTATTATTAACTGGTAATTACTTCGGTCTGAAAGACCGAAAGAAATTTTCGACGTTTTAGGACCTCCAGCAGCCGAATTCTGTAATTGTGAAGCGGTGAAGTGATAAGTTTTTTAATGAAAAGAAACGAAGAAATTTTTATTACTTCACCGCTTCACAGCTACAGAATTTGGCTGCTGATTCTAAAAAAGCAAAAAAATAAATTTATGGCCGGCCGTCACGCTGCAGGGAAAACCGCTGGAGGGATTTCAAAAATTTTTTTTTTCTAAAAATAGGTATACTCAAGGGACAGGTCCGAAAGGACGCTGTGTTCGATAACTGTACCGGAAGTGTGTCGAAAAAATCATTATGTGTGTCAAAAACAGCAAATTTTCATATTTTTGGCTTAAAAACGTTCATTTTAAGTGATTACGAGTAGGAACATTAAATTTGGAGAAATCTTGATGGTAGGGATTGGTATGTGAGATCAAAAACTAGATTATTGCATTATAAGTTTGTCAAAAAAATGTTGTCAAGTGTGTCAAAAGAAAGATTTTTATTTATTTTTTTACCTAGTGTTTTGGAAAAAAAAATAAAATTATTTGTTTGTTTGAAATGAAATTTATTATTATTATTATTGAGAATTATGGCATTATAAGTTTGTCAAAAAAATGTTGTCAAGTGTGTCAAAAGAAAGATTTTTATTTATTTTTTTACCCAATTTTTTGGAAAAAAATAAAATTGTGTGTTTGAAATGAAATTTTATTATTATTATAGAGAATTATGGCATTATAAGTTTGTCAAAAAAATAATGTCAAGTGTGTCAAAAAATGATTTCATTTATTTTTTTAGCCAATTTTTTGGAAAAAAAATGTAGCTGTTTTTATGACATAAATGTAATTTAAAATGAATTTGAGCATGGAAATTTTTGAATTTGTTATAGTTTTTGAAATATTTTTGGAATTTTGGAAAAAGTTTGTATTTTTGGTTTTGTAATAATTTTTGCAATAGTTTTAGAATTTCGGAGAAAGTTTTAATTTTTGATTTTGTAAGAATTTTTGGAATATTTTTAGAATTTTGAAAAATTTTAAATTTTTGATTTTATTATAATTTTTGGAATTTTGAAAAAATTTTCAATTGTTGGTTTTGTAATAATTTTTGCAATATTTTTAGAATTTTGGAAAAAGTTTGAATTTTTAAGAATTTTTGGAATATTATTGGAATTTAGAAAAAGTTTAAATATTTGATTTTATTCTAATTTTTTGAATATTTTTGGAATTTTGAAAAAGTTTGATTTTATTTAATTTAACAATATTTTTGGAATTTTGATTATAATTTTCCGGCAACGTATTGATGTTTCGTGTTAGTTTTGTAATAAATTTTTAAACAGAGATAAAAAATACTTGTACTTTAACAAAGAGTTATGTTTGATATACATCGCTGCCCAAAACTAAAAACCATGTCCTCATAAAAGTTTTTTGCCGAAAACTATATGAAAATCCTTAACCCAGACCGAAGTCTTGATATCTCAGAGCTGTGAGATTTGAGCCCCTCCATATTTTTTTATTATTATTATTGACCTTGGGTGAGAAATGTTACTTCTCATTAGAGCAATTGAGTAAATAAGGGCGATTTCTCAGGCTAGTAGTTAAACAAAATTATTATTTATATTAAGCTAAGTTGAGCTACCGTTCAACGTTTACGTTGATCTTAATCTTCAAGCTGTGGTTTTATTGACTATACACTAAAATATATATTTGAGCAACATTAGCTAATTTAAAATCGAACCGTTAACCATAAATAACGCAGATAAATTTCGCAATTGAAATTCAACTATTAATTTTGCCATTTCACGTAAAAATTATTATGTTCAGTTTTAAGTTCAATTAATCTGATATTTTTTAATTTTATTATAAAATTATTTTATTTGTTACTGAATAATAAGTTGAAAATCACTAAAACTGTAATATGTGTATCAATGAATGAATATGTATTTATATATGCTTTTTTCTTAAGATCAAGTCAACGGGAAATAAGACAAGACAAAAATATGAAAGTGATAAGCTTACCTTGACATTGAGAAGGAATATTATGTTAAATATTGATATAAATATTATAGTAATACTTTACTTGGCTAAGTGTGCGGTTACGTAAGATTTGCAATCAAGATTGACCTCAAATTGGTTCAATTTAGGAATATTGTTTATTGAAGGTTAATTGTTGACTGTTACTTTTTATGTCGTCGGGAAGCGATTTCGGTTGGACATAATCAGCAGTAATTTCCAAAGGACGATGATAACTCGAAAATATTTGTTTGCGAGGGTTAATTTTACAAAATTTCCGACATCTAATTGACTATTCAAAACACCCCCACGAAACTTCCAAAGAATGGCAACTGACTCACAATTCATAATAAAAATCAAAACGATTAATCGTAGTCTTTTCTTAAAGGTTACTGTTTATATATCGGATTAAACATTATAAAGAGACAAGTCAGGATTTCTTAATTATTTCTAAAAATCAAAAAAAAAATGCAATTCGCATATTGACATCAAATATACATACATATATGTATATGATTATTATTTCAAATAAATTGTTGACAAAAACAAATTATTTAAAAATAAAATAAAAATTACATAAGTGTATTGTTTATAAACTAAATGTCATAAACATTTTTATTTTTTTTTGTGAATATAACGTGGCACTGATAGAAATATCAAGAACACAATTGTTAACATTTCTTTGTAATTCAAAATAATCGCGTAAAAATATTTGGATACATATGAGAGACGACTGCATGAGATAATTATCAACATTGTTATTTTGATATATCACCATTTTGCGAAGGAACGACAGAGATTTTGTAACAATATGACATGGTTGTATATTTTAACATAAGTATGCTACTTCAAATTTTAGTAATCTTTGAAGAAGATATCATTTCTGCTGGGATTAAGGTTGGTGTTTTAAAACTGATTAAATAGTGAAACTATAATATATGAGTAATCTAAATAGTCAAAACATAATCAATGCTGTGTAAATTTATGGTTTTGATTTAGTGTTTTTTTACTAATGTAAAAATTTAGATATTTTTATTATCTTTGTATAAGAGGTAAAATATAAAGGCAAGAAGTTTTTTATATGATTTCTGATAACAATATGATTTGTTTGTTTGTTATACAATAATAAGTATTTAACCGTTCAACTTTATATGCTAGATAGGCAACCTATTCTTATCTGATCGTAATCAAATCTTCGTATGGATAGAGATAGAGAATTGAGCTGTCGATGGAGAATCGAAACACAACCCTGATGATGGAAACCCGAGGATTCAGGGGCGCACAAGGAAAAAATGTTAGAGGGGCTCCAAAGATTTTTTTTTTTTAAGAAAAGTGTTATGTTATAGGAACTGCAATCTGTGTCACAACCACACATAGATACCTTCTAAGACCTAGGTTCCACAACAACATGTGTTCTGAGGTGTTACCGCACGCTTTTTTTAAACTTTTGTATTGGATTGAACGTCCTCGAGACTATTGATTCGTGCAAAGCATTCCATTTGATCTGGAAACAATCAATAGCTCTGTTTAGGATTAATGGTACTGTAAAAACTTTGTTTCTGACGATACAATGGCGACACCTCTGACATCCATTTTGCAATTCTAGATGTACTAGCATGGATAGACTCACTCGATGTAAACATCTAATGTTCAAATGCACTGCCCAATGTTCAAAAATTTTAATTTTTACTTTTTAGCTAAGAGACGCACATTCAAATTGATTTTTAGCTCATTTAATGTGTATTCATGTTTTGTTTTAGGTAGATTTCATAGAAAAATTTATCTATTTTAAGTTTTATTTTTATTTTTTAATGTGTCATAAAAAAAACCATACGCCAAGTAAATTAATATATTATTATTTTATTTTATATTTATTTTCACTCAGATACAATATACCAACCTACCTAGGTGTTAAGGAAGGTTGGTTTACTATCTGAGTAAAATAAATAATAAACATTCCTGGCGAAAGTAGTGAATTGTTTTTGACAAATGTTCTTTCGTTGGTACAATTAAAAGTATTAGAACCTTTACGTCACATTTAAATTTAACCAACCAAAAGTTTTTTTTTACCCCCTCTACCCCGGTCCTCTAAACACACAGAAATATAATTATTGGAGACTTAGCTAAAGTTTTCATACAAAATTTAGCTAATTTCCTAACTCTGTGAATTTTTACAAATTTTCCTGTCAATCATTGTCGAAACGTATTGCGGGGAACGATCTGAATTTTGCACTTTTTTGACAATAACTCAAAAACTGGGCACCGCAAAATTATAAAAGAAATTTCAATGTGTTTTAAATTAGGTGCTCTATCAAATGAAACCCCACTCGCTTGGGTAAAAAAAAAGTTTTTTTTTACCCTCTCTACCAGCGTTGGTTAAAAACACTGTTTTTTTTAAAAAAAAACAAAAAAAACTGTTTTTTTGTTTAAAACGCGTTTTTTATTGTTTAAAACAGTTTTTTTTGTTTTTTTTGTGTTTTTTTTGTTTTTTTTGTGTTTTTTTGTTTTGAATATGTTTTATGCTACGAATATTCGTTTTTGTTGGGTTTAAATGAAAATATGTAATTGGAGTGAATCAACTCCAAAGAAATTAAGTATCCTAAATATTCTCAGATTATCAAAGATTTTCAAGATTTCCATGATTCTCTAGATTATCTGAAAATTTTTTAAAATTTTAATGACGTTTAAGGTGCTAAAAGGTTTCTTAAGATTATCAAATGTATTAAAAACGGTAAAACACGACTGTGCACAACAGTTATATTGAATAGCAAATAAGCAGCATTGCAATATTTAAAAAAAAACAATTTTTGTTTAAAACATTGTTTTTTTTAAAAAAAACAATTTGTTTTAAACACTGTTTTAAACAGTGTTTAAAACAAAAGTGTTTAAAACAAACCAACTCTGCTCTCTACCCAGGTCCTCTAAACACACAGAAATATAATTATTGGAGACTTCGCTATAGTTTTCATACAAAATTTAGCAAATTTTCTAACTCTGTGAATTTTTACAAATTTTTCTGTCAAACAGTGTCGAAACGTATGGGGGGGGGGAACTGTCTGAATTTTGCACTTTTTTGACAATAACTCAAAAACTGAGCACCGCAAAATTCTAAAAAAAATTGCAATGTGTTCTAAATTAGGTGCTCTATCAAATGACACCCCACTCGCTTGGGTAAAAAAAAGTTTTTATTTACCCCCTCTACCCCGGTCCTCTAAACATACAGAAATATAATTATTGGAGACTTCGCTATAGTTTTCGTACAAAATTTAGCAAATTTCCTAACTCTGTGAATTTTTACAAAATTTTCTGTCTATCAGTGTCGAAACGTAGGGGGGGGGAGTACGGTCTACATTCGCACTTTTTTTACTATAACCCAAAAACTGGGCATCGCAAAATTCTAAAAAAAGTTGCTTTGTTTTTAAATTAAGTGCTCTTTCAAATGACACCCCACTTGACCACATTTTAAATAGTGTTTTTACCCCTCCTCATTTCTACCTTCTTAATAAATCTAAGTATGAGAATATGACACTTTTTTATATTGTTTATTAAAAACGTACTAATTTTTCTATCATTCCAAGTACATTTGAAAATTTTCGATCAGATAGGTTCGGAGCTAATCGAGGTAAGAAAACGCGAAAAAAACGTCATCATTCAAAATTATACAAAAAATGGTAAGGTGTAAAATTCCAAAATAAATTTTTATGGAATATTGAAATAAAGCCCATTCATATGACACCCTACTTGAATCTATAAAAAAATGTATTTTCTCAAAGGTCTCACATCTCAGCCCTGTAAACCAAACGAAAACCACTTTAGTTTTATTTGTATCCGTCATTTCATGTTGACAGATTAGTTTTATACGCATGCCAAATTTCAAGTCCATAGCATTTATAGTTTACGAGATAATCGATATAATGTGAAAAACACGTTTTACTCTCACCAATAGTGTTCCGTATAAAAAACGGAACCCTAAAAACATTAAAGAAAGCAGTAGTATCCCAACAAACATAAATTCAGATATACGAGAAAAAGTAAAACAAAAAATTTAACCGGAAGTGACAAACCGGAAGTTAGGATGCAGAACTGTTGTGAACCGTACTAAATGTGTATGTACCAAGATTCATCCATTTCGATTGTCAGGTACAGAAGTTATTGAGCTTCCAAAATAACAGGTGCTCGGAGGACCCCCTACCACTTTGATCACTTTCCTTGCCATACATATTTGCATCTTTTTGAGAAGTGTCATCAAAATTACTTAACGAACGAATGTTGTATGCTTCCAACAAACATTGAAACAATAAACAGGTGTTCGGGAGGACCCCCCACCACTTATCTCAATATTTTCCAAGAGCTAATCAATTCCTTGTCGTTAAAATCTTCATCTTTTTCCAAAGTGTCATTTAAATTGATTAATGAATGAAGTCTGTATGCTCCCAGCAATCTTTAAAAACAATGTGTGAAAAGTCAGCAGTTGTATGGTAGACCCCCGCCACTTTGATCAATGTGTTCCAAAAGATGATAATTATCTTCTTACACTAATTGGAACCTTATCCATGAGTTTCATCATAATCATTTCATTATTGCAGGCTGTAGTGTGCATAAAGAAAATGAAAAAACTTCAAAAATGTACAAAAAAAAAATTTTTACCGGGAGTAAAAACCGGAAGTTGGGATGCAGAACTGTTGTAAACCGTACTAAATGCTCATGTACCAAGTTTCATCCAATTCGATTATCAGGTACAGATGTTATTGAGCTTTAAAAAAAACAGGTGTATGGGGCACCCCTCACCACTTTGTTCACTATCGCTCAAAAACTAATCAGTTCCTTGCCATACATGTTTGCATCTTTTTTCAAAGTGTCATTAAAATTCGTTCACGAACGAATGCTGTGTGCTCCCAACAAACATTGAAAAAAGTGTGACACATTAAACAGGTGTTCGGGAGGACCCCCACCACTTATTCCAATATTATCCAAGAACTAATCAGTTTTTTGTTACTAAAGTATCAATCTTTTTTCAATTAAAATAAATTAATGAATGAAGTCTGTATGCTCCCAACAAACTTTAAAAACAAAGTGTGAAAAGTCAGCAGTTGTATGGTAGACCCCCGCCACTTTGATCAATGTGTCCCAAAAGATGGTAATTATCTTCTCTCACACTAATTGAACCCTTTTCAATAAGTTTCATCATAATCACTTCATTATTGTAGGCTGTAGTGTGCATAAACACACTGAAAAAACTTTAAAAAAGTAAAAAAATAAATTTTTTACCGGAAGTTGGGATGCAGAACTATTGTGAACCGTACTAAATGCTCATGTACCAAGTTTCATCCAATTCAATTATCAGGTACAGAAGTTATAGAGCTTTCAAAAAAACAGGTGCTCCAGGGACCCCCACCACTTTGTTCACTATCCCTCAAAAACTAATCAGTTCCTTGTCATACATGTTTGCATCTTTTTCCGAAGTGTCATCAAAATTCATTCACGAATGAACGTTTTATGCTCCCAACAAACATAAAAACACTGTGGGAAAAACCACTTGTTGTATGGTGGACCAAACCCTTTATCCAATGTACCCCAAAAGCTGATTAAATCTTTCTTATATTATTTGAAAGCTTTTACCAACGGTTCATGAGAATCGATCGGTAATTGTAGGCTACAGAAGGGATAAACACTTGGAAAAAAAACGTTTTAACCGGAAATGACAAACCAGAAGTTGGTATGCAGAAATATTGGAAACTGTACTAAAACCTTATATACTAAGTTTCAATAAGATCATAGTCCGGGATCAGAAGTTATTCAAGATTTGAACTTAGAGGTGTTCGGGAGACCCCCGCCATTTTGTCCAAATTTGAAATGAATCCAGATCTTCCATTTTCAAGTGAACCTGTATCATATTCCAAAGATTCATCAAGATTCTATGCAGAAAGTCCACGCACCCACGCACATGCAGACGTACACCAAAATTGTTATTGGCTATTTAGATAGAGGATGGTCCAAAACAAAAGAAAAACAAAATTTGGGATATGTAAGATTTTTTTTTTCACGATAGATTGCATTACTTCACACAATTTAAAATTGTGGTGAATTAAAAATAATTCGTTACAGCAAACTTACAGCGGGATATTGTAGAACACGAAATTTTAAAGGAGGGAAACATAAATCGAATCGACAGCTGCTATCCGGGGGGAATGGAGTGGGTTTTTAGGGGTTGAAAACAGTTTTTCGTGATTTCTGGGTAAAGCGTGCATCCTATCAAAAAGAGTTATATGGAAAAGTTGTAGGGAATAAAAAGATGCATGCACAATTTTTACCCTAACCTCAACTTTTCGAAAAAAAAACCAAACAAACGATTTTTCCTTTTTTCTTTTTCTCTTTGACAAAAACAATTTTATGGAGCTCAAACGTTAGCGAAAGATACTTCAATTTATTGCAAAAAGGCAGTAATATTTTCGGAGGGAAATATTTACAGATTAAATAAGCTTACTTGAAAACTTATTTGATCGCTAATTTGTCATATATCCGAACTGATCAGCTAGAGTTCTGATTATTTTTCATTCATATATTTAAAAAGAAAAATTAAAAATTATATGCTAGCATTTCTCATTACCACTTTTTGATATCATTGCTTCTACGTCAACAAAATGTCTACGCAAAAACTTTATTTATAAGCGTAGCGAAGCACGCCGGGCCCTCCTAGTATAAAAAAATAAAATAAAGTTTTAAGTTTTAAATTTCATTTCGTTTTTGTATGTATGTAAACTTATAATGCATATGGATATAAAAAGTTTTTCGTATGTAATAACTTTTTTATTTATGATCCGAAAAATCCCAAAAATCTTTAAAACCTAAGTTACAGTAATATCAGTCAGCAGTGAAAATTTGAAATGAATCAAAATTCGAATAAAAAAGCCTTAGTCTCCAGAAAGTTTTTTTTTAACGTACTAATATATAAGATAATAAAAAAAACAAAGAAAAATAATACAAACTCACATACCATTATCACGTCAAATCAATTCTATCTTCATCTGACAAATTTAACAAATACATGAATTTTAAAATATGTATAAGGAAATATTTTATTCAAACAAATTAGGCTTTTAAATTTATATGTTTGGCATGACAAAAACGACAACTCATATCCAAAGCACCACAAACATACGAATCAAAGTTACCTGGAATGACATATAAAGCACACTTGAGCGAATCTCTCAAAATTACTAAGGGAATTTCTATTTCATTATTCACTACATTCAATTCTAAATCATCATGCATTTCTTCATTCACAACATTCATTCACAACATTACCATTTATTTCATCTATCATAAAAAAACAAACAACTCTAACTCTTCGAATACGATAAACTTTAAGAATTAAATTTCATTTCGTTTTTGTATGTATGTAAACTTATAATGCATATGTATATAAAAAGTTTTCCGTGTATAATAACTTTTTTATTTATGATCCGAAAAATCCCAAAAATCTTTACGATCTCAAACTATCATACCAAACACACACATTACAAAATTGTGGCTGAAAAAAAAACACAACAATCAATAATCAATTTTTTATCCTCTTTCATTCACAAACAATATATATCTAACTAAATATTCAACGTATTAATATATATTAGATAAAACAACAAAGGAAAATAACGTCTAAACTTTCCTAGATGAATGCGTAAACTGAAAAGAAAATATAAAATACTATAAACAAAGAAAAGATTTGGACGGTTCCATTTGATCCATTTGATTTGATTTGAGGGGAGGCAGTTGAATTTAAAAATACATTATAATTCATCTATAACTTTTTTATATATGATCCGAAAAATCCCAAAAATCTCTCAAATCTAGGTTACACTAATATCAGCTAGCAGTGAAAATTTGGAATAAGTGAAAATTCGAATAAAAAAGCCTTAGGCTGTACAAAGTACAAAGTTAGCGTATTAATATATAAGATAAATGGTAAAAAAAAGGTATACTGCTAAGGAAAAAATGGCGGGAAAATTGAAAAAACCGAAAAAATCGCTTGTTTTGTAGTAATATGCATATTTATTGTTGAATAATCGTTATTAATCAATAAAATCATTTAAATTTTTTATGATTACGTTAACGACGATCATTTCGAAAAACATTTATGAATAATTATATACTTACTTTTTTATAACAAGTGAAATAGAATATTTAAAATAATATTTAAAATAATACTTTCGTTACTTTTAGTTTATTTAAGTAACAAAAAAGTAAATTTTATTCTTCAAACATGGCGATCTCAAAAAGTACCTTTTTCTTTTCTTTTATGTTTTTTATATTTTACAGATTTGTTATTTACTCAAAACATACCTAAGGACAATCGTTATTTTTGGTTTTTGAGAAAAAGACATTTGAATATAATTTGATTTTTTTTGTACTCTGTGCCATACACTAAAACCAAGTTTACTGATTCTATTAAACTTTTTTTGGTTTAAGAAGGTACTAAATGAGGCTTAAAGAAGGAACTAAATGAGGTTTTTTGGGGTTTTTTAAGGGTTTAATCTTTTACCCAAAACATACTCAAATAACAGTCTGACGATTTGTTCAACCATCAATACCCGTTCGAATATTTGCTAGGAAAAATATGCCAGTTGCAGATTTTGCTGAAATTTACCAAATAGATAATGAATTTTCTTTTCAATTACAATAAAAAATTCATATTAAATTAAAACATATCATATATTAATATATTATAAAGTAAAATAAGTATTAAATATTTTAGAAAAATGAAAATTCTGCCAATCCGATGCACCTTTGAAATCAAATTGCTCAAAAACGGCTTTAGCAATTTTATCAAACTTAGTAGTATGTCTACACATAGTGACCAAAGCCGACATTTGTCGGTTTTGTCGATTTTGGACTTTGCGCTTTGAATTCCTTGTCGGTTTTGTGTTCCGTGTGACGTCAGAATCATGCGCGACACGCGGCGTGGAATGTATTGTAAATTTCTGGACGGCGGTGCTCGGGTCTCCGGCTTGATTGGTCACGCTGCGGCCGCATGGCAATTTTGTTAGAATTAAATGCTTAAACACATATTCTTAAAACCTATTTTGCTTAAACACATATTCTTAAAACCTATTTGATCGCCTCGAACTATATTTTTGAATTTGTTTTTGAATATTTGTTTTTGTAAGTTCTTATCAGCATACTAATATTTTGTCGTACTCCAAGAGTTAAAAAAATAAAGCTCAAATCGGTTATCAGGTTTTTTCGTCACGTTCTTGTTATCTGTACAAGAATTGTAATTGTTTTAAAATTGTTCCACTTATCACTTAGTCAATACATTTGTGAAAATAATTGGATTAAAATAATTAGAAAACTTCAGCGGATATAAATAGAATAATATTTAGAATAGAATATATTTGTTCCATTTGTTTTTTATATTTGATTTTGTAAGTTCTTATCAACTTACTCGTTACTTGGAGTTCGTTTACTTATCAACTTACTCGTTACTCGTTACTTCTTATCAACTTACTCGGAGATAATATTTATATAAATTTAATTATTTGAATATTTGTTTTTGTACGTTCTTATCAGCATACTAATATTTTGTCGTACTCCAAGATTTGAAAGAATAAAACTCAAATCGGTTATCAGGTTTTCTCGTCACGTTCTTGTTATCTGTACAAGAATTGTAATTGTTTTGAAAATAATTGAATTAAAATAATTAGAAAACTTCAACGGATATAAATAGAATATTTGTTCCATTTGATTTTTGATTTTGTAAGTTCTTATCAACTTACTCGTTTACATAGCCTCTGGAGATAATATTTATATAAATTTAATTATTTTGTTTCATTATTAAACCTGTAGATTCTTGTCTACCCAATTTGCTAACTGCAATTCAATCACGGACCTCCGACATATATTAAAACATTTTTTTATAAGAAAAATTTTTAGATAGTTTTATTATGATTTTAAGGTTTAAAACAGAAGAAAAAATACTGGTTGCCAAATTTAATTTTCTAATACTATAAAAATACTGGTTGCCAAATTTAATTTTCCCCGACACCTTAATTTGGTTGGAGGAAAACGTGTTGGAGTTTATAGGTGATCCTACACGTTCCCTCGACTGCCTTTTTTGCTGGTTTTGTTGCTGTTCCTGTCCCAGCTGCTGTTCCAGCTGTTGAATTTTTAACAGCAGCTGGGTGATATGTGTGTTATCCTGAAACGATGACTCCCAATGCGACGTCTGTTTCACCGTAAACGGTATATAAAGCCTCTCGTCTTCGTTCCTCTCGCCGGTATGACCTTTTAACAATATTTATGATATATAATGAAAATTAAAACAAGTCAAAATATAGAAGTCAACCTTCATCTCCCGAACCTTCCTTCCATGGAAAACTTCTAACAACCGCAAAACTAATAAGAATATAAAAAAATACGAGCTTCATGTTTTCGACTGTGAAAGAAAATTTAAACTAAATTGATAAACAATTTAAAAAGTAATTTTTCTCCGATAGACAGCAAATATAAATTTTGCAGACTTATTTCAGTCAGCAAAGTGGCACTTTTCCTGCCTAGGCAGCAAAGCAAGTACTTTGCTGCCTAGGCAGCAAAATAATTAGACTTCATAGAAATAAACAGATATTGCGATTAAAAAAAAAATTTTTTTAATCGATTTTTTTTTCATTTTTAAAATTTTGCTTTATTTTTAAAGTAATAATTATTAAATTACATATCATTGTAATTAATCGGAGAAAAAATTATATGTTCAACTCGGCAGCAAGGTAGATTGACTGCCTTGGCTGAATTCCTAGCCTCGCTCGCTCGGCTATGAACTATCAGCCGCGGCAGTCAATCTACTACTTTGCTGCCTAGTTAAACAAATAACTATTCTGTTCAAATATTTTTTAATTTAAATCAAATTTCATACAAAAGAAAAATTAGAAAATTTAAACTAAATAGATAAACAATCTAATAGTGTATTTCCTACCTGCATAATAGCATAAAATAACATAAATTTCAGAAAATATCAATGTTTTTTATGAATAATAGGCAAAATTATGAGTTGAAAAGGGTAAAAATGTTACGTATGTCACAATGGAATGACCCTTATATAAATTTAATTATTTGAATTTTTGTTTTTTGTAAGTTCTTATTAGCTTACTCATATTTTGTCGTACTCCAAGAGTCAGAAAATGTTTAACACATATTCTTAAAACATATTTGATCGCTTCGAATTATATTTTTGAATTTGTTGTAGTTCATATCCGTTCACTGATTTTTCATTTAGAATTAAGTTTGTTTTTGTAAGTTCTTATATGCTTACTAATTAACACAGAAATTTGTGAAAATAATTGGGTTAAAATAATTAGAAAACTTCCGTGGATATAGATAGAATATTTGTCCCATTTGATTTTTGATTTTGTAAGTTTTTATCAACTTACTCATTTACATTTATATAAATTTAATTATTTGAATATTTGTTTTTGTAAGTTCTTATCAGCTTACACATATTTTGTCGTACTTTAAGAGTTTGAAAATTGTTACCTGTCTTGTTATCTGTACGAGAATTGAAATTGTTGGATAATTAAAATTGACCCACTAATCACTTAGTCAATTGAATATTTTTTCCAGTTGAATTTGTTTTCATAAGTTCTTATCAGCTTACTCATATGTCGAGCTTCAAAAGATAAAATTTCTGTTTGATTTTTCAAGTTTGAATTTTGGTTTTTAAACAATTTATCATGTTCAAATTTTAGGAAATGAAATTCAAATGTATTTCAAAATTAAAAATTATTACTAAATTTGTATAAAAAGAAATAGTGTGAAACACTGTTCGTGTATATATCAATAAAAAGATAAAAAAAACATTTTTGAAGTTATTTAAGGTTAAGTTCGGAAGTGATAAACGAATTACATAAACAAGTAAGAAAAAATTTCGAAATCGTGATTTCCTCAAACACTTTGTCAAATTTGACCAAACTAAAACAAATTTTGAAGATTGTATTCTTCTTTTCTTAGGGTAGCGAAATCTGAAATTTGACGTCCACGCCGCACAGTGGGATTTTTTGTGCAATAAGTAATTTTTTCGACACATAAAATTTAAAAATGTAATGATGCAGTTTTGTAAAAAATTGATTCAGTATGAAGAATCCATAGATTGTATCCCAAAAAAAGTTTATTTGTCTTTGAAATAATGAAGTAAAGTCACATGTAAATTTTGGTCCAAAATATTGAAAATTGTTTACGCACTTCTATAGTGTTTGTACGTAAGATAACTTTATTGCTCTAATTTAAATAGTGATTATTTTCAAATATAGCCTTTTCTGCGTATTTAAAAAAAAAATTATAAAGTTCGCTCATATGGTTTAAAAGATATGATAGAATAAAATTTGTTCTATAATGTGCCGTGATTGCAAACATCCTTGGAAGAAAAAAAAGGTTGCTCGGTCGTGCTAGGTGCTCCCGCTATAATAAAATGAAAGGTAAGACTCCATACTATCAATTAAAAAAAAAAAAGTTTAAATAATTAATAATCTTTTATAAAATCATAAAATTTATAAAATCATAAAATCATAAAATTTTGGGTTCTATGGGCGGTGGGTAGTGGGCGTGCCCAATTTTTATGAAACTTTATTTTATTCTTAATTGAGGTAATAAAAGGCTCTGGGCCAAATTTCAAAAACTTTGGGCATAAAAATAAATGTTGGGTTCTATGGGCGGTGGGTAGTGGGCGTGGCCAATTGATGAAACTTTATATTTTTCTTAATTGAGCTAACCAAAGGCTCAGAGCAAAATTTCAACATTCTACGAGCACTCCTTATAGTTTTTGCCAAACATTATATGAACAAATCCCACTGTGCGCCGTGCTGCCTGGGTAATGCTGACAGAATTAGGTTGGTGTATTGGAGACAAGCAGAGTAAAAACTGCTTAGTCAATGACGCTACATCACGGCGACTTGGCGCTCTACAACCAATGCGACTCAAGCGTCTGTTCTCCATGTCAGGGGCGGCTTGGAGCGGGCGTCTGTCTTGAATCAAGCGGCTCGCTATATAAACGCTTAAAAAAGGTTGTTTCTGTTGACCTTAATATGCAGAACGGACCCATTCACGACAATTTGGGTTGGGCCTAAGGTTAACACCCTAACCCCGGAAAAAAAACTTAACATATTAGTTTTTTTTCCGGGGTTAGGGTGTTAACCTTAGGCCCAATTTGGTTATCAGAAAGAGAAAAACAGACCCGGAAACAACAACAGAATTTTACCTGGACGTGAAAAAGGACTAGACTACCGAATCGGAACGTGGAACGTGTGCAGCCTGAGCGCTCCTGATGCTCTTATAAGTCTAGAAACAGAGGCTGAGAGGTAAAGGATGGATATTATTGCTCTACAAGAAATTAGACAGCCGATAATCGGAAAAACAAGATTTGGATAGTCACTCTCTATACTGTAGTGGTCATCCTAGTCGAAGAGAATTTGGAACTGGCTTTCTTGTTGGTGCACGCATACAAGAAGCCGTGATGAAATTCATCCCGGTCAGTGAGAGGATCTGCTACCTACGTGTACGCGGTACATATAACAATATTTCTCTTATTGCCGTGCATGCACCAACTGAAGCTAAGACCGTCGACGAGAAGGATAATTTCTACATAGCACTGGAAGAGGTTATGAAACTAACACCAACACGCGACTTCATTATGGTTCTTGGTGACTTTAATGGACAGGTTGGAAGAGATATCTCTTATGGAAATGTGGTGGGTCCCAACAACTTGCATTTGAATTCGAATGATAATGGTGAGAGAATGACTGAGTTTGCACTATCAAATAATTTGAGAATCGCCAGTACGTTCTTTCCGCATCGATCGATTCATAAACAGACTTGGGTCTCACCGAATGGAAACACTCGAAATCAAATTAATCACGTTCTAGTAACAACACGTTTCTTTTCGAGCGTTCTGGATGTGCGATCCTTTAGAGGTGCATACATTGGAAGTGACCACTTCCTTGTATGTGCAACGATAAGATTCCACTTTCCAAATCCAGGCATTCCAAAATTCAATCAACGGAAACGTTTTAACATCTCATCATTAAAGAATGCTGAAACAGAAGAGAGATATCAAATCCATATTGCCGAAACATTGGAGAAATCAGAAACCATTAATGGAGACGTCGATAAGTCATGGTATTTGCTCAAAGATGCTGTTTTAAGCGCTGCTGAGGAAATACTTGGACGACCAGAGAACCACTCCCAGAAGCCATGGATGGATCAAGCATGCCTTGATGCTATTCAATACAAAAAAGATTGCTATCTGAAGTGTCTACAAGGACGCAACACCAGGTCCACGAAGGAGAACTATAAACTGGCAAGACAAACCGTTACAAAGCTATGTAGACGAACGAAGAGAGAATGGTGGAAGAGACAGTGTGAGGAGATTGAAAGCTTCAATAAGGAACATAAATCGCGTAACTTCTTTCAACAGGTTAAAACCTTAAAGAAGGGCCCTCAAACTAGATCGACTGCTATTCAAAACGAACATGGGGAGCTACAAGTAGACCTTAAAAATATTTTAGATACTTGGGCCGCTTATTTTGAGAATCTACTCAACTTAAGTGACCTGCAGCAACAAGTCGGGCGACGAGCAAAGCTTATTCGTGCGTCAAAGGTACATGTAGACGAACCAACCAAAGAGGAATTCGAAGCGGCGCTGTCTAAATTAAAACGCAATAAAGCACCTGGTATCGACGATATAACATCCGAAATGATTGTACATGGTGGCGAAACTCTATCCTTAAGATTGTTTGAACTTGTTCAAATGATCTAAAGGTCTGAAACCATGCCACAGGACTGGAACACAGCTATGCTGATACCAATCCATAAAAAAGGTAATCGCCTACAATGTGCAAACTACAGAGGAATCGCTCTCCTTTGCACAGCATATAAAATCTTTTCTTACATTTTGCTATCCAAAATCAATCCTTTTGCTGAACAACTGTTTGGAGAATATCAGTGTGGTTTCCGGCGGGGCCGAGGTACTACCGATGCACTTTTCTCGATAAGGATGATTTTGGAAAAGTGTCGAGAGTTCAACATACCTGTGCACCAACTTTTCATTGATTTCAGGCAGGCCTACGACTCTCTCGAACGAGAGACTCTATGGTCTGCTCTGGTGTCAATGGTAATTTCCTGGTAAGCTGGTATCACTATGCAAAATGACAGTACTGAACTCTCAATGCTGTGTACAAGTAGAGAACGAAATATCAAAGTTTTTTAAAGTCGACTTCGGTTTAAGACAAGGTGATGCTATCTCTCCTATATTTTTTAATCTCGCCTTGGAATATGTGTGCCGTCAAAAGAAACTACCGACTAATAACAATATCTTGTCAATAAACTCAGTACAGATGATTGCTTACGCTGATGATGTTGTCATCCTCGGCCGAAGTGAAGCTGTTATGAGTGAGACTTTCAAGTCGCTTGAGAGTGGTGCTAGAAAATTGGTCTGCAAATTAACTACAATAAAACCAAACATATGAATGTTTCAAGGGAGGCTGAGAAGAAAGATTTGATGTGCGGCGATGAACGAATTGAGGGAGTTGAATCTTTTAAATACTTGGGATCAATGCTTGACTCAAACAACAGCATACTTACAGATATAAAAGCTCAAATCGCTGCAGGTAATCGAACTTTCTACTCAATTAAACCTCTCCTTGGATCACCGTATGTATCAACTAACACCAAGCTCAAGTTATACAAGACATTGATTAGACCGGTTGTGATGTATGGGTCACAAACGTGGACCCTTACACAAAATGACGAATCGCATTTATCTGTATTTGAGCGTAAGATCCTACGCTACATTTTTGGTCCAATTAAGACAGACGATGGAGAGTATAGAACCCGGTATAACTTTGAGATCAGAGACCTTCTTGAGGGTCCTGATATAATAGGTTGTATCCGTTCTAATAGGATTGCTTGGTTTAGGCATGTTCTACGAGCCGATTCACAGTCTGGAATGATTAGAAAAATGTACGCTAGTACCCCAGGGAGTGGGCGACCGCGAGGTAGACCACGACTACAATGGGAGACTGACGTAATAAACGACCTTAAAAAATTCGGCTGCCATGGTAATTATGTCGCTGTTGCGAATGACCGTGGTGAATATTCAAAGCTGATCAACCTGGCAACGCTCCTACGATGAACGCCTTAAAAAAAAAAAAAAAAAAAAAAAAAAAAAAAAATTCTTCTTTTCTTAATTGATTTATTACTTAAATGTTATTTTTTGTTATTTTTTAATAACTTGATAAATTGGTATTAATTTCAACCATCAATATCATTTGTTATTTGTGCGAATATAACTGCTATGAATTCGGATAGTAATTTAAAACGAAATCTGGTGTTGGTGAATTTAATTTCTGAAATAATTTCGCAAGAATTTATTAGTGCGCGTAAATATGGTGTTTGTCTTCCAGCTAACTTAATACTGTGGACAACATTAAAAAAATATAACTTAGAATCTAAATTAGTTGTTGGACAACTTCACTACAAAAAATACAATACTGTTATTAATATCGGCGTACACTTTTGGAATGAGTTTAATAATAAGTTAGTAGATCCAACACAAAAAGTTACCGAATTTTACAATGGAGAAACTGAAAAGGGTATTTACACCTATTTGGCTAATCAACAGCAGCCGTCCAATATGGAGGACCAACTCATGCTTAAAAATTTCAACCAGTGTTTAGAAGACAATTCAAATATTTACTGGAATATTGCACCAAAATGTTTAAAAGAGCTAAAACATAAAATTGAGTGCTGAATAAAAGATGTGATTGGAAAAAATATTTTTTCTATTTTGCGTCTAAAATAAAGTCATTTCGATACCCAAATGCGTATCGAAATGGCTTTCATTACGATACGCAAAGTTTTGTCTTGCAAGGTTGGTCACATTGGTCATACAAACGTCAGTGAACATTAAAACGAATAATTATGTAAATAATATTAATAAGAATATCTAAATTAGTGTTAAATATTTTATTTAATTAAAATAAATAGTAATAATAAAAAAATTTCAATTTGACTATTTCTTAATAAAATACACATTTTTTTAAATTAAATATTTTTAAAGACAAAAAATGCAAAATAGAAAAAATAGTATAAAAAACTCGTTTCATAAGACGTTTTATCGCACTTATCCTTTGGAAAACTCCCCGCTGCGCGGGTCGTTTTCTAAACAGATTGCGTGCGATAAAATCGTCGATTATGAAACTAGTTTCTTAATATACTATAAAAGAACGACATGATTCAAATAAAAAATAAAATTTTTAAATGTTTTAATAATAATTATTATTTAATTTTAGTTTCAAATAAAAATTAAAATGAAAATCGGTGAAAACACATTTTTAATTGAAGAAGTGTTGAACTCCAAACCAAATATCCTTTTAAGCTTTAATATGATTAGGGAAAAGCGTGATTAAGATTTTATTTGGTTCTAATCGATTCGCCGGTCGTCACCGTTGGTGTTGTTGTTGTTGTTGTTTTTGTTGTTGTTGTTGTTGTTGTTGTTGTTGTTGTTGTTGTTGTTGTTGTTGTTGTTGTTGTTGTTGCTGTTGTTGTTGTTGTTGTTGTTGTTGTTGTTGTTGTTGTTGTTGTTGTTGTTGTTGTTATTGTTGTTGTTGTTGTTGTTGGACTTGTTGTTTGTGTTGTTGTTGTTGTTGTTGTTGTTGTTGTTGTTGTTGTTGTTGTTGTTGTTGTTGTTGTTGCCGCAAATTTTTATTCTTTGAAATTGTAAAACAAAGCCGGATACACTATCTATTGCATTTTTCTTTTACATGAAATTTGATTTAAATTAAAAAATATTTGAACTGAAATTACCTTTAAAATTGTTGAGCTTTTTTGTTTAAATTTTCTTTCACAATCGAAAAATGTAGTTCGTATTTCTTTACATTCTTATTAGTTTTGCGGCTGTTAGAAGTTTTCCCTGGATAATAACCCTCTTTATTTTTTTTATTTTCTGTAGGTTAGCACCATTTCAAAGGTGTGAAGCCTATGTTATGTGTAATTTAGCTCTGTAATAGTTTTCATAGGCTTAATTAATAGTTACGTAGGTCATGTAATGCATAATTAATCTGCGTACTTGTTTCACACACCTAACTCACATGGTCGCATTAAATTAGCTAGGTGTCAATATAAATTTACATATATAATATACATTTTCAATTTTTGTGACATTTAAAATGAAATATGAATTCGTTAGCATTGTTAAGTACAATTCTGTTATCTGTTCTGAATTCAGCTCTCACGCTACTCTTATCTTTTAATTTATTACAACTGTTTATGCCACTACAGCTTAAAAATTATTTAATTTTTGTTATCAGTTTTGAATTCAGAAATATAATATTTTGTGGGATTACATCTTAGTTGTGGCATTACATCTTAGAAAGCAAAATTGAATTCGGTTATCAGTTTTAGAATTCAGAAATAAAATCTTTGTGCCACTACATTTTAAAAAATATTTAATTTTTGTTATCAGTTTTGAATTCAGAAATATAATGTTTTGTGGGATTACATCTTAGTTGTGGTATTCGGTTATCAGTTTTTGAATTCAGAAATAAAATTGTTTCATTGATTGATTGATTTGTTTGAATTAAGTACGGTTTGAATTTTAAAGAATTATTTAAAAGATTACCAACCCATTAATTCTTACATTAATTTATGTATCCCCTAAAACTTAGCACCAATGATTGTAGATAATGATTAAATCAATTGCATTTTGGATTTGGACATTGCATTATTTATAATTATATATAATCATTGCATTTTGCATTTGGACTATAAATAGCTGTGTTTTTTTGTAATTCCATATAGAACAGAATTAAAATTTTCAATACGATTTGACAACTAATTAATTCTGTATTAATTCTACAGAACTATTTAGGTGTCAAATCGTATTGAAAATTTTAATTCTGTTCTATATAGAATTACAAAAAAACACAGCTATTATTAACATAAATTTTTATTCGCTGCACCATTCATCTAGTGTGGTGTCCAAAGATAGTTGAGAGGGATTATTTTCGAAATAATCCAACACATCCTTCCAAACCACCCGATCAGGGCAGTTAAGAAGATGAGTCTGTGATTAGAAAAAAATGTTGAATAGAAATATGTATTTATTTGAATATAAATTAAACAAATTACCTCATATTTTTCATTTGGAATGACATGGTAAAAATTATATTTATATGTCAAAACCTGTATACCCTGTATTGCTTGTCTTTACAGGTTTTAATGTGATGCCAAAAATTTCTGTTACGTTACTAGATGATTTACATTATACGGACATGTATATTTTTTTAACGTTCCTGCTGTTTGCTCCCGGCTGCTATTAAGTGATGCTGCAAACTTGAATTCACTGGTTGTTCGCTGCAACCAGCTGGTTGCACCCAAACAACAAAACAAAAACAAAATAATTAAACTAATTTTATTTTTTTCAAAATAAAACAATTTTTAATAGCTTACCATGGTTTTGTATTGCTGTTATTGCTGCTTGCCCTTTAGGTTGATTTACTTTTCCAGTTATGATTTCAACAATATAAATGTGTTGCAATTTATACAAATTTTCTTAACAGGGTAATGTGATAAGGAAATATTTCGATTTATTAATTAAAAATTATTACTAATAAAAATCAATATAAACGAAAATAATCTGTATAGGGTAATTGAACGGAAAAAGGATAATATTCCAAAATACGAAAAATTAACTGAGATAGCTATTTTGTACTTGAATGTCGACTTCGTTTAATGAGCGTATAAAGAATTATATTCCATTGAAACTACGTTTATAAATTTAGCCTTGAGTTTGCGCTGAGTGGAAAAAAGATAACATTCCACTCATTGTCGTACTAGCTAGGACGTTTGGTTTATTTTTATATTTTTGCAGTTGTCAGTTGTCATAAGTATTTCAAAAAAACAGCGAGAAAAAAATATAGAAAATATAGAAAATATAGAAAAAAAGGTAAAAAGTTCAGTATAAGCCAGTACGGACACTTGGTATATAAAAGTGAACTAAAAGGGTATGTGAAGGCCAGTGGCGTCATTTCACCAAAATCTTGGGGGGGGGGGGGGGGGGGGGGCGAGAATTTAAATGACATAAAAAGATTATTTTCGTAAAACATAACATACACATTTTTATACACACATATATTTAAGAGCATTTAAATGCATTGACTTAGAAATAAGAATAAAATGCTTTTGAGCTACATTGGTTACTCTTATAGCCGAAGAGAATGCCGCAAAGTTCTGCAAAATCCCTTCATTTGTTAAAAATAATTTCAAATTTAGTATCATCTCTGCATTGTTTAAGCATCAAAAAAGTAGTTTTAATTAAAGCGCTTGTGCTAGAAATTATTATATCTTTGCTTTGTAACTGTTCAGAGAGTGAATTTGTAAACGATAGCAGATCGTGCTGCATAGAAAAAAAAGGATGGTTTTTCAATACGATTTTTTAGCTCCTGGGCATCCCGGGTTTTAAAATTTATGAGTCACATAGTCCCAGGATCCATAAAACACCACAGGATTGCAATCCATACGTGACTTCTCTCATGTCGAATCGTTTTTTTGTTTGTTTGTTTTCCTTTATTTGTCTCAAAGAGAAAGAGTTATGTCTACCCTAAACTGACCAGAGCCAAATCGTTAAAATGTGGAACAAAATGCAAACATTCCTCCAAATACTAACTAATTAGAATTTCTATTGCGAGAAAGTGGAACGGTGAAAACGTGCTAACTAGATTGTGCATAAATTTACTATTTAATGCTTTCCTTTACTATTTGTTTACTATTTAATTCTTCAAAAAATTCGTTTATTTTAATTGGACATTCAACCGTTAGGAAATGTGCTTGCAGTGGTTCGTACATTTTCTAAATTATTTCTAGTGCTGACATTACCACCAGCCAGCGAGTTTCACTGTATCCAATAAGTTGGTTATGTTCGACATTACTTTTGCCGCAGAACTCCTTCAACGTCTTCAGTAAAGACAGTAAAATATCCAAATTTTTTTAACTCTGCCATTTAAATCAGCAGCATTTCTTATTGCATTATTTAGAATATGGGCTGCGAATCCACGTAATATACACTCTGGTTCAAATTCGAGTTTAGTTTGTTTTTATATTTTCACCCCTTGACGTGACGCAACTAAAATTGGTGTTCGTGTTATCAGCGCAAATTGCAACAAAATAACAACAAAACTTGTTTAAGCTACTGGAGCTGGTGGCTTATAGCAACGCTTTTTTATGTTTATCTGTATATGTCTTTTAATTCATAATGTCTACTGTTAATTTGCAAATTCACTCCGACTGGTAATACACTAAACTTTTACGTTATATTTTTATTTTTTTTTATAAAAGGATAGTCCAATTCAATATCGTATAAGAATTTACGTAAACGTTTTCTATCCGTCTTGATTTGCTGAAAAACTTTTTAAATATAATTTTAAAAATTAGTATAAATTTACCTTTTATAGTAGCTTAAAACTCAAAACAATTGAAACAATTTATTTTAATTTTACTAAATAATTAATATCTTTTCTGTATTCTGTAAGTATAAGAGGTATACAGTATACCTCTCGTTTTATCTTTTGCAAATCTATATCATTTATCAAGATTTTATGCTGTTTACTTTGTTTGTTCTTTATTGAGAAAAAAAATTAGAAATTAGAAAATAATAATTTTACTTTTGAGCTACCTAGTTAAAGTGTGTTTTAAACAGAGTTTGAAACGCTACCTATACCACTCCTTTACTTTGTTCTTTCAGAATGCGTAGCTTAAAAAAAATATAACACTCTCGCATACAGGAGTAAAAATAATAAAATATCATTCTTGCTACTAAATTGAAATAAATATTTTCTTTCAAATACTCAAAACATTTATTTTTGCGTCAAATTTGATGCTTTCCAGCGTAAAATGCTTCGAATGATTCGTTCAATTATTCATGTATTGTTAGAAAAATGAATATAAAGACGTAGAGTGACTAATTTTCTTCTTTTGCAAATCGAATGAAAGAACAGGAAAATGTAATCTGCTCCAAAGGAGTAAAATCGAAAAAACAAAAATTTTACTCTTACGAGTAAGAACGATATTCAAATTAAGAAGATTTTAATTTATGAATATTATTTCAAAGGATTGAAATGAGTGCTCGAATAAAGGAAAATTGTAAACTCTGATTCAAAAATTTAAATTTTTATGAATTTATACGCAAAACTGAGTCTTTTTAAGTAAAATATTTTGTATTTTGTTTTTCATAATATACTTTCGATGTCTCGTATATACACCGGGAGATGTTTCTATAAACAAAGTAACCTTTTCGCTGAGGTAGATCTGTTAGACATTAAAATATATGTAAATTATTGAAGAGAAATAACTGAGTTTAGTATTTCTAAGAAAATTATAGTTAGAACACTATTTAGTAAAAAAATATTGCACTGGTGTTTTCTCTCAATATGGTTAAATCAACATATACATAACATTATACAAACTGCAAGAAAAAACTGTGAAGCCATTGCTTTGACTAAGATATTGCGCAAATTGTACGTAGGTAGATATAAGGTTTTTTGATTATTTCGATAATGCGGGCAAATGTGGTGGAAATATTTGTTTCGTGGGACGCTTCGTGGGACAGATTTCTCCGTGGGACAACGCAATGAAATGTGTGACATTTTCACACAGCGTGGGAATTCTGGTCAGTTTACTACCCATAAACGTGCGTAAATTATTCATTGGATCCAAAACTGTACAATTATTGCGAGCTTCTTTTAAATCTATAAGAAAAACCTACCACAAAAAAATAATAGTTTCTCCCTCCCTGTGACTGTATAAAAAAAATGAACAAAGATTGACGTTTAGAATACGTTTTGGATTTTATTATAACCAATAGTCCCTGGGCCTTCACCTACATAATTTTGTGATTACCACATATTTTATACTTCGTGATGCGCCTGTCCTTGACGAGCCTTAAAACATTTGTTCTATGATTTTTCTCAAATCGGCCGCTTTTGCGTTCGGCAAGCTCCGATAAATGCCGATTGCCCGCGATCTTGTAAATTTGATACCACATTTATTTTTTTTGACTGTGGAGGTTGGAAATTTGTTTTAGAATACGAGGGTAAGCTTGTCCGACCAAAATGTGTTTGCTATTGTCGAGTCCGACAACTGACATTTTGGATGTTTGGGTTGTCGGACTAGACAATAGCGGACAAATTTTTGTCGGACAAGGTTACCCTTGTGTTCTAAATCAAATTTCCAACCCCCATAGTTAAAAAAAAACAAAAGTTTACAAGATCCCGGGCAATCGGCATTTTTCGGAGCTTGCCGAGAGCAAAAGCGGTCGATTTGAAAAAAATCGCAGAACAAATGTTTTCGGGCTCGTCAAGGACAGGTGCATCACGAAGTATAAAATATGTGGTAATCACAAAATTATGTAGGTGAAGGCCCAGGGACTACAACCAAACATATAATTTTTGCTATTTTATGAATTAAAAATTATAGTCCATATAGCGAAAAGAATTTGTCAGCAAGTTTTCATAACATACTTTGAAAATATTTACATAACTTTAATATTTGTTCGTGTCGTTAAAATATTGCTTGTCTATTATAAAACATTCACTATTATAAAATCACTGGAAATAACCCAATAAATTTAAATTACTCCCGTAATTATTTTCATTCATTTTATAAAAATTAGCACAAGTATCAAGAAAACTTTTTATATGTTATAGGATTTTACATTTTAGAATTTTTTTTAATTTATTGTTTTTAAAAAAGTCTTGTAAAGTTTGTACAATATGATATAGATAAAAAACAAGGCGAAACAGTCAGGGTTAAATACCCCCCAAATAAGTGGGGTATAATTAGGTTGTGTTCTCCTGCATGTACTTACTTTTAAGTTTATAAAAATTACCAATAACAATTGAAATTTGAATGTTAAATACTGCACTATAAACTCTCGAGGAACCCTATACTAATGAAATATTTTGTTTCCTCTGGTTCAGACACGAATATCTTATAAACAAAACACAATCGTTCTTCTAAAAGCGGTGATGCCGCGCACCTTCTAGTGCGATAGAATTTTGTCAAAATACGCACCCACGGCGATCGTGTTTTGTTTATAAAACTGATTCCATCAGAAGATTAGAAGCAATACGACCGCCTTTCGTATCGCGCTTTAGTCCTTGATACAAAGAACGATAACGGTTTGAATATTGCGGTGAACTGTACTAGTCGGGCCAAAATAATATGTAACGTAATAATTATATTATCAGATATATTTCAATTAATAGTATGCGATAAAATTGGTATATTAGTTAAGTAAATCTTCTAAAAACTAGACGAATTTACAAAATAACAGTGCATTGAAATTTTTATAGTGTATAATTCTATCACGATTGGATGGTTTTATTGAATCGATGTATTGATAGTATCAGATCCTTGGGGGGGGGCCAATGCCCCCCCAGCCCTACCCAATTGACGCCCCTGGTGAAGGCAAACCTTTATTGAAACCTTTATTGACGGTCTTCTAAGTTTAACTTTTAAGCTCAATAAAACAAAAGAAGTGCTGTTCCCGGAAGATAAAATCTATCAAGACAAAGTTGCAGTCAACCCCAAAAAGGTTCAGGACATATCAAAAGTCAGACAATACATCCCGCAAGAATATCAAGGATTCTATGATGAAATTTTGAACCTGCCCACTTCGAATGGAGCAACTAGTGATGATTATGATGGACATTAAGATTTTAGAAACCTATCAATTATTATTTTAATGTAACAACTTCAATTATTTTTAAAATGTATATTATATTTAAACTAAAATAAGACAGTACTTTAAAATACTTTTGTACTAAATAAAGCCTTTTATTAAGAATAAAATGAAGTTTTAAAATTATTTTAAGATCTTATTATTACAGTGAGTGGAAAACGAATAATATTCCAGCACTTTATAAGTTCTATATATACACCTATTTTCAAGCGAAAGTACTGTTGGTTTTTTGTAAATAAAATGGTACTAGGGGATCCGATTTTAAATCGGTTTCCAATTTTAAATAGCTCAATATTGGTGGAGTATTTTGGTATATAATCTGTGTTTTTATTCCAACTAAATCATTAAAAAAAATAATTTAAAGTTTGATAAAAGTTTTTCAATATAAAAAAATCAAAAAAAATCAGAAAATAATAGAATTTTTAATTTTATTTCATAAATAATTGACTAAATTGTTTAACAATATTTAATTATTTGATTAATTCATTATATTTAATTAATATTAATAATATAAAGTTAATATCTTATGTGACCGCCTTGTGCTGCAATCATTTCGCGCATTCTATTACTGTTACCTCATCATTACTGTGAAACAATTAGTGTTCACTCCTAACTTTGCCTTTGATCTCCGACCCGTCATTCTCAACAGTCAAACAATGGATTAATGAAAATATAGGCGATACACGGGATTTTGTGTTTGAATTAATTTTATCTTGTAATTTTAAATATTTAATTAATGTAGAAATTTGTATTTTCAGTCTCTCTCCAGAGATAAATCCTGTTGAGAATGTCGGGTCAGAGATCAAAGGCAAAGTTAGGAGTGAACACCAAGTGTTTCACAGTAATGATGAGGTCTGGGATGCCATTGTGAGAGCGCACAACATGATGAGAGGCGTTGATTGGCGCCAATATTTCATCAATTTGTTAAATTCAATGTCTAATAGAATGCGCGAAATGATTGCAGCACAAGGCGGTCACATAAGATATTAACTTTATTTGGTATTTTTTGTATTAAATTTCTAGAAATTACGATGTGTGAATTCATAGGATGAGAGAATATTTCGTCAACATCTAAGTCAACATTCTAATCAACATCCTAAGTCACGAGTGTAAAGTCATTATTGATTGTTGCCAATCAATGCGAAACTTAATATCTGACGTAAAGTCAATATGTTGTTATATTTTTGGTTAGGAAATATAGACAACATTAGGGGAGTTTTTAATTTCGAATTGGTTTTTGTGAACAATTAAGCTTAAGTACATATTGGAAATCACTTGAATTTTGCAATTCGAAATAACTTTTCATTTTCTCTAAAATTCCTTTAGAAAAAATTTTGTTGTGTTTCGTGTCAGGATTTGAACTACATTCATCAGTGACACATTGTTCAAATCCCGTGTGTCTTACACAACTTAGCCAAAGCGGCGACGACGAAACATATATTTTTTTTTTTTTTTAATTTTGATGTTCAGATAATTTCTAAATTGAAACTTCATCAATTTTCATATTTACTTAAATTGAATTTTGAACTCAACTGATTGATTGATTGTTGAAAAATTCAACTTAAGTAAATATGAAAAATGATGAAGTTTCAATTTAGAAATTATCTGAACATCAAAATATAAAAAAAAAAACAAATATGTTTCGTCGTCGCCGCTTTGGCTAAGTTGTGTAAGACACACGGGATTTGAACAATGTGTCTCTGATGAATGTAGTTCGAATCCTGACACGAAACACAACAAAATTTTTTCTAAAGGAATTTTAGAGAAAATGAAAAGTTATTTCGAATTGCAAAATTCAAGTGATTTCCAATATGTACTTAAGCTTAATTGTTCACAAAAACCAATCCGATATTAACTTTATGTTATATTAATATTAATTAAATATAATGAATTAATCAAATAATTAAATATTGTTAAGCAATTTAGTCAACTATTTATGAAATAAAATTAAAAATTCTATTATTTTCTGATTTTTTTGATTTTTTTATATTGAAAAACTTTTATCAAACTTTAAATTAATTTTTTAATGATTTAGTTGGGATAAAAACACAAGTTATATACCAAAATACTCCACTAATATTGAGCTTTATAAAATTGAAAACCGATTTAAAATCGGATCACTCAGTACCATTTTATTTACAAAAAACCAACAGTACTTTCGCTTGAAAATAGGTGTATATAAAGAAAAATTATCACGATACCATATTTTAGGAGGTTAAAGGTTGGATACAAATAAGTATTTTTTGTCTACATAAAATTAACATTCAAATAAAAATGAACGAAATAAAAAGTTTTTTTTAATTATCCGAAAATTGGGTGTTGAGGAATATTAACCTTTTTCTACTCAGCCGTTCAATTTGAAAGGTTATCTTATTTCATTTTTACGTTGGACGGTTCTTTTATCTACATTCATAAAAATTTATAGTGTACATGACATAAATTAAAATGAAGAAAAATATTGATTAATATTTACATTCTTAAAATCAATGAAAACTCTTTTCTTTAGGTCCATAAAATTTATCGGTCGAGATGCGACCAAATTGAACTAATTCGACTAAAATTCTAAAATTCTAAAAAGTAATGAATTTCAACGCATTGAAAAGCATTGTGACCGATGTCGAAGATGAGGGATTTCGCGTGGTCACCGATACGAAAAATTAAACGGCGTAAAGTTTTACAAATAGTTTCGGAACCTGAACCCAAAAAGTTTGGATTCACATATACTAAAAGAGTGTATTCTGACGAGTTCAAGACAGCCCCATTTGGTTATCAAATATAACAGGTTGTTGTAATATTAAGATATATTTTGATTTTTGAAAATATTTTAAATGATACATAATAGATTATTTTGTTTTATTTTTTGTTTTTTAATTTGTTTGATTGTTTTTTAACAGTTGTAATAAATTAAAAGATAACAGTAGCGTGAGAACTGAATTCAGAACAGATAACAGAATTGTACTTAACAATGCTAACGAATTCATATTTCATTTTAAATGTCACAAAAATTGAAAATGTATATTATATATGTAAATTTATATTGACACCTAGCTAATTTAATGCGACCATGTGAGTTAGGTGTGTGAAACAAGTACGCAGATTAATTATGCATTACATGACCTACGTAACTATTAATTAAGCCTATGAAAACTATTACAGAGCTAAATTACACATAACATAGGCTTCACACCTTTGAAATCTTTCTTTCCTTCTTTCCAGGGAAAACTTCTAACAGCCGCAAAATTAATAAGAATGTAAAGAAATACGAACTACATTTTTCGATTGCGAAAGAAAATTTAAACAAAATAGCTAAACAGTTTTAAAGGTAATTTCAGTTCAAATATTTTTTAATTTAAATCGAATTTCATGTAAAAGAAAAATGCAATAGATAGTGAATCCGGCTTTGTTTTACGATTTCAAAAAATAAGCAATTTGCGGCAACAACAACAACACCAACGGCGACGACCGGCGAATCGATTAGAACCAAATAAAAACTTAATCACACTTTCCCTTAATCATATTAAAGCTTCAAGGGATATTTGGTTTGGAGTTCAACACTTCTTCAATTAAAAATGTGTTTTCACCGATTTTCATTTTAATTTTTATTTGAAACTAAAATTAAATAATAATTATTATTAAAACATTTAAAAAATTTTATTTTTTATTTGAATCAAGTCGTTTTTTTAAATATTTTTTCCAATCACATCTTTTATTCAGCACTCAATTTTATGTTTTAGCTCTTTTAAACATTTTGGTGCAATATTCCAGTAAATATTTGAATTGTCTTCTAAACACTGGTTGAAATTTTTAAGCATGAGTTGGTCCTCCATATTGGACGGCTGCTGTTGATTAGCCAAATAGGTGTAAATACCCTTTTCAGTTTCTCCATTGTAAAATTCGGTAACTTTTTGTGTTGGATCTACTAACTTATTATTAAACTCATTCCAAAAGTGTACGCCGATATTAATAACAGTATTGTATTTTTTGTAGTGAAGTTGTCCAACAACTAATTCAGATTCTAAGTCATATTTTTTAAGAGTAAAACTAGGAATTTGCACATTGTTACATGGCGCACCCTTCAATTTTTCTACAAAATCTACCATAAAATTTAAATGTTATTTATAGTACAAGTTGTTTGATAATTTTTTATTTATAAATTGTATGTAAAACATGTTTCATATTTCTGTTCGTTCTTAGTTTTCTTATTTAAACTGATCTGACAGATCCAATTCAACAAGTACAGCGATCGCTTGAATCACTTGAAATTTGTTTTATTGAAATAATTACATATTACCTTACCTTACCAAGTCTCGATTCAAAATTTCAATTTTACACAATTCGTTAACAGTCGAAAGATATAATTTCGATCAACTTTACTTGTGAAAAAACAAAGACATTGGCTTGACTAGAATCAAAATCGGAGCATAAAGCTAGGAAACTGCGAAAAACATATATTTTGATAATTGAAAAGCGTATTTTTCCTAACTTCAACGTGAATTTTTCTACAGCGTCTCTCATCTCTGGAACGCCTTACCTTCATAGGTTTTTTTTTATAGCATTAATTCTCAAAATTTTAAATTTAGCGTGCATAAATTTCTTAAAGAAACTTAATTTATTAAAACTTAATCCCAATCCCTAGTTGGTAATCTTCGGCTATTCAGAGACTTTAATTAATAATTTATTATAATTAACACTAAACATGCCAGACTTAGAATAAAAAAATACTAAAGAGTTTTATCTTATTATTGTTCTCATTTATTTAATATTAATCACAATATTAAACACTCTGGAGATAAAGAAAACAATTTTTTAATGTCTATGAGTTTTCAAATATCTTTCCAATCAATTTCTTATATATCCTTCCAATTTTTAGCTATGCTAACACTATCAAGGATATTTCTAAAACTTTATTTGCATTGCATTGTTCTACTAATTTCAATTGCAATTGTATATCGTAAACAGTCCGCATGGGGGGATCAGTTTTTATTGTTTTGTAGATTTTTTTAAATTTTTGATCTACGGGTGTGACAACCCCGCGAACTCCAGTTCCTGCTATTGACATACGAATTAACGTGAGATATCACATACCACTGGCATTAGCAGTGAGATATCACTAGCCAAGGTGACATCTTAGGGGTGGTGGTGGATGAACTGTATTCAGTCAACGGTAGCACCCTCAGTATTAGCTGTGAAATGGTCCTTGATTATGAGACGCTATTGCTTCTTCGAAGAACCGAGCCTTCATATAACTAATCATAGAGAAAGACAGTGTGTCACAGGATCAAGATATAGGCAACCGGTTGGATTATTGGCAACTACATTTACATTTTGTTTCAGCAAATTTTTGTAAAAGCTTGCTATTTCTTTTTGATTTACTTTTATTCTCTCTATTCTATCATAAAAATATGGAGCGGATGAAATCTCACAGCTCTGAGATATCAAGACTTCGGTCTGGGTTAAGGATTTTGATATAGTTTTCGGCAAAAAACTTTTATGAGGACATGGTTTTTAGTTTTGGGCAGCGATGTATATCAAACATAACTCTTTGTTAAAGTACAAGTATTTTTTATCGCTGTTTAAAAATTTATTACAAAACTAACACGAAACATCAATACGTTGCTGGAAAATTATAATAAAAATTCCAAAAATATTGTTAAATTAAATAAAATCAAACTTTTTAAAATTCCAAAAATATTCCAAAAATTAAAGTAAAATCAAATATTTAAATTTTTTCTAAATTCCAATAATATTTCGAAAATTCTTATAAATTCAAACTTTTTCCAAAATTCTAAATATATTGCAAAAATTATGACAAAATCAAACATTTGAAATTTTTTCAAAATTCCAAAAATTATAATAATATCAAAAATTAAAAAATTTTCAAAATTCTAAAAATATTTCAAAAATTCTTACAAAATCAAAAATTAAAACTTTCTCCGAAATTCTAAATATATTGCAAAAATTATTACAAAATCAAAAATACAAACTTTTTCAAAATTCCAAAAATATTTCAAAAACTATAACAAATTCAAAAATTTCCATGTCCAATTTCATTTTAAATTACATTTACGTCATAAAAACAGCTACATTTTTTTTCCAAAAAATTGGCTAAAAAATTAAATGAAATCCTTTTTTGACACTCTTGACATTATTTTTTTGACAAACTTATAATGCCATAATTCTCTATAATAATAATAAAATATCATGTCATACAAACTATTAATTTTATTTTTTTCTAAAAAAATTGGCTAAAAAATAAATAAAAACCTTTCTTTTGACACACTTGACAACATTTTTGACAAACTTATAATGCCATAATTCTCAATAATAATAATAAAATTTCATTTCAAACAAACAATTTTATTTTTTTCCAAAAAATTGGGTGAAAAACTAATAGTCGAGTCAAAGAAGAAAGAATTTGTATGGAGACCTACAACAAATTAGTATAAAGCTGGAAATTTTATGAGTAGTAGTTGGACATATACTGAGTACAATCCTAAAAGTTGCACTCTCTTGCAAGTAGGCATCCCCCTTTTTTACCCCCCCAAATCCTAAAAATGAAGCGTTTTGTAAAATTAAAGTTATAAAAAAACTAGATAATCAATTTTTTGGAATAATACATCAAATTATAGGTAATTGAATTAGCTATTACATAAAAATAAAAAAAGTGCAAAATATTTCAGCTTTGATAATAAAATAACAGGGTGATTATAAATTTTTTTTTAAAAAAATGATTTTTTCCATTTCATTTTTATTATTGTTGGTTTTTTGGTAAAATGTATTAAATAAATGTTGTAAACAATTCTATTATCTACAAAACAAAGAAAATTTCATAAAAATCTATCAACAATTGTAGATTCTATCATAGATTTAATAAAAAGAAACACTAAATTAAATATTATACCAAGAATTAAATACGCAACAATTTGAGAAAACGACGATAGTTTTACAGTTGAGCGAGTGAGAAAATAAAATTTCATAGTTCTTTCATTATGAGTTAGATGTTTCATTTATGTGGTCTAATTGAAAAATAAATCTTTGGTAATTAAATATTAACTGCCTGTTTTTTAAAGCGGATTTTAATTTTATATGAATAATTTATATACTTACATATTATAAAATGTCATGTTTAATATGCCAACTTCCATTGGATAGTAAAGATGTAGTAATTGTGACGAAGGGGTTGAGTACACTGAAAGAAGCCAGCATAATCCGAAATGATGAAATTCATATAGCATTAGAAAATGTAAACAAAATTACGTTGCATAAAAAGTGTAGGATTGATTACGTTCACAAACGAAATTTAATTAAATTTAAAGAAAAGGTAGATGATAAAGTCACAGATAAAGTAGTGGTAACCAGAAAACAAACTTCAGATTTCAACTTTAAAACACAATGTATATTTTGTACTAAACAATGTCAAACACAAAGAAAAGATAGAAAAAAATTTCACATTGTCTCCACAATATCAAATAAGTCCTCGGTTAAGTCCACCATTGAATCTTATTCAAAAATACGAAATGATGCATGGGGAATGGAAGTTTTAGGACGAATAAGTAATGAAATTGATCTAGTAGCCGCTGAAGCAAGGTATCATAGCTCATGTTATGCTGAATTTTCCAAAGATGTTTCTAAGTATGAAGCACTTGGACGACATACTGATTGTTCAAATCACGACATTTTTAATAAACTATGTGAATATATGATACAAAATGAAGATCAATGTCAATATAGTCTAAAAGATCTCCAGAATAAAATGACTGAACTCTCAGAAAATATGATCAGCAATTGGTCTGATTACTTTAAAAAAAAAAAATTAAAAGAGAGGTTTCAAGACAATATACTGTTTATCGAAAATCCTGGAAAATCAAGCATAGTTTGTTTGAGATGTACAGCGAGTCGAATAATTACAAGTCAATGGCATGAAAAGAAATGTAATATTGAAAATGAAGAACGACTTCGAATTGTTATTGCAGCTGCAAAAATTATCAAGGAAGATATGCGCGAAAAAATATTTGATTCTGACACATACCCCACCAGTGAGGAGATTTCTATAGGGGGTAAAACAGATGCGCCAGAATCACTACACTTATTTTTAAGTGACTTAATAATAGGAAACAAAACAAGTAGAACAAAACAAGTAGAAAATAGTTTCCAAGGAAAGGAAAATTACTGCGGTGGAAAATGTTTTAATGACGGAAGTAAGAGGATGTCGTTCATATGCATCTCCACTTCTGTTAGGTTTAAGTGTTTACTTACATAGGAAGTACGAATCAAAACATTTATTGGAAATGCTGTCCGCTTTGGGATTTTCTTTACCTTATCATACTGCAACGAAATATATAGCGGTAGCTATAACAAGTGCACAACCTACTATTGACTCTTCAGCTTTTTCTCAGTTTGTATTTGATAATGCCGACTTCAACACAAGAACAATCGATGGAAAGGGTACGTTCTATTCAATGGGAGGGATTGCTTGTGTTTCTCCAAAATCAGCAATTACGCTTAATGAAAATTTGGCAAAAAATTCGAAATATGTTACTGATTATGGTGAATTTGGTTTTATTAAACTAAAATTTTATAACAAACCGGCAAAAAGTGGTTTTGAAAACCTTAAGATATGTGACACAAGAAATATGATTTCGACTCCAGATAGCCTTATATTATCTACATTTACCAATTGTTTATGGCTATGTGGGTATCTTCTTAAATTTGAAAATCCAACAAATTGGAATGGGTATATGACTAGCATTATGGAAGGACCTGATTTAGATAAAATATCGGAAATTTAGCCTCTACCTTTTATAAATCTCGACCCATCAAATTTAACAACTGTTTATACTGCACTTCAATTTGCAGCAAACCAGACGAAAAAACAAAACAATAAATTATGTATTGTTACTTTTGATCAGCCGCTTTTTATCAAAGCAATGGATATAGTCAAATCTGCGGATTCGATTATATCACAAATATTAGTACGCCTTGGAGGATTTCATATGTTAATGTCGTACATGGGCGCAATTGGTTACATAATGATGGGAAGTGGACTGGAAGAGTTATGGTGTACGGTTTATGCTAAAGGATCAGTTGATCATATGATTCACGGCCATGCTTATAGTAGAGCATTACGGGCTCATCTGTTAACACAACTTACACTGTCATGTCATTTTTTAAAGGATTTGGATTTATCAGAGGAACAGACTAGGAATATTGAAGAATTATATAATAAATATGATGAAAAAGTTATTACTGACAGTCAAGATATCTCAAATATTTATTCATTTCTAATTAATCAACTTGATATTTTAAGCGAAAAAAGTCGAACAGCAAAACTATGGTGTGAGTATTGGAAAATGGTTGAAATAATACGGCTTTATATAAAGTCTGAACGATTAGGAGATTGGAATTTACATCTATATTGTGTTCAACAGATGATTCCAACTTTCCAGGCATCAGGACATTTGCACTATGCTAAATCCACACAGCTATATTTACAGACAATGGTTGAATTTTCTTCTTATAATCGGCTTACTGGAAGGCAGAAGTTAAATAGCAATTTTGAATTAGCAGTTTTACCACCAACAAGCGATGCTGTCAAATTTCATTCATTCAGAGCATATTTTCAAGTGCAACAATTTTTGGGAAATACTATAAACCCTCTTGATTGGGGATGGGAAATGGAAAATAATATCATCATTCCAATTAAAAATTCCCAGCCTATCGCTCCAGATTTTTTACTAAAACTCATATTTTGTGGATGCAAATCGCAATGTGTATCGTATTGCAGTTGTAAAAAAGCTGGTCTTAAGTGCTCAGCAATGTGTCAAAATTGTAGTGGAATAACTTGCAAAAATACAATGCCACTTCTAGAGGAAGACGAAATTAATGATATGAATTAGATTCCAAAAATTTATAATTAAAAAAGCACAATTGAATTTTTTTTAAATTTACAATTTTTTACAATCAGCTTGTTTTTCAATTAAAAAATAATATTTTGCTTATTTATTATTGCGTATTTAATTCTTGATATAATATTTAATTTAGTGTTTCTTTTTATTAAATCTATGATAGAATCTACAATTGTTGATGGATTTTTATGAAATTTTCTTTGTTTTGTAGATAATAGAATTGTTTACAACATTTATTTAATACATTTTACCAAAAAACCAACAATAATAAAAATGAAATGGAAAAAATCATTTTTTTAAAAAAAAATTTATAATACCCTGTTATTTTACTATCAAAGCTGAAATATTTTGCACTTTTTTTATTTTTGTGTAATAGTTAATTCAATTACCTATAATTTGATGTATTATTCCAAAAAATTGATTATCTAGTTTTTTTATAACTTTAATTTTACAAAACGCTTCATTTTTAGGGTTTGGGGGGGTAAAAAGGGGGGATGCCCACTTGCAAGAGAGTGCAACTTTTAAGAATGTACTCAGTATATGTCCAACTACTACTCATAAAATTTCCAGCTTTATACTAATTTGTTGTGGGTCATCTTCTTTATTGACTCGACTATAAATAAAAATCTTTTGACACACTTGACAACATTTTTTTGACAAACTTATAGTGCCATAATTCTCAATAATAATAATCGTCGCAAAAACAACCAAAAGGCTGTAAAAAAGCCACGCCATGTTTTTCTTTAGCTTGAAACTATCATTTTAACTATAACAAATAAATTCTTGTATCTTATTCTTTACAAAAACTTCTCAAATCATAAAGCACTAGTTATAAAATTTCTTAATGGCATTTTGTTTTCTAAACATCTAGCTATATTATATAATTTAAGTAATAGTCTAGAACTACATATCATAATTCTAAAATATATAATAAATATGCACATTTATTAAAATTTATTTAAGCAGAGGAAATATAATTTATTTTTTTTTCTATAAAAAACCGCTCACTTTCACTTACATATTTCTTAAACAAAAACCTTGGTGCGACCTTTTCTTAATATGACAATAAAGCCAACCGCATAGTGACTATGGTTGACTCATAATAAACATTATATTGAAATAACCATTGATTAAATAGCAATCTTAAATGAATATCAATGAATGTTAAAATTCAGTACGAAAAGAAATTTATTGATAATGTTATTTCATAGTCATCGTTATATTGTTATAGTTGCCATTTGCTAGCAAATCATGTCTTATATAAAATTAAGCATACCGTAATAGTATAAAGGGAATTTCAAATAGATTACTATACTTCAGGAAAATTGTAGAAAATATGATATTGACTTAATTAATATAATTAGAAGTCCACTGTTGAATTCATCGGCTTTTCACAGTCGTCTGAAAATAGACCTTAGGAATGACATTATTAAATTAATTGAGAAAAGGTCGCGCCAAGGTTTTTGTTCAAGAAATATGTAAGTGAAAGTGAGCGGTTTTTTATAGAAAAAAAAAATAAATTATATTTCCTCTGCTTAAATAAATTTTAATAAATGTGCATATTTATTATATATTTTAGAATTATGATATGTAGTTCTAGACTATTACTTAAATTATATAATATAGCTAGATGTTTAGAAAACAAAATGCCATTAAGAAATTTTATAACTAGTGCTTTATGATTTGAGAAGTTTTTGTAAAGAATAAGATACAAGAATTTATTTGTTATAGTTAAAATGATAGTTTCAAGCTAAAGAAAAACATGGCGCGGCTTTTTTACAGCCTTTTGGTTGTTTTTGCGACGATTTGACTGTTTTTTGTAAAGTTATAATATAATATGGGAGAATCAAATTATTATTATCCATATAAAATGTTTTCTACAGAGAACTTTACTCTCGATGTTTTATCAATCTAGGACCTAGGTGCAATACATATTTTAAAAAATAAAAGTATCGTTTTTATGTAAACAGGTCTCAACTCAACTCATGACATGAACAACTCTTGAAAAAGTAAAAGAAATATTCGAAAATAAGTCTAAAGCAATGCATTCGAAAATTAATAAAATTATTACATACAATGGAAACACACACATAAAAACTATAGTCTTTGACTAATAATTTTAAAAAATTAACATAACAATTTTATAAAAGTTCTTGAGGATAGCATAAAAGCTTAAATCGATTGTTATTTACTCTAAATAAATAATAAACAAAACATCATTGTGCGAAAAAAGATGTGAAATTAAGTGTTTCGCAATTAAAAATTTTTTTTAAAAATTCTTGATTATGTTCAGCCAAGTACCATTGGTGTCTCCATAAACTTTATAGTCTATGATTAACTGAAAGTTTTAAAAAATTTCAGTTTTTACGGTTATATATCACCACAATCTCGAAATCGGCACATATTTGTCATTTTCGCCTTATCTTACCACATAAATATACGTAAATACATATATTTTCATTTTCAGTCAGATAGTCGTTGTGAATAATGGATAATAAACAATCAAGTCCTCACCATAAGGGTTTTGTTCTATTTTTTCAAAGTACGGAACCCTTAAAATAATAATAAAATTTTCTCAAATTCTTTTCTTTATATCTCATAAAGCTTAAAAACACAAAATTTTAAAGCCTACTAAATTATTTTTTAATCTCATCACTTCAAAATAACTACCAACGTTCTAAAATAAAATGAAATAAAAATTAAAATTTATTATCGAGATAACAAATTTATATAATAGACCAAATACATGTTTTCACAACATCGTTTTCTTAACACATCAATAATAGGTCTTTTTACTGAAAGCATATTCTAAATATATTCTTTTTTCTAATACTTTTATAATTACCAACTTCCATTTAATATATTAATAAAACATTTGATCCAGAAAACACGGATACAAACATAACAAATATTTTTATCGAAAACAACTACATATATGTTTGCAAACTAATCTGGGTTCGTGTTTAAGTTTTTTAACTGTTGTTAAATATTACCAATATTGAGGGATAATAAATTTCAATTCGCATAATTTTGTGTTTTTCAATTCTGTACATTTGGTTGGTTTTTGAAAATTCGCCAAAATGATACTAAATTACTACATTCATATCAATGCTACCAACGTGGTATAAAAATTTGTAAAAACATTTTAATTTTACTAAAAGTTTGGGAAAGCAAAGTTTTGATTTTATAAACTTTCAGAAAAAAGCATGAATGCTGACTTTTTTTTTACTAATGAGAAACATATAGTTAAATAAGATATACTTTTATTGATAACTTTGAATACAGTTGTAGAAAAAATGCAAATTATTCGAAATGAAAATTTTAACCTTTAAAACATATTCGGTGCACAGTATATATACTAGTAGTGTCTTTCAAAACATGGCGCGCAAGACACTACCGCGTCTCTTGATAAATTTCATTTTAAACAAACAGTTTTATTTTTTTCCAAAAAATTGGGTAAAAAAATAAATAAAAATCTTTCTTTTGACACACTTGAAAACATTTTTTTGACAAACTTTTAGTGCCATAATTCTCAATAATAATAATAATAAAACATCATTTCAAACACACAATTAATTTTATTTTTTTTCCAAAAAATTAGGTAAAAAAATAAATAAAAATCTTTCTTTTGACACACTTGACAACATTTTTTTGACAAACTTATAATGCAAGAATCTAGTTTTTGATCTCACATACCAATCACGACCATCAAGATTTCTCCAAGTTTAATGTTCCTACTCGTAATCACTTAAAATGAACGTTTTTTAAGCCAGAAATATGAAAATTTGCTATTTTTGACACACATAATGATTTTTTTGACACACTTCCGGTACAGTTATCGAGCACAGCGTCTTCCCGGACCTGTCCCTTGTAAATACCTATTTTTAGAAAAAAAATTTTTGGAATCCCTCCAGCCGTTTACCCTGCAGTGTAGGTAATGAACTAATTGAACATAATTGAACACAATTTTGGAAAAAGTTTGAATTTTTAAGAATTTTTAGAATATTATTAGAATTTAGAAAAAGTTTAAATATTTGATTTTATTCTAATTTTTGGAACATTTTTAGAATTTTGAAAACAAAATTTTTGAATTTCAAAAAATATATATTTAGAATTTTGAACAAAGTTTCAATTTTTGATTTTATTTATTTATTTATTTATTTATTTATAACTTTACATGATTTTGTAAGAATTTTTGGAATTGTTTTAGAATTTTGAAAAATTTTAAATTTTAGATTTTGTTATAATTTTTGGAATATTATTAGAATTTAGAAAAAGTTTAAATATTTGATTTTATTTTAATTTTTGGAATGTTTTTAGAATTTTGAAAAATAGAATTTTTGAATTTTAAATATATTTTTAAAATTTTGAAAAAAGTTTCAATTTTTGATTTTGTAAGAATTTTTGGAATATTTTTAGGATTTTGAAAAATTTAAAATTTTGGATTTTATTATAATTTTGGAAAAAGTTTCAATTTTTGATATTGTTATAATTTTTGCAATATTTTTAGAATTTTGGAAAAAGTTTGATATTTGACTTTATAAGAATTTTTGGAATATTATTAGAATTTAGAAAAAGTTTAAATATTTGATTCTATTATAATTTTTGGAATATTTTTAGAATTTTGAAAAATAAAATTTTTGAATTTTAAATATATTTTTAGAATTTTGGAAAAGGTTTCAATTTTTGATTTTGTAAGAATTTTTGGAATATTTTTAGAATTTTGAAAAAATTTAAATTTTTGATTTTATTATAATATTGGAAAGTCTCAATTTTTGAATTTATAAGAATTTTCGGAATATTATTAGAATTTAGAAAAAGTTTAAATATTTGATTTTATTCTAACTTTTGGAATATTTTTAGAATTTTGAACAAAAAATTTTTGAATTTTAAATATATATTTAGAATTTTGAAAAAAGTTTCTATTATTGATTTTGTAAGAATTTTTGGAATATTTTTAGAATTTTGAAAAATTTTAAAGTCTCAATTTTTTGAATCTATAAGAATTTTTGAAAATTAGAATTTAAAAAAAGTTTAAATATTTGATTTTATTCTAATTTTTTGAATATTTTTAAAATTTTTGAATTTTAAATATTTGTTTAGAATTTTGAAAAAAGTTTCAATTCTTGATTTTGTAAGAATTTTTGGAATATTTTTAGAATTTTGAAAAAGTTTAAATTTTTGATTTTATTATAATTTTGGAAAAAATTCAATTTTTGATATTGTTATAATTTTTGCAATATTTTTAGAATTTTGGAAAAAGTTTGAATTTTTAAGAATTTTTTGGAATAATAGAATTTAGAAAAAGTTTAAATATTTGATTTTATTCTAATTTTTGGAATAATTTTAGAATTTTGAAAATTAGAATTTTTGAATTTTAAATATATTTTTAGAATTTTGGAAAAAGTTTCAATTTTTGATTTTGTAAGAATTTTTGGAATATTTTTGGAACTTTGAAAAATTTTAAATTTTTGATTTTATTATAATTTTGGAAAGTCTCAATTTTTTGAATTTATAAGAATTTTTGGAATATTATTAGAATTTAGAAAAATAAAATCAAAAAAATATTTGATTTTATTCTAACTTTTGGAATATTTTTAGAATTTTGAAAAAAAAATTTTGAATTTTAAATATATATTTAGAATTTTGAAAAAAGTTTCTATTATTGATTTTGTAAGAATTTTAGGAATATTTTTAGAATTTTGAAAAATTTTAAAGTCTCAATTTTTTGAATCTATAAGAGTTTTTTGAATATTATTAGCATTTAGAAAAAGTTTAAATATTTGATTTTATTCTAATTTTTTGAATATTTTTGGAATTTTGAAAAAAGTTTGAATTTTTTATTTTATTTAATTTTTACAATATTTTTGGAATTTTGAAAGAAATGTGAATTTGTGACTTTGTAATATTTTCTCGAAACGCCAAATGGAAGGTTTTTGAGTACTTTGCTGATTGTATCATCTTTTCACTAAATTATGTAAATTTATGATTTATTATAATTTTCCGGCAACTTATTGATGTTTCGTGTTAGTTTTGTAATAAATTTCTAAACAAAGATAAAAAATACTTGTACTTTAACAAAGAGAACCATATCCTCATAAAAGTTTTTTGCCGAAAACTATATCAAAATCCTTAACCCAGACCGAAGTCTTGATATTTCAGATTGAGATTTCAGCCCCTCCATCTTTTACACTTTCTAAATTCTAATAATATTCCAAAAATCTTGAAAATTCAAACTTTTTCCAAAATTCTAAAAATATTGCAAAAATTACAACAAATCATATATTGAAACTTTTTTCAAAATTCCAAAAATTTAAAACTTTTCTAAATTCTAAAAATTTTACAAAAATCAACAATTGAAACATTTTTCAAAAGATATTTTAAAAAATCCAACAATTTTTTTTTTTAAACTCTAAAAATATTGCAAAAATTATAACAAAATCAAATATTAAAACTTTTCAAAATTCCAAAAATATTCCAAAAATTAGAATAAAATCAAATATTTAAACTTTCTAAATTCCAATATTCCAAATATTCTTAAAAATTCAAAGTTTTTCCGAAATTCTAAAAATATTTCAAAAATTATTACAAAATCAATAATTGAAAATTTTTTCAAAATTCCAGAAATCATAATAAAATCAAAAATTTAAAATTTTTCAAAATTCTTAAAAAATTTCAAAAATTCTTACAAAATCAAAAATTGAAAATATTTTCAAAATTCTGAAAAATATATAAAATTCAAAAATTCTATTTGTTCCAAAATTCTAAAAATATTACAAAAATTATGACAAAATTAAAAATTCAAACATTTTCCAAAATTCTAAAAATATTGCTAAAATTATTACAAAATCAAAAAATATTGTAAAAATTAAATAAAATCAAAAATTCAAAATTTTTTAAAATTCTAAAAATATTTCAAAAATTATTACAAAATCAAAGATTAAAACCTTTTTCAAAAATTCTAAAAATATTGCAAAAACTATAACAAAATCAAAAATTGTAACTTTCTCAAAATTCCAAAAATATTCCAAATATTAAAATAAAATCAAATATTCAAACTTTTTCTAAATTCCAATAATTCCTAAAAATTCCAACCCTTTCCAAAACTCTAAAAATATTGCAAAAATTATAACAATATCAAAAATTGAAACTTTTTTCAAAATTCCAAAAATTATAATAAAATCAAAAATTTAAAATTTTTCAAAATTCTAAAAATATTCCAAAATTCTTACAAAATCGAAAAACCTTTTTTCAAAAATTCTAAAATTATATATAAAAGAATTCATTTTTTTTTTCAAAATTCTAAAATATTGCAAAAAATATAACAAAAACAATTTTCCAAAAATTTTAAAAATATTGCAAAAATTATTACAAAATCAAAACTACAAACTTTTTTCAAAATTGCAAAAATAAAACTAACAAATTCAAAAAATTTACGACATAAAAACAGCTAAATTTTTTTTCCCAAAAAATTGGCTAAAAAAATAAAAGAAACCATTTTTTGACACGCTTGACATTATTTTTTTGACAAACTTATAATGCCATAATTTTCAATAATAATAATAAAGTTTCATTTCAAACAAATAATTAATTTTATTTTTTCCAAAAAATTGGGTAAAAAATCTTTCTTTAGACACACTTGACAACATTTTTTTGTCAAACTTATAATGCCATAAATCTCAATAATAATAATAAAATAAAATTTCATTTCGAACAAAAACATTTTATTTTTTTCCAAAAAATTGAGTAACAAAATAAATAAAAATCTTTCTTTTGACACACTTGACAACATTTTTTTGACAAACTTATAAAGCAATAATCTAGATTTTGGTCTCACATACCAATCCCGACCATCAAGATTTCTCCAAATTCAATGTTCCTGCTCGTAATCACTTAAAATGAACGTTTTTTAAGCCAGATATATAAAAATTTGTTGTTTTTGACACACTTAATGATTTTTTGACACACTTCCGGTACAGCTATCGAACACAGCGTCATTTGGACCTGTCCCTTGAGTATACCTATTTTTAGAAAAAAAAATTTTTGAAATCCCTCCAGCGGTTTACCCTGCAGCGTAGGTAATGACGGCCGGTAGACAGACATACATTTTTTTTTGCTTTTTTAGCATCAGTAGGTCCTAAAACGTCGAGAAATGCCAAAAAAAGTGGGGGTAAGAATTTCACTTTTGGCTCATGAATGTAATACTTACGTCTTTCAGACCGAAGTAATATTGGGCTATGTCATTTATTTATTGTTTAGTTATCCATTCTTGGATAACTAAATAGATTTATTGTTTAGTTATCGTTTAGTGTTATTGTTTAGTGTAGATTTATTGTTTAGTTATCCATTCTTTAACAAAAAATATAAAAAACAAAAAAAGATTTACGTCCATCAATACCTTGAAGATATGTCGTTTGTGGGACCCAGGTCTTAAAAGGTTTTTATGTGTTATTGTGACATATATTGTAATTCCTACTACACAACACATTTTATTAAAAAAAAATATCAAAATTTCAGATTTCTTAAAAATCCAAAATTTAAAAATCGATAAAAAATGTACGTTTTCAAAATAATAGTCCATGCATAAAAATTTATATAAGCAATTTCACGCAAGTTCAGCAAATTTTTGGGAAATTTTGACTTGACCCCTTTTAATTTTGATTATTTTTTGTTTATAGATAGTCTTTCATAAATAAAAAATACGAGTTCTCTTAGAATTTTTTTTTTTCGACCAGGGGTCTTCACAGGGTGCCCCTCAATTTTTTGTTATTTTGTGATGTGACTGCATTTTGACGAGCGATTGTAGAAAAACTACTGAATCGATTTTCATAAATGATATGTCGTTGAATAGGTATTAGAACAAAGTTTTTAAAAATGTACACTGTTAATTTTTTGAAATAATTTTTAACGGTGTAACATAAGGAAAAAACGGTGTAATTGAAAAAAAGATGGCATAGCCTCTTTTTTTTTTTTTTTTTTAAACAAAATTGAAGCTTATTTTATATCTAACAACTTGTGAAAGTTTAGGACTAGCATCATTTTTTGTTTTAGAAATAAAATTCGTTGTGCATATGACTGTCGGGAATCAGTTTTTTTTTGTTCTGAAGGAATATTATAAAAATGGCGTTATATACTAAGAGATTTTTTTTTATGTTAAATATCAAATATTTTATTATTAAATGAAGTTTTTGAAATATTATAAAAATTGTATATGTACAATAAAGAAAATATGAGCAATTTTAGCATAAATCCACAAAAGCGCTTATTGCTATGTGCATTAAATGAAGCTTATGTGGAGTTTAAAAATAAGTTTCCTGATGTGAAAATAGGATTTACTAAATTCACGTCCCTTCGACCACAAGAATGTATAAAATTATCCCAAGGAGTTCATAATGTGTGCGTGTGTACCATACATCAAAATATGAAACTAATGATTCAACACTCTAAGATGTCTTGGATTACTGATGCTGCTTTCCAAAATTATAAAACATTAATTGAATTTGTTTCATGTGGTAAATTAACAGAAGATTGTCATAATTTGAAGTGCAATGAATGTTCAAAAAAACTTCAACAACTGAAAGAAAAATTACTAAATGATTTTGACGTTAAAGGAATCCTTCAAGTCAAATATCAACAATGGAATACCACTGATCGACGCAATTTGGATACTTTAATAGAAACTGTAGAAGAATTTATGAAAAAATTTATTTACCGTTTACAAATTTTGATACCACACAACTTTATAGCAAAACAACAATCTACATTCATTGAGGAAAAAAAAAATTTAGAAGCAGGAGAGTGCTTCGTTCAAGGGGATTTTTCTGAAAACTACGGCTTCATAATTCAGAATGCGGTTCAAGGCTATTATTATAATAATTCACAAGCTACTATTCATCCATTTGTCATTTATTTTAAAAGTGCCACAAGTGAATATATACAGCACCGAAGTTTTATACTCATTTCGGATATAAACGATCACAACAGTACTACAGTCCATCTTTTCATTACAAAACATATTGAATTCATCAAAACGCATATAAATTCTAATATTACAAAAATAATTTATAACACTGACGGTGCACCTTCTCAATACAAAAATAAACATAACCTAATTAACTTATGCCACCATAAAGAAGACTTTAAGGTTGACGCTGAATGGCATTTTCATGCTACCAGCCATGGAAAGGGACCTTGTGATGGAATTGGTGGTACACTGAAGCGTGCTGCACACCGTTATAGTATGGCGAGCGAAGATAATATTATTGATACACCAAAAAAACTTTTCGAATGGGCTTTAAAATGGGAATCTACCATGAACTTTGGATACGCCGATAAAAATGAATATCAATTAACAAAAGAAAAATTACAAAATCGATATAAAAATGCGATTACTATAAGTGGAACTCAAAAATTTCATTCTTTTGTACCAGTAGATACTAAGACAATAAATGCAAAAATGTTTTCCAACTCAAAAGAAACTTTTGAATGTAAAATAAGTAAATAATTTTTAATAACTATATTTATTTTCACATATATAATTTGTATGATATTTTAAAAAGTTTATTCAATAATAAAATATTTGTAATTTAATGTTGAAAAACAATCCTTTACTTTATGATTCCATAATAACATAATACGAACATAATACTTCTCCAGTCAAAAGTTCCTAAATAGATTTAGTTGTTTATACGGCTTTTTTGTTTGCAGTCAAGACTGTCAAATTATTTTTTATAAGAGTGACAAGTGATTACTAAAAGTGACAAATAAACATTTCATTTTTTATGCCATCTAATACAAAGAAAATAATTGCAGAAGTGCTTTCCTATTCAAAAGAAGCTTCTGTTTGTAAAATAAGTAAATCATTTTTAACAATTGTATTTATTTTATTTATTGTACTACATATATAATTTTTATTATATTTTAAAAAGTTCATCTAATAATAAAATATTTGATATTTAACATAAAAAAAAATCTCTTAGTTTATAACGCCATTTTTATAATTTTCCTTCAGAACAAAAAAAACTGATTCCCGACAGTCATATGCACAACGAATTTTATTTTTAAAACAAAAAATATCGCTAGTCCTAAACTTTCACAAGTTGTTAGATATAAAATAAGCTTCAATTTTGTTTAAAAAAAAAAAAAAAAAAAGAGGCTATGCCATCTTTTTTTCAATTACACCGTTTTTTCCTTATGTTACACCGTTAAAAATTATTTCAAAAAATTAACAGTGTACTTTTTTAAAAACTTTGTTCTAATACCCATACAACGACATATCATTTATGAAAATCGATTCAGTAGTTTTTCTACAATCGCTCGTCAAAATGCAGTCACATCACAAAATAACAAAAAATTGAGGGGTACCCTGTGAAGACCCCTGGTCGAAAAAAAAAATTCTAAGAGAACTCGTATTTTTTATTTATCCAAGACTATCCATAAACAAAAAATAATCAAAATTAAAAGGGGTCAAGTCAAAACGATGTTGAATCTTCGTGAAATTGCTCATATGTATATAACAATAACAAAACTCCAAAACGTTAAAGTTTACGTTAAGTTTAAGTTTATTAAATTCGATTCTGGATGGTTCCGAGGCCCATGCTTCAACTTTTTAATAACACATCGCTTAAGTTAGGCATTAAAAAAACAATTTATATAATTCATTCAGTTAAGAACTTAACAACCTTAACAACATTCAAGGGAGAATATTTATGGTGATATTAAAATGACACATTTTGCTGTTTAAAACATACATACATTTATTTTATTAACAAAACATAAAATATTTTAATTTTTATTTTATACCAACGACAGTGAAAATTCGTGTTAATTTTTTACTTTAGATTTTTTAATCTATCGTTTAAATGACTACATTTTTACAATTCACTCCACATTCTTGGGTAATGCAACTTATAAAACAAATGTACAACACTTTAAGAATGATTTAATGATTTAAATTTTAAAGTAATTACTACACTTTAGTGTAGTATTGTAACAATACAAAGTCGAATTAAAAATCAACAATTTGAGTATAAAAAGAAGCCAGAACTCAGTATCAACACAAGATTGGATCAAATAACAAGTTAAAATAAATTATGGATAAATGTATGTTAGACACAGTTTTGAAAGACGTCAATTCATTCGGCCGATTTCAAGTAATGTATTTTACAGTGATTCTTGTGCCAGTTATTCTATCACAAGGACTGGCTGTATCATTTGCTTTTACCGCAAGTGATTTAAATTATCGCTGTTATGTTGATAAATGTGATACGCTAACAAGTAAATACAATGAAAGTTGGGTTGCAAATGCTATTCCGTTCAACAAAAATAAACCAGCTCAGTGTTTTAAATATCGTCCAAATAAAACTCCAGGAAATCAGTTTGAGTGTAATTTGAAAGAAAACTTTAATCACAGTCATAGACTTAAGTGTGATCGTTTTGTATATGAAACCAACGAACGGACAATTGTTAATGATGTAAGTTTTTAAAAATCAGCCTCTACAAAGTTTAATCTAATAAACGTAAGTTCTTTGTTTTAGTTTAATATAACATGTGATAATAATAAATGGCTGTTAGCTCTACCTGGAACATTGCATAACACTGGTTATTTCATAAATTTATTGTTCACGGGATATATTAGTGATAAATATGGAAGAAAGCAGTTATTCATTTGTTCATCATTAATTGCAGCTACAATGGGCATTTTGAAATCCTTTACTTGGAACTATATTTCCTTTTTGTTATTTGAATTTGTTGATCCATTGCTGAGTTGTGGATTATATGTTTCAAGCTTTATTTTAGGTAATTTAGATTTTTGTATTTTGAGCGTACGAGGAATGGATTATTTTTACAAATACATGATGAAGACGCTTACATTACTCGGGAAAGGTATTTATTCTTAGAGGCGCGCTATAGATACGATAAAATGCCTTATACTTATCATTGTAGTTAAGATATAAATTGACATCGTTAGACAATCAACTCTGTCTGTTATCGAAAAAAGTCCAGCGGCAGGTATATCCGCTAGAAATAGGTAGATTACGGGGTCAGACAGTTTTGTGTACAAATAAAATTAGATGTGTCAGATTAGTTTAAATAAAAAATTTAAGTAGAAACAGAATAATTCAAAAAATTATGAACCACATTAAATACATTATCCGAAACAACTTTATCAATGCAATTTTGGAACAGTTTTGTTTTAAGTTGGTTAAAACAACTTTTAATAACGTATTAAATCCACCAAAGAGCAAATTAACGTCACACCTACAATACCACATAATTTATAATCTAAAATTATCAAACAACGAAAAAAAATAAAACTCAAAACTTTTGCGAAAAAAAATAAAAACTCAAAAATAAAACTGAAACGAAATCATAAAAACATTTATTATTTGGATTTGTTGTTGTAATTGAATGGAGTGAGAGTGTCGTGCATTATGTTAGTATAACGTTAATTCCATTAGAACTTCTTGGCTTAGAAAGCTGAAAGTCTCTGAGGTTATAAATGAAAAGTGCATCTAAAAGAAACTAGGAGTTTAAATAACAGAAACTCAAAAATGATGAAAGCATGGCTGTTTGCGTTTGTATTCGTTTCAACTTCCACAGGGTTGCAATCTCTGGATTTCGACCATTTTTTTTACTAAATTTGGGAACGATTTATGTTGTATCTACGCATACAAAAATTTTCAAATGTGAGCTAGGTCATTTTCATCTAGATCAAGGACAACAAAGTTTAGTACATTTTTAAAACAGCTGATTTTCCAGAAACCCTATAAATGCCAAGGTTGTCATCTGACAAAAAATGATTAAAAAGGTTCAAATATTCAATACTTATAAATTTCATTTGTAATGGATAGTCTGGACTAATGTCAGAACGTAGTGTATTACAGTCGCAGTTTCCTTAGTTGTTGTTCCTTATATTAATCTGTACCACTGGTAATAGATTCTCATCCCTTCATCATCAATAGTCATATTTCGAGTAGTTTCCTTAACCCATAGTTTCCTTATATATTTCTTAAAATCTAACTAAATCTGCAATAGCCGGACAAACGTATAGGAGAAAGAAAATTGCACTAATTACCCTGATTTATTTATTCATTCATATAACATAATAATGGTTAATTTGAATTAATTAATAATTTTCTTTAATCATCATCCGTATAACCACTAAAATTTAATCAGAATTTAATCTTGCAACGCACTAAAATTGACGCGCGTTATACTTCCATTCGATTGTTCTCGCCTTACTACTTGAGTTTAAACTCTTCTTTTTTTTCAAAACACAAACCGTAATGAAACAACGAAATTCTCAAAACCTCATAACAGCTACGTGTATTCTGTTTCCAATCGTCAACATACAACGAATCACTATTCTTGCTTTGCTAAACATTTGATTTGTCTTTGTATGAGTGTTTTGCTTTAAACAATCCTTCCGTTATTGAACTGAACTTCACTGTACTGATATTGCAGAATGTAGTTAATAAATGTCTAAACATCATATCATTGATCGAATCTGTATTTGATTCATTTTGAATTCAATTATACGTGTTATGGATGTGTCGGAAATATCTTGTGTCTAAACCTTACTTTCGTACAATATTATCAAATAGCAAACGGTTTTGTGAACTATAATAAGTTCCCAATAATTTGAAAATCTGATGTAAATTAATTATCTCCCATCTAAACACTATATTCGAGTTATTGCGAGACTAAAAATTTGACTATATAATGAGCACTGTAAAATTATTCATTCTCTTGTGCAACTGACTTTTTCCTCATGAATGACTAAATATCGGAAATTTGGCATTCATGCTTTTTTCTATTAATTTATAGTCAAATTTAGAAAAATTTTATTTGTTTGTGTTGTGCAAAAAATATAACCGAAAAAAATCATATATGTTTAAATCAAAAAGAATATAAAAAAATCTCTATATGTTAGTGCCGTGAAACAAACAAAAAAATAGTACATATGTTTGTGACGTAATAACGAGCTCTCTTAGTGTAATTTTTTTATGTTTGTAAAAATACAAACGTATCTCAGTTCTATTACATTTGTTTTTTGGTGTTTGGACGGCTGTCAGTCGTGCATGAGATTTTGTTGGAGGAGTGTTTTTCTTTTACTATGTCGGCAGTTCTCAACAATGGAATAAAATTCACCATGAAGATGACGATCGTGAGTGATTGTGATACATATTACTTTTGATGGACGTCTGGTCCTGCATTTCGCGAAATTGTGCCAATTTGGATAAAAATATCACGTCAAACTTTTGGGCTTGGCTGACATTTTGGATAAGCGCGAAAAAGGATTAGTAAAGGTACCAAAAATTTTATAAAACTGTGAGAATTTATTAGGGACCTGCATAATTCGCTTAACGAATTAGCTTTCTGTTCTAAATACCTATTCCGTGTTCCGATAAATTGTGTCATCATTGTTATTAAATTATTGATCTTTAATCGAGTGAATATTTCAAACATATTAAATATAAATATCAAAAAAAATCATTATCTGTAACTATAAATTATACAAATGTACGGGACTGGCATGATCAATTTAAAATAATTATTACCGTGTTAGTTAAATTGTGTCGTCATTGTTCTTAAATTATTGAACTTTAGTCTAGCGAACATTTCTAATATATTAAATATAAATATCAAAAAAAAATCATTATCTGTAACTATAAATTATACGAATGTACGGGACTGGCATGATCAATTTAAAATATTTATTACCGTGTTTAGTTAAATTGTGTCGTCATTGTTCTTAAATTATTGAACTTTAGTCTAGCGAATATTTCTAATATATTAAATATAAATATCAAAAAAAAAATCATTATCTGTAACTATAAATTATACGAATGTACGGGACTGGCCTGATCAATTTAAAATAATTACTACCGTGTTAGTTAAATTGTGTCGTCATCGTTCTTAACTTATTGAACTTTAGGCTAGTGAATATTTCTAATTTATCAAATTTAAATACTAAATAAAAAAAAAAATCATTATTTGTAACTATAAATGTACGGGACTGGACATGATCCATTTAAGATATTTATTACCGTGTATAGTTAAATTGTGTCGTCCTTGTTATTAAATTATTGAACTTTAGGCTAGTGAATATTTCTAATTTATTAAATATAAATACAAAAAAAAAACAAAAAAATCATTATCTGTAAATATAAAATATAAGAATGTACGAGACTGGCGTGATGAGTTGTAAATAATTATTACCGTGGTTATATAACTTTTGTCGTTCTTGTTATTAAATGATTAAACTGTAATTTAAAGAATAGTTCAAATATATCTTAAATAAAAATAGTTTATTCAACGAATTGGATTATAAAATTATTCACCGATTTTGATTGCAATTGGGTTCCATGAATTTGAATACAAATTTAGTCAACGCATTTGACTACAAATTTATTCAACGGTGTGGACTTTAAAATCATTCAACGCATTTGAATTGCAAATTGTTTCAACGTTATTGGTTATAAATTTAGTCAACGCTTTTGACTACAAATTTATTCAACTATTTGGATTACTAATTTTATCAACGCAATTGATTACAAATTGTTTCAACGTTATTGGTTATAAATTTAGTCAACGCTTTTGACTACAAATTTATTCAACTATTTTTACTAATTTTATCAACGCATTTGATTACAAATTGGTTCAACGTTATTATTTATAAATTTAGTCAACGCTTTTGGCTACAAATTTATTCAACTATTTGGATTACTAAATTTGGTCAACGCATTTGATTACAACTTGATTCAACGATAGTGCTTACCAAATTATTCAACGCTTTTGGATGACAAACTGATTCACGATTTTGAATACAAATTTAGTCAACGCTTTCGACTACAAATTTGCTCAACTATTTTTACTAATTCTATCAACGCATTTGATTGCAAATTGTTTCAACGTTATTGGTTATAAATTTAGTCAACGCTTTTGACTACGAATTTATTCAACTATTTGGATTACTAATTTTATCACCGCAATTGATTACAAATTGTTTCAACGTTATTGTTTATAAATTTGGTCAACGCTTTTGACTACAAATTTATTCAACTATTTGGATTACTAATCTTATCACCGCAATTGATTACAAATTGTTTCAACGTTATCGTTTATAAATTTAGTCAACGCTTTTGACTACAAATTTATTCAACTATTTGGATTACTAGTTTTATCAACGCATTTGATTACAAATTGGTTCAACGTCATTGTTTATAAATTGAGTCAACGCTTTTGAAGGACAAACTGACTCACGATTTTAAATACAAGTTTATGCAACGCTGCTGATCACCAATTGATTCATCGTTTCTCCATAACGTTCGCGACATACAAAGTATTTTTTTGCGAGATTTCAAACCTGAACAACGTGCTGATGGAGGGCTGATGGAAGCAGAATAGGAGGACGGGGTTTAATCATGGGGTGAGTAAATTTATTTTATTACTTCGGTCATAATGATAAAGGGGTGTGAGTGTGTGTGTGTGTGTGTGGGCGTATGTGAGTGAACGTGGGGGTTGGACGTGTTGATCGTGGGTCTTTCGCAACAGGGGTCGCCAGAGTCTTCGTTTTTCCACTTGTATTTCTTTCCATTTCTGCAAACTTTCGTGAATAGCGTACATGTCTGTATTTGTGCTGAAGTAGCAGGGTTACTTTATCGTTCCCATGGGCTGAAGCTAGTTTGGGGCTTGAAAATCAATCTCGCTAGGTACGCTTCCTGCTATGTCCTTCTCATTGGTTCGCCAATGAGAAAGCGCTTCATTACAAATTTAAGCATTGTAGATTATTCGTCTTTTAAGGCTCTAGCCGCTTAAATGGTACCCCTATATGGCCAGTTTGCAAACTTATTCAAGAGTTTATTTGCCGCAACATACACAAAAAAGGTTTTGATGTAGGTCAAAAATTGCGACCGTGAGAGTGCCGCTAAATTCCGTTATACCTCATATCGTTATATATAACTAATCGACACTTTATAATGTTTAATACGAGACTGAATATCGTTGCATTGGTAACAAAACAATACATTTTTGGATTAAAATAATTGTTTAAATACAAACACACAAAATGTTATCATAGCTACGTCCAAAAAAGTAAAAAACATTTGTATTTGTTTAAATTCTATAAAAAATTGAAATTTTTATCAAAGCACCCATTTAATTCAAAATTTCATTATCCAATTAAAATATTTGTTATTGTTTGTTGTCATAGTTATACAATTATTTTGAAAAAAATTACAAATATTTGTCGATATGGAACTGTGTGTATATATGTATTTAAGTTCAAAATCAGACTGTAGTATGAGAGAAATGAATATATGCGGTTATTATATATCTGTTCAAATGGTTACTTCCGTTTTCAATTCTCATAACGCGCTTAAAGAAGTTTTACTTCAATTACAAACATTTAAATTTATGAATACTATTTTAAGAAGTGAAATGAGTACTCGAATATAATAAAATTGTAAGCTCTGGTAAAAACCCTAAAACAGTGTTTCTCAACCGGTGGTTTGGTGGAAAAAGTTTATGGTCAGCGAATTTTTTGATATTTATTAAGAAATTTACTTTATTCGAGCGCTTCTCTTACTTCTCAAATGTGAATACTATTGCACATATTAATTTTTTTTTCTACGATAGTACATAAGAATTCGATTTTCATGAAGGCTTAATCGCTTAATGTTTTTTTCCACTAGTGTAAAATCGTTTTCGCTAAATAATATATTGTTGTAACTAAGGTGTTTTCATGTAATTTTATAAAGTTTTTAAATCAAAACAACCATGAAAAAGTAGAATATGATTTTGAATGTTATGTTGTCGATTTCTAATTCAATAGTTTATAATAACTATCGTTTATATACTTACTATCGTAAAAAATATTTCATTTCATATGCGAGATGAAAACGAATTACGTTTACGTGAACAAATTTTCACTCACGAAAAAACAGCAAAATCTTTTATATATTATTAATATCGTTCTCACTCCTAAGAGTAAAATTTTATTTTTATTTTACTCCGATGGAGTCGATTTTATTATTTTCTTTCAATCTATTTGCAGAAAAAGAAAATTAGTACTTTTTGGTCAACCTTTTTATTTATTTTAATAATAATACTTGCATATGTTAATTAGATTCAGGTTTAGTCAATTTGTTTCTCTAGTTGATCACTATTGTTGTTATACTCTAACCAAGTTAGAATTGGATAACAAACTTGTATCGGTAAGAAGAAGATGACCATCTTCACTTGTGTCTATCGACACATTATCTACAATTAATTCAATGAATTATTTGTGATATTACATCACTCCGATGGAAATAATCCCATCATGAATAATAAGACTGAATCTAACAAAATATGGTGTGCAATTTATGAAAATTTTTTGCTATCCACAAAATTGTCGATCGATCTAGTTTCGAACCGATAAGAACTTTTTATTACACTTTAAAAAAGTATATCATTCTCATCAGGGCTAGCCGACTAGATACACTACCAAAAAAAATTTTTCGCTATATAAACCTAAAATAGGTCACTACTCTAGCGAAGTATAAGAAACCAAAAAACTTTCATAAACATATGTTAATTAGATTCAGGTTTAGTCAATTTGTTTCTCTAGTTGATCACTATTGTTGTTATACTCTAACCAAGTTAGAATTGGATAACAAACTTGTATCGGTAAGAAGAAGATGACCATCTTCACTTGTGTCTATCGACACATTATCTACAATTAATTCAATGAATTATTTGTGATATTACATCACTCCGATGGAAATAATCCCATCATGAATAATAAGACTGAATCTAACAAAATATGGTGTGCAATTTATGAAAATTTTTTGCTATCCACAAAATTGTCGATCGATCTAGTTTCGAACCGATAAGAACTTTTTATTACACTTTAAAAAAGTATATCATTCTCATCAGGGCTAGCCGACTAGATACACTACCAAAAAAATTTTTCGCTATATAAACCTAAAATAGGTCACTACTCTAGCGAAGTATAAGAAACCAAAAAACTTTCATAAACATATGTTAATTAGATTCAGGTTTAGTCAATTTGTTTCTCTAGTTGATCACTATTGTTGTTATACTCTAACCAAGTTAGAATTGGATAACAAACTTGTATCAGTAAGAAGAAGATGACCATCTTCACTTGTGTCTATCGACACATTATCTACAATTAATTCAATAAATTATTTGTGATATTACATCACTCCGATGGAAATAATCCCATCATGAATAATAAGACTGAATCTAACAAAATATGGTGTGCAATTTATGAAAATTTTTTGCTATCCACAAAATTGTCGATCGATCTAGTTTCGAACCGATAAGAACTTTTTATTACACTTTAAAAAAGTATATCATTCTCATCAGGGCTAGCCGACTAGATACACTACCAAAAAAATTTTTCGCTATATAAACCTAAAATAGGTCACTACTCTAGCGAAGTATAAGAAACCAAAAAACTTTCATAAACATATGTTAATTAGATTCAGGTTTAGTCAATTTGTTTCTCTAGTTGATCACTATTGTTGTTATACTCTAACCAAGTTAGAATTGGATAACAAACTTGTATCGGTAAGAAGAAGATGACCATCTTCACTTGTGTCTATCAACACATTATCTACAATTAATTCAATGAATTATTTGTGATATTACAATGATGGGATTATTTCCATCGGAGTGATGTAATATCACAAATAATTCATTGAATTAATTGTAGATAATGTGTCGATAGACACAAGTGAAGATGGTCATCTTCTTCTTACCGATACAAGTTTGTTATCCAATTCTAACTTGGTTAGAGTATAACAACAATAGTGATCAACTAGAGAAACAAATTGACTAAACCTGAATCTAATTAACATATGTTTATGAAAGTTTTTTGGTTTCTTATACTTCGCTAGAGTAGTGACCTATTTTAGGTTTATATAGCGAAAAATTTTTTTGGTAGTGTATCTAGTCGGCTAGCCCTGATGAGAATGATATACTTTTTTAAAGTGTAATAAAAAGTTCTTATCGGTTCGAAACTAGATCGATCGACAATTTTGTGGATAGCAAAAAATTTTCATAAATTGCACACCATATTTTGTTAGATTCAGTCTTATTATTCATGATGGGATTATTTCCATCGGAGTGATGTAATATCACAAATAATTCATTGAATTAATTGTAGATAATGTGTCGATAGACACAAGTGAAGATGGTCATCTTCTTCTTACCGATACAAGTTTGTTATCCAATTCTAACTTGGTTAGAGTATAACAACAATAGTGATCAACTAGAGAAACAAATTGACTAAACCTGAATCTAATTAACATATGTTTATGAAAGTTTTTTGGTTTCTTATACTTCGCTAGAGTAGTGACCTATTTTAGGTTTATATAGCGAAAAATTTTTTTGGTAGTGTATCTAGTCGGCTAGCCCTGATGAGAATGATATACTTTTTTAAAGTGTAATAAAAAGTTCTTATCGGTTCGAAACTAGATCGATCGACAATTTTGTGGATAGCAAAAAATTTTCATAAATTGCACACCATATTTTGTTAGATTCAGTCTTAATACTTGCATGATTGGAAAAACTATTAAAAAAATAATCTATTTTATTGTTTCCATTTAAAGAAAAGCATAAAATTTAAAGCAAAAATAAAATGCGTCAATATTTGAAAATAGTTATTCATTGTACAAGATGATAAAATTGTACTTTATCTTCGAGAGCGATTCTAGCGTCGAGGCGTCAGTCGAGACGCTAAAAAGCATCGAGAAGATAATGAAATTTTATCATCGTGAGGAATACAACATTTTTGTCTTTAGCAATTGTTAAAGAAGACCAAAAAATGAAGAAAATTCAATGAGAAATTTAATTCAAAAGTGTCAGGAAAAAACAGTTTCACGAAAAAATGAGAATAGGTGTCTTTGATAACTTTTTGAGTTTTATAAACAAACAAACCATTCAATTTTTTTTTGTTTTTTGCAAAAACTGAATTTGAAAATTATCTAGTTTGGATTTGTGAATATGTGCGATATTACAGAAGGAAATTGCCTTCTGATGTGGAAGAGGAGGCTTCAGAGGCAATTCGTATATTGCCTGAAATTTTGAATTGCCTGAAAAATTACGGATGGTACAAAAAAGAGAATATCTTTGCTTTCAAAAATGGGAAACCTTGAAGAATATTAACAGGAAAATGCTTATATCAAAATACTTCATCTATCAATTCTAATTTCAGTTGATGATAGCACGTTTTAACAGTTGCTATAGAAAAATAGTATATTGTATAATGAGTGTAGAAAGAACACTATTGCAGTACGAGTGTGAAATTTGCAGCACGAGACGCTAGTCGAGGGCTGCATTCACATGAGTACTGCAATAGTGCTTTCTACACGAGTCATACACGCTATTTTTTCTACAATTGCAAGATTCGATAGTCATATACTATACAAATATTTAATACCATAAACTAATGTAGATTTTAAAATTTTCATTTTTTATACTATATCAAGTATGTCATGATTTATTGTTGTTAAAAATTTTCCCATATCGTTTTTGATTTTGTTTGAATAACGTTCTAAAAATAAATCGGTGAAAATGAATAGTGATTTCGGTGAAAGTGATGAAGAGGTTATCATTGGAACTCCTCCAGACATTGCTGAGGCAGCTAAAAATGTTTGTTTGGAACTTCTACCTGAAAAATGTAAAACTAGATATAGAAAAGAACGAGAAGCTTTCTTGACATGGTGTGGAGAGAAAAGAGCCACGAAAATTACGGAGAATGTTCTTTTGGCTTATTTTTCAGAAAAATTAAACATTTTCAAGTCATCCACTTTATGGTCAATGTACTCTATGTTAAAGAGTACACTTATTTTAGAAGACAACGTCGATATCTCTAAATATCATAAGTTGATTGCATTGTTGAAAAGAAAATCAGTGGGCTATGTTGCTAAAAAATCTAGAACCTTTTCTAGAGAAGATATAAATAAGTTTGTGAATGAAGCACCAGACAAAGATTTTCTGATGATGAAGGTAATTATTTAATATTTAAATGTATAAAATTAATATTAATATTCAAAAAATTCAAATTAAAGATTGCTCTTATAATGGGTATCGCTGGAGCCTGTATTGAGGATAAGGAAAATATATAAGGAAATTATATATTTATATATTTTCCTTATCCTCAATATACATATTGAGGATAAGGAAAATATATAAATTGTACAGGTGCCAGACACCAAAACTCACATCACTCGAACGTTTACTGTTTCTAATGGGGTTGGTGATTAGATCTCAGTTTATCGTAAATACAGAAATCTTCGCACTGCAAACACCACTCATAACAGGTTTTTTGTTAACTATCGGAATGGTAAATGTACTTCGCAAGCTATTGGAATAAATACATTTGGAAAAATTCCACTAAAAATTGCGAGCTACTTAAATCTTCCAAATTTGCATGAATATACAGGGCACTGTTGCAGACGAACATCTGCTACGTTACTCGAAGATGCGGGTGAAGACATTTTAACACTCAAGAGGCATGGCGGATGGAAATCCTCTGCTGTTGCGGAAAGCTATGTCGACAACTCCATTCAAAATAAAATATCTGTGTGTGAGAAAATAACTGGAGCCCCTGCAAGTGACAATATCGCAATGGATAATGAAAATATAGGTCGCGGTAGTAGCTCCATTGTTGGAAGTGCAGCGGAATCAATTATGGGATTCATTAGAACAATTGTTAAGGCTTCTAAAAATACGACTGAGGGGATAAATATTAGTGCATGTACTTAATGCAACATCACAATAAATATTAATAAATAAATTTCAATTAAAACTATAATTTATTGTTAATGTTTAATCTATAATTATGAATAATTTGATTTATAATAAAATTCGATTCACTTTAAATATTGCATTGAATGTGTTTTTTGTAGATTTATTTTCTAGTTATTTTTCCAATGTAAACACAACTGTGCAGAAAGTACTTTCTACACGGCAAATCCGTGCTGAAAGTACTTTCTACACGTCATTTGGGAAGATTAATTTTCAATGCCTACTTTTTATCAAATTCATCGTAGAAAATTTGACTTTCACAACAATTGTAGAAAAAATAATTTACTCTGCCGACAACTATAAACAAAGGTTTTTTTGTGTTTTTTTACAACCATAATTGTGTGCGTTACTAGTTTTAATATTTAGAACAAAATAAACAAGCTGTTAATTTTATTCTGTCGCGTGATTGCTGCGGAACACAATATTAGTATTTTATTGTGTAGATCTGTCGCTTTTAACGCTATTTTTTAAACAGAGTTTCTCATCTCTGGAATGCCTTATCGACGTGGGTCTTTCCTGATAATTTTAATCCTCAAAACTTTAAGATCAACATTAATAAATTCCTCAAAGAAAATTGATAAATACTCTACAGCCCGAGTTCCCTAATTAGCATGGTATCTTTTGATATTCAGAGACGTAATCTATAATGGTTAACACTAAGCATGCCAAACATTGAATAAAAAAAATCGAAAAGCAGCTACCCGTTTTCTCAGCTCTTTTCGACTTTTTCGTGAATTTTGTCCCCCGTTAGATTAACGGCTGGTTTATTGTTTCCGTTTCTAGCCTTTTAAATTTTTCCACTGCCACACTTAATTTAAGCTAAAACTGTTCTTTGCTTTTATTTAATACTTAAAATCTTTGTTTACAGCCATGGAGATTTTAGTACCAGAGCATCGTGGAATGGCAGGAGCAGCCATGTTTGCTGCAGGTGCAATCGGTAAAATTTTATTAGGTTTATCCGCGATGTTACTACAAAACTGGAGACATCTTCTTCGTGTAAATCTATCATTTACGTATTTCATAATTATTGCATTTTGGACCTTTCCTGAAAGTGTACGATGGCTTATCACAAAAAATAGGCACCAGGAAGCATCTAAGATTTTAATGAAAATTGCTAAAACTAATAAAGTAACACTACAATTTGAGGTACAAAATCTTCTAGAAAATCGACCACAAGATATACTACTTATTCATGCGGAAAATCAACCTTTAAGAGATGAAAAAAATTTGGGGAAATCGTACAAACTAAAAAATTTATTCAATTATCCTGAAATGATAAAACGAGTTGCAATTTTTGGATTCTGTTGGATAACAAATACATTTGTATTTTATGGATTATCGTTGATTTCTATAACAATTGAAGGAAATAAGTTTGTTAATTTTATGGTTGTTCAGTTTATAGAGTTGCCAGCGTTTTTATTTATGGCATTGTTTTCTCATAAAATTGGAAGAAAAAAAATTGAATCAGGAGGTTTTTTGATTAGTGCCATAATATTGTTTATTTATAGTTTTTCGAAGGATATATTCTGGTTTACATTGACATTATTTTTATTAGGGAAATTTTCGATTTCAATTGCATTTTCAGCGCTGTACGTATATACATCAGAAGTATTTCCAACCAGCTTAAGACACACACTTGTTGCATTCTGTTCAGCTGCTGGTAGGATTGGATCAGTTGTTTCTCCACAAACACCATACCTAGAGACATTAATTGAAAATTTATCAATTTATTTATTCTGTGGAATGGCATCAATTGCTGGACTATTGTGTTTACTGCTTCCAGAGACATTAAATAAAAAATTACCCGACACAATGGAAGAAGCTTTGAATATAGGGGAAGATGAAACTACTTAACGAAACCTAATACAACAATTAAATTTTGTTTATTTATTTGTTAAAAAAACTGTACAAAAATATATATATTAAATAATTTAATAAAGTAATTTGGTGAACAATTTTACTGTCAAACAAAAGTGCGAGCACTTATCGAATGAGAATAAACTACTACACAAAATGTATGCTTGTTTGTATTTATTTTTTTTTTTTTATAAAATGTGTTGTGTAGTAGGAATTACAATATGTGTCACAATAACACATAAAAACCTTTTAAGACCAAGGTCCCACAACAACATACGTTCAAAGATGTTGATGGACGTAAATCTTTCTTTTTCTGTTTTTTTATATTTTTGGTTAAAGAATGGATAACTAAACAATAAATCCTATCACTGACAAAATATGACATAGGCAAATATTTTATGATAGAATAGAGAAAATAAAAGTAAATTAAAAAGAAAATAACAAGCTTTTACAAAAATTTGTTGCAACAAACCAAAACTGTAGTTGCCAATAATCCAGCTGGTTGCATATTCCTTAATCCTGTGACGCTCTGTCTTTCTTGAAGATTAAATCCCACACATAGTTATATGAAGGCTCGCTTCTTCAAGGAAGCAATAGCGTCTCATTATCAAGGATTATTTCACAGCTAAGATTGAGAGATGCGACTCAAGCGTCTGTTCTCCATGTCAGGGGCGGCTTTGAGCGGGCGGCTTTGAGCGGGCGTCTGTCTTGAATCAAGCGGCTCGCTATATAAACGTGTAAAAAGGGTTGTTTCTGGTGACCTTAATATGCAGAACGGACCCATTCACGACAATTTGGGTTGGGCCTAAGGTTAACACCCTAACCCCGGAAAAAAACTAATATGTTAAATTTGGTTATCAGAAAGAGAAAAACAGACCCGGAAACAACAACAGAATTTTACCTGGACGTGAAAAAGGACTAGACTACCGAATCGGAACGTAGAACGTGCGCAGCCTGAGCGCTCCTGATGCTCTTATAAGTCTAGAAACAGAGGCTGAGAGGTATAGGATGGATATTATTGCTCTACAAGAAATTAGACAGCCGATAATCGGAAAACAAGATTTGGATAGTCACTCTCTATACTGTAGTGGTCATCCTACTCGAAGAGAATTTGGTACTGGCTTTCTTGTTGGTGCACGCATACAAGAAGCCGTGAAATTAATCCCGGTCAGTGAGAGGATCTGCTACCTACGTGTACGTGGTACATATAACAATATTTCTCTTATTGTCGTACATGCACCAACTGAAGCTAAGACCGTCGACGAGAAGCATAATTTCTACATAGCACTGGAAGAGGTGATGAAACTAACACCAACACGCGAATTCATTATGGTTCTTGGTGACTTTAATGGACAGGTTGGAAGAGATATCTCTTATGGAAATGTGGTGGATCCCAACAGCTTGCATTTGAATTCGAATGATAATGGTGAGAGAATGACTGAGTTTGCATTATCAAATAATTTGAGAATTGCCAGTACGTTCTTTCCGCATCGACCGATTCATAAGCAGACTTGGGTCTCACCGAATGGAAATACTCGAAATCAAATTGATCACGTTCTAGTAACAACACGTTTCTTTTCGAGCGTTCGGGATGTGCGATCCTTTAGAGGTGCATACATTGGAAGTGACCACTTCCTTGTATGTGCAACGATAAGGTTCCACTTCCCAAATCCAGGCATTCCAAAATTCAATCAACGGAAACGTTTTAACATCTCATCATTAAAGAATGCTGAAACAGAAGAGAGATATCAAATCCATATTGCCGAAACATTGGAGAAATCAGAAACCATTAATGGAGACGTCGATAAGTCATGGTATTTGCTCAAAGATGCTGTTTTAAGCGCTGCTGAGGGAATGCTTGGACGACCAGAGAACCACTCCCAGAAGCCATGGATGGATCAAGCATGCTTTGATGCTATTCAATACAAAAAAGATTGCTATCTGAAGTGTCTACAAGGACGCAACACCAAGTCGACGAAGGAGAACTATAAACTGGCAAGACAAACCGTTACAAAGCTATGTAGACGAACGAAGAGAGAAGGGTGGAAGATACAGTGTGAGGAAATTGAAAGCTTCAATAAGGAACATCAATCGCGTAACTTCTTTCAACAGGTTAAAACCTTAAAGAAGAACCCTCAAACTAGATCGACTGTTATTCAAAACGAAGATGGGGAGCTACAAGTAGACCTTAAAATTATTTTAGATACTTGGGCCGCTTATTTTGAGAATCTTCTCAACTTAAGTGACCAGCAACAAGTCGGGCGATGAGCAAAGCTTATTCGTGCGTCAAAGGTACATGTAGACGAACCAACCAAAGAGGAATTCGAAGCGGCGCTGTCTAAATTAAAACGCAATAAAGCACCTGGTATCGACGATATAACATCCGAAATGATTGTACATGGTGGCGAAACTCTATCCTTAAGATTGTTTGAACTTGTTCAAATGATCTGGCGGACTGAAACCATGCCACAGGACTGGAACACAGCTATGCTAATACCAATCCATAAAAAAGGTAATCGCCTACAATGTGCAAACTACAGAGGAATCGCTCTCCTTTGCACAGCATATAAAATCTTTTCTTACATTTTGCTATCCAAAATCAATCCTTTTGCTGAACAACTGTTTGGAGTATATCAGTGTGGTTTCCGGCGGGGCCGCGGTACTACCGATGCACTTTTCTCGATAAGGATGATTTTGGAAAAGTGTCGAGAGTTCAACATACCTGTGCACCAACTTTTCATTGATTTCAGGCAGGCCTACGACTCTCTCGAACGAGAGACTCTATGGTCTGCTCTGGTGTCAATGGGAATTCCTGGTAAACTGGTATCACTATGCAAAATGACAGTACAGAACTCTCAATGCTGTGTACAAGTAGAGAACGAAATATCAAAGTTTTTTAAAGTTGACTCCGGTTTATGACAAGGTGATGCTATCTCTCCTATACTTTTTAATTTAGCCTTGGAATATGTGTGCCGTCAAAAGAAACTACCGACTAATAACAATATCTTGTCAATAAACTCAGAACAAATGATTGCTTACGCTGATGATGTTGTCATCCTTGGCCGAAGTGAAGCTGTTATGAGTGAGACTTTCAAGTCGCTTGAGAGTGGTGCTAGAAAAATTGGTCTGCAAATTAACTACAATAAAACCAAACATATAAATGTTTCAAGGGAGGCTGAGAAGAAAGATTTGATGTGCGGCGATGAACGAATTGAGGGAGTTGAATCTTTTAAATACTTGGGATCAATGCTTGACTCAAACAACAGCATACTTACAGATATAAAAGTTTGAATCGCTGCAGGTAATCGAACTTTCTACTCAATTAAACCTCTCCTTGGATCACCGTATGTATCAACTAACACCAAGCTCAAGTTATACAAGACATTGATTAGACCGGTTGTGATGTATGGGTCACAAACGTGGACCCTTACACAAAATGACGAATCGCATTTATCTGTATTTGAGCGTAAGATCCTACGCTACATTTTTGGTCCACTTAAGACAGACGATGGAGAGTATAGAACCCGGTATAACTTTGAGATCAGAGACCTTCTTGAGGGTCCTGACATAATAGGTTGTATCCGTTCTAATGGGATTGCTTGGTTTGGGCATGTTCTACGAGCCGATTGACAGTCTGGAATGATTAGAAAAATGTACGTTAGTACCCCAGGGAGTGGGCGACCGCGAGGTAGACCACGACTACAATGGGAGACTGACGTAATAAACGACCTTAAAAAAATGGGCTGCCATGGTAATTATGTCGCTGTTGCGAATGACCGTGGTGAATATTCAAAGCTGATCAACCTGGCAACGCTCCTACATGGAGCATGAACGCCTTAAAAAAAAAAAAAAAAAGATTGAGGTTGCTAGCCACTATCGGCTAAGTACCCTCACTTTTAAGTTTATTTATCATGATTGCCATCCATGTTTAATCATACATAAGCTATATACTTCTTTGTATAGAATTTATGCGATTTTCGTCTCGTAATTGTGAGCTTTAAATCGAAGTAATCGATGTTATCAAGTATCAAGTTAAAAGTATTAAGTCTTCACTTAATTTTAGAAACATGTATTACATATAATTCCAAACCGACAACATATTTGGTGAAGATGATAAAATTCCAATACATATAGTTTTGATATACAAATGTAATTGTTTCAGGTTATACTATCTTTCTTACGTTATTTTTAATTCCATAAAAATTATGTTCAACAAAAAAACATTGATCAAAGCAAACTACCATTTAAAACGCCAGTTAAATAAAAAGCAAATTAAGTGTACACAACAACTTCACAAATTCTCATGATGATTAATGTATTAATGCATAAAAGACAAACAGAAATACTTTCAATTTTATATATATTCAATATTATTCAATATATATAGCATGATGACTCGAATGCAAATTGCAAAAGACAGAAGCAATATAACTTTAAAAAACTGCATTATAGATCAATTCGTCAAAAGAAATTTCTATTATGTTTATGAATTCATGAATTAAAAACCAAAAATTTTAATGGTATTTGATAAAAATTAAAAAAAACAATAAAAAAAATATGTATCACACCAGGAATTGAACTCACGACCGGAAACAGAACTCAGTCGAGCACGATTTCCCCATCGCAAATTGAAACGTTAAGAGATGATAGACGTATTTATTATTTAAAAAAAATATATTTTTTTGTTCTTCAAAAATTTATATTAAACATGGTAACGCGAATATATAAATTTTACCTCATACAAAATTTTAGGCTAAAAAAGCTTTCACTTCAAAAAATTAAAATTTAATTGTAGTTTAACCCAGCGGCCATCTTTAAAAAATTTTTTAATTATTTTAGATTTGAAATTAATTACAAAAAGGGTTTAATAAATTTTTTTCCAAAAGAAAATTAAAAAAGTCCGAGCAGCAAGATGTCCGCTAGGAATAGGTAGATTTCGAGATCAGACAGTTTTGTGTACAAGTAGAATCTGATGTATCAGATTAGTTTAAACAAAACTAACTAATTACAAACAGATATTGAACAAATTTTAAAAAGAAAATTAGCTACATATAAGCAAAACAACATCTATTCAATTTTGCAACAAACAAATATCAAATCAACCACAGAACATATGTGTCACAATTATGACACTGTATGAAAAACACATGGCAAACCTACTCTATATCATATGTCGTGCAATTACTGCAAAATATCAAAATAGTTTATTTCTACGAAAACAAAATTTATTTCTTCTACTCAAATCTTTTTATTTTTTTTCATTGACTGTTATAAGGTTTTTGCAAATTGTTGTTGTTGTGCATTGTTGCAAACTTTTTTGTTGAAGCCTACAAGTCAAAAACCTCTAACTACAGAGGAGGTTTATATTGATGTTTCCACAGATTCTAAATTTATGAAGTTTTTAAAAATATTTGTATCCAAATGGGCTTTATAACGGGTTTAAAAAATCAATTTTTTTTCTAGTATAAAGCCTCTTAACCATGTGTTGGATTTTGCTGATTTATGAACTTGTCAAAGATATTAAATACACACACATTTTTAAAGAAGTTTTTGATCTGGCTAGACAAATGCGACCGTGAGAGTGCTAGTCGATTCAAACGCATTTTTTGTTTTACAAGCTTTTTTGTTGGAGCCACTCCTCCAATTGCAGAGGTCTATTTTTTGAAAGAAATTGATAAAAATGTTTGCAAAGATTCCAAAATTTATGAAGTTTTTAAAAATATCAATGTCCAAACGGCCCGTATAACGGATCTAAAATCATAATTTTTTTAGCATAAAGCCTCTAGTTTCTTACTTAAACTTGTCCAAGATATTAATAAAACACACATTTTTAGAAAAGGTTTTTTGGTCTGGCTCTACAAATGCGACTGGTTGTTTCACAAAAAACTTTTTTTTTTTGCAAACTTTTTTGTTGGAGCCGCTCACTCAGGAACCTCTAACTGCAGAGGTCTTTTTTTAAAATAAATTGATAAAAAAGATTTCAAAGATTCTTAATTTGTTATTTTTTTAAAAATATTATTATCCAAGACGGCCGTTATAACGGTTTTAAAAAATCAATTTTTTTTTAGAAAAAAGCCTCTAGTTTCTTAACCACGTGTCGGATTTTGCTGATTCACGAACCTGTCCAAGATATTAATAGAACACATATGTACAGAAAATTTGTTTTATCTACCTCAACAAATGTGACCGTGAGAGTGCCGGTCGTTTTCGTTATATCTCATATCGTTTATATATATATATATATATATATATATATATATATATATATATATATATATATATATATATATATATATATATATATATATATATATATATATATATATATATATATATATATATATATATATATATATATATATATATATATATATATATATTTATATATATATATATATATATATATATATATATATATATATATATATATATATATATATATTTATATATATACATATATATATATATATATATATATATATATATATATATATATATATATATATATATATATATATATATATATATATATATATATATATATATATATATATATATATATATATATATATATATATATATGTATATATATATATATATATATATATATACATATATATATATATATATATATATATATATATATATATATATATATATATATATATATATATATATATATATATAAATCTTTTTTGTTTTTGTTTTTCCGTCTCTGCTTATCATATATAGTCGTTTGGCTCCAACATTTTTCCGAAATTCCGAGATGAGGCACATTACAATAGGTAGATTTTTATATGCAATCTACCTAAAATGGTCAGGTTTTACAACTCTGTCTAGTTTCTTGAACTCGTTTTTCTTCAAATACGTTTTGAGATGTTCAACTTTAAAATCAATTCAGTAAAAGGCGGTAGGTAGAGTCACTAAAATACACTTGTTCCAGTACGTTATTGATTATTTATCACCCTGTATCTAAAATCAGTGTTAAAAAGAAAGCAAAAAAAATTGTTCATATCTTCATGTTCCAACACGTGAGTATTGTAAATTGCACAGGGATTTTAAAAATTGACATCATTTATCTATTTGAGATTTATTTTTATCACGCGCTATATTAAAGTGATGTAATTATATTCCTGAAATTAATTATGGATAGAATCAAAAATATCCAGAAATTTCCACAGAAAACCTTTAGAAATTTTTATTTTAAAAACACTACACTCTTAACCATGCGTTGTTAGTTTCAACCAAGCCCCTTAACTCGCATTCCAATTATGTTTATGCTGCTGCTTCTTCATTAATCATTTAAGTGTTAAGAAACATAAAATTTTATGAAACAACAAAAATTATCAATTAATGTTCGCAACTAACCATTACAATTTGAATTGTGAATTAACAATAATAATACTTTAAGCAAACATTACCAAATAGTTTGAGAAACAAAAAAGTACAATAAAGAAGAAACGACAATAATATGATATTGACATCTTCTTTTTATTGATGTTACCAAAGATTATCACAAAGGTTTTTACTTTTTTCTGGTTTTCTCAATTTGTGCAAATAGATAAATTGTATAAATAGATAAAATATTTACAAATAATCAATCATTTCAATTACAACTTCATAACAAATAACTGTTAAAAGTTTTGTGAATTTTAAAAGTTTAATTTACAAATATATAACAAAAAGTGCAAGTAAGTTAAATAAAAGAATTAAATTTTATTTTTCCACAAAATTGCAAATTAATTAAGTAAATAATTTGTGAAAAATATGAGTTGAAAAAAATTGGTGAAACTTTTTTTGTGGGTGTCACAATAAGATCAAAATTAGTTGAGGAATTTGTATTTAAATAAAAAATGTTCGTAGTTTAGTTATTCCCTATTAGAGAATGCATGTAGTTTCCAAAGAATTTGTCTGTCATTTGAGTTTTAAAATACGCAGAGTTACTGTAAGCAATAGGAATGGCAGTAACAGCACTCAGTAACTCTGTAAGCAATAGGAATGGCATTGGTACCCAAGATATCCAAAACATTCTAAATTTTCTTATAAATTCTATAAATTGCGTTTTCTTAAGTTTTATCTCTAGCGGACACTAGTTGCACTAAAAAATTTAAATAAGTTAAATTTTAAATTTCAAAGTGAAATAATATAATTATTTTTCAAAATTTTCGTCAGACCCGCCAAGTTCAATAAATGAATAAATGAACGTTTAATGTGAATCATGTTTAGATTATTAAATCATATTCATTTTTTTGGCAATTTATGATTAAATTTAAATCATATTTAAACAAGGAATCAAAATCAAAAAATCGAAACACGTTAACTTAAAATGTCATGCAATTGAAACAAGTTTTGCATAAGATATTGAATTCGTAATCTCTCTTCGAAATAACGAAAACTATCACATATTTATCTCATTTGTTTTATTAAGATTCACTACCTTACTTGAATACTAATTAAATATAATAATTTTTACATAATTTTATTGTTAAACAAAAAAATTTTTGACATAAGAATCTAATTTTGTGAAAACTGTTGCTTGTTTTTAGACATGTTCAAATCATTAGCAGTTATATTAATGTTTGGTGTATTCGTAAATGCGTTGCCACAAGGAGGACAAGTAGCTCAAGAAAACGCATCACCAATTCCAATTGTTAGTCAAAATGAAGAAAACAATGCAGATGGAAGTTACAGTTATAGTTTCGAAGCCGGCAATGGAATCAAAATTCAAAATGCAGGAACCGTTAAACGGGTACCCATTGCACGATACGATGGGGATGGTCTTGGGCCAAATGAAGCACCACGTGAAGACGATATTATTGTACAATCTGGTTCATACTCATATCCAGCACCCGATGGTACAATCATAACAATTACGTAAGCAACTTTATACGTTGATAAAATTTAATAAAATTCATTGAATAATTTTCCAATCTATAGATACATTGCTGATGAAAAAGGTTTTCAACCACAAGGTGATTCAATTCCAGTTCCACCACCGATCCCGCCACAAACCTTAGCTGCACTAAAACAACAAAGCCTCCGGAAATAATTTTTGTTGCGAATGATTTGAAATTATAATAGATTCATTCTAAATGTTTAATGTCAGATTGATTTGTATTATTGTTAAAAATGCCTTTTTATTATAATATATTATTTTATAACTTATGTACCAAGAAATAAAATTTGCGTGTTAAGAATAAGAGTCATAGGTAAGCTTTCTAGTCCAACATAACATAAAGTCACTTGATTTCCTCTTTTCTTAGCTGTAAAATTATTCAATATCTTTTAAGAAAATTATTACAAAGAAAATAAAAAATAATTTTTTACAAATTAATTTAACAGTTTTAAATAAATTACAAATTTACCAGATCTTAGATTTCGAACATTTCGAACGATTTTATGCAAAATAACTCACGTGATCTCTTCTGATTAAAAATAATATTGGCAACGCTAATAAAAGCTCGCCAGTTTTAAAAGTATGGTGTTCTGGCAGTATAGTGAGTGGGCTATTCTTTTGAACATATTTTTGTCGATTTTTAAATTTTTGAAAAATCTGAAATTTTGATATATTGTTGTTATTGACGAAAGAAAAACAAATTCCTGGATTTTTTTTTGAGTACTCTTTCTTAATCGGAGTTATGCGCGTGTGAATTTTTGACGCTTTTTCCGAAATTTTTTGTTATGGTGTCATTATTTTAGTAGAAATTTAACAAATTTCATGCAAATTACGTATATTTTTGCAAGCAAAAAAAAATAGTTCAATAATCGAAATATGTAAAAATATGTATATGTAATTATTTGTGTAATTTGTATTAACTAATAATACGTTTTAAACCTTGGTTTACTTCAAAGCTCATATCTCAAAAATCGTCCTTTTTGTGTTTTTCAAAATTTTTAAAGTAAACAGATGGCAGCTATTACATTACAAAAAAAAGTGAGATTCCATATGGATTCTTTTATACGATTTTTTAAAGTTCAGTATAAAAAAATTCACAACTCAAACTATACATATTTCTAAAATGGATATTACTCTAGTGCATTTCAACACAATGACATAGATCGGGCAATTCACGGTTGAAGTGCTGGCTCAATAACCATAGCCAATTAACGTCAACCATTAACGGGCCATTGGTTGACCATTTAACTAAAGTTTACTGGCTATTTTCTATAAACCGTAGGTCTTTCGGTTCATCTTGATGGTTCCATTACTTGCGCAATAAAAATAGCCAAGTACTGTTGAGTCATTCATGGGCCAATACTTGGCCATTCAATCGACCGATGAAAGGTTCTAGTACTGGCCCAATAACAATAGCCAAGTCCTGTAAACTATTAATGGGCCAGTGCTTGGCCGCAGTTCAAAGTCCGACAAACTCTGCTGGGGTTCCATTCCATTCGATAAAATAATTACCAAAATGTTTTCCTTTTCCGATAATCAGAAATATTTCAACTTAAAATAAAAAAACATATAAATTAATTTTTTAATGTATTTGTTTATAATATTAATATTGTTTTATTAAGCTATGATTTATATAGAAAAAATATTTATTTATAATATTATGTAGTCTCATTCTTATGTTAGTGTTAAGAAGTTGAAAGTATATCAAACCTTCGATCGTTGGGATTTCCAATTCTTATTCTCAATAAAAACCTGTGTTTCAATGAGTAATGCATAGAATATATTAATTATTTTAACTTAATTATTTATTAATTAATTATAAGATTAAATTATATTAACATGATGTAAAAATACATGTGAATTTTTCATATAGAAAACTTAAAAAAATCGTAAAAAATAAACCATACAAAATCTCTGAGTTTTCTTTTTGTAATTTTATGCTTCAATGATATAAAGTTGTTATAATGGGTGAAGTGAATAAATTAGAATATACTAAATACTCAAGTTTTTAAGCGTATACTGACAAATCAGTGAATAAAAACTAGGTTGTAGCATATACTTTAATCCATTGAAAATTTTCCAAAATATGCTTAATATCGAGTGAATAAAACCAAGAATATTCTAATTTTTGACACTGCCGTACTAAATATTTTCAAGTTGCTGTTTGTGCAACTTATTTCTGAACAATGGCTGAATTTATTAATAATGCAGAAAATTCGCAAAATAAAAAATTTTATAGAGACCGAAAATCAAAAATAAATGCTGATTATCAAAGCATATATCGTTTCAAAGAAGAAAATGTTAAAACTTTGCGTGAAATGTTCTTGAGCGAAAGCTATGAAACTTGAGAGAAAGCCATTCCACCAAACCATCAAACGAAGATATTTTTAAGATGCCTTGCTGACCCGGGATTTCAAATTGAGTAGTAGAACCGTTTTAAAATATAACAAAACCACATATATATTTTTAGGTTTTGGAAAAAATTGTATCAGTTGCTCACGAATTTGTTGTGTTTCCAAAATCTGAGGCTGAAATTTGGAAATGCCAAGAAATATGGTAAAGAAAACTTTAAATTCCATTTGTGGTTGGAGCAGTGGATTGTACCTACATTAAAATTCTGAGGCCTAGTAATTTCGCGGATGAATATATCAACAGAAAGGGTTGTGCAAGTATCAACGTACAGGCAACATGTGATGCTAATGAGCTATTCACCAGCATTGACGTGCAATGGCCAGGATCTGTGCATGACAGGATATGGAAGCAGTCATATGTTTATAAATTATTAAAAAACCTGAATAATGTTTTGGTTTAACTTCATATAAAATCCGGTTAGCAGAGATGAAGAAAATTTCAACAAAATACACACGAGAGGCAGAACGGTTATAGAACGGTGTTTTGGTGAAGCTGAAAAGAAGATTTCCCATTATTGGTTACACTTTGCGAGTTGCCCACGACAAAAGGCCTTCCGTAATCATCGCCTGTGCTGTTCTACACAATTTATCAAAAGTTTTCAACGATGAAAAGATATGGTATTTCGATGATTTACCTACCGATGTTGGGGAACAAAACAGTAACGAGGATGATGACAATAATTTAATCAGAGTAAGAGGCCAACGATTAAGGGATGAAATTGCTCATCGACTTAACCAACGTCAAGAATAAAATACGCAAACAAAAGTAAAAAAACATATTGATTATAAATTCATATTTCAATTTCAATTATTCAAATAACTAAATTTAAATAACAAAATAATAAATAATTCATAATAATTCAATAAAAATAGTTTTTCAATATAAATAACAGAAAATTAAAATTTAACACATATATTATACATTCATTCTCCATATTCCATACTTTCGTTTTCTAAATTTTCCACACTTTCATTATTATTTGAGTTTTCCAGCTCCTTAAATTCACGACACAAATAAGTAGAAGCTAATTAGATCCCCCATTTTCTTAAACGTGGCTAGCTGTTCCAAGAGAACTTTTCTCTGTAGTTGGGGTAGCGTTAAGTTTTTGGTGTTCACTTCTTCGTCGGCAAAATGAAAATGAGTACAGTTTTGAGATTTTGTTTGATGTTATTTGGTTATTTTTTTCTACTGATTTATCCTGATTTTGTTGTGTGCTGCTGCTGTTTATAGTGGAAGGGCTGGTTCCGACAGATAAAGCCCCTGAAATATAATAAAGAAATAATAACAAAAAATAGTTATTTGTTTAACTAGGCAGCAAAGTAGTAGATTGACTGCCGCGGCTGATAGTTCAGGAATTCAGCCAAGACAGTCAATCTACCTTGCTGCCGAGTTGAACATATAATTTTTTCTCCGATTAATTACAATGATATGTAATTTAATAATTATTACTTTAAAAATAAAGCAAAATTTTAAAAATGAAAAAAAAAATCGCAATTGTTGGAAGGATTAGTTGTTATGGAAATGTCATAATAATTATAGTTTGACAAATTAAAAAATTTCTGCCAGATTCGTGGAAAAATATCTGTTAATTTTATGATGTCTAATTATTTTGCTGCCTAAGCAGCAAAGTACTTACTTTGCTGCCTAGGCAGGAAAAGTGCCTTTTTGCTGACTGAAATAAGTCTGCAAAATGTATATTTGCTGTCAATCGGAGAAAAAAATAATATTTAATAAATTGATTTACCGGGAATTTTTTTAAAAACTAGGTTTTCCTCTCCTTGCAGTATGGTAAAAATGTCCTGCTCCCAATCCTCCAACTCAATCCTCCGATTTGCAGTATCTGTTTTTTACATCAGTTTTTATATTGTTAATTTGTTTTGTATTGGTCTGATGTAATTTTTGTTAAGAACCGATCTTCTAACTCCTGGCAAGCCTCAAGGATGGCTGCATTTTTTTTGTCTTTGATTTCTGGTAGTTTCGACTTACTTAAAACTATAGGAAATTTTATGATATCACTAACAAAATTTCTTGAATTACTTTTATTAAAGTTGGAATTTGTATTCTCGTCCGACATTTTAATGTTAGTTTTGGTTAGTCTAGTTCTAGTTCTTGTTTTAATTTGACATTTATAATTTTCAGTATATTCTACATACTGTAGTTTTGTTTACAAAATGTAAATAATTCTTTTTCCTACTCCGATCACAGTAAATTATAAATTACATCGCACTATCCATGACATGTAAATTGATTATTTCAAATAGCGTGCGGTAAGTAAAAAAAAGCGTGCGGTAAGTAAAAAAAAGCGTGCGGTAATAGATTTTCATATATATATTACCGCACGCTTTTAATAAAAAGAAAAATTTTTATTTAAAGAAAAATTTGATTTTTAAAAATTAAATATTTCAATTCATTTTGACACAGAATAATGCAAAGCCTACCACAATTTGTAAACTATTTGCATTTAATTTATAATTAGTAGTTCATTTTTTCAAGTAATTATATGCGTTTGGGCATTAAAACAAAGTCGTAGGAAAAGTATATAACAAATCTCGAGTTGTAAAGCATTTTCCATGCTCGTGAAGATACTGCACTCGACGCTACGCGTCTCGTGCGCAAAATTTTCCCTCGCATGTAAAATGCTTTTTTCAACTCTAGATATGTAATATACTAATTCAATTTAAGCTAGTAAAAGATTTTTACATTTATTTACAAATTTTTAGCAACATTTTAGTTATTAAATGTTCATATGGTTTTCCAAAACTATCAAATTATTTTAAACGTCATACAATGTTTTTGTCATACGCTACAAAATTTAGAATTTGTTTACATAGCAACGTACAAACAACAAATAATTATTTAAAACTTCAATTTTAAATTGAATTATTTTGAATTTTTAATGTAACTAAGACTTTATCGCCTTATTTATTTTATTTTTCCAAATATATTTTCTATCTCTAGAGATCTTCTTCAGGGAAGAAGTTTCTATAAACTTTAAGTTTATAGAAACTACTAAATATTATATTGTATAGAAGCGGAAGACACTACTTGGCGAAACATATTTTAATAATATTAAATTTTTAAAAATACTGCTTGTTTTCTGACCCCACTAATAACTTTAAGATATCAGTTTCTGATTGTATATCTTATTGTATAAATTTGTTCCCACCACGTACAACTTTTCTTCTAAAACAAATGAACCCTTCAGCACCTGTTCTTTACAGCCTGCCTAAATTGCATAAAGAAAATATACCCATTCGATCGATTGATTCCTATTGTAGTGCACCTGCCTACAAGTTGTGCAAAAAATTTAATAATATTTTTATTGAAACAACAGGTTTTATTTCTAAATATAGTATCAAAAATTCAATTGATTTAATTAATAAAATCAAAGATTTGTATGTTCCTCATAATTCTAAATTTCTTTCTTTCGACGTGTCAAGTTTGTTTACTTCAATCCCTATTAACATTCTTAAGGATATAGTTTTTAATCTTATAAAAAATTCTTTGTCATCTTCTGAACTTCAAAACGAACTCAGTATGATATTTAAAACTTGTGTTGAAGAGAAGTATTTTGTTTTTGATAACAAATACTATAAATTTGCTGATGGTCTTCCGATGGGATCCCCATTATCTCCCCTTCTAGCTGAAATTTTTATGGATTGGTTTGAGAGAAATATTTTAGATGTATCACTTCCACTTGCTTAACATGTTTTATTTTGGTATAGGTATGTAGATGACATTCTTTGTCTTAGGACTGGAACCGAACGACAACTTGACTCTTTTCTTCAAATCCTTAACGGAAAATGTAACTCTATTAAATTAACCATTGAAAAAGAGATAGGTCTATTAATTTTCTTGATATTACTATCAACCATAGCCAAACTAAATTTGATTTTAATATTTTTCGCAAGCCAACTTACACAGATACGATTATTTACTCCACCTCCAATCTTTCTCTGAATATTAAACATTCAGCTCTTCATTCATTAGTTGATAGACTTTTAAAAATCCAACTCTCTTCTATAGACTTTAATAAAGAATTTAACACTATCTTAAACATCGCTAGTGAAAATGGTTTCGAACCAACTTTAGTTCATAAAATTCTTAACAAAAAACTCAAACTGTGATGCCTTATGCATCTTATGCATCCTATACATCACCTAAGATTAAGACATTCAAAATTATGCGTATGATGATTCTCAAATCTAAAAAGAAACATAGTTCTCAACCTGAAAGACATTCAGAATTAATACATGTTGTAAATTTCATTTCTGATTTGCAAATGAATTATATTTTGATTTAAAATTAAATCAAAATATATAAAATGCAACGTCTAATATTTCATAACAAAGTAGTAATTTCTTTTAAGAAATTGTTATTGTTTGTTAATGAAATTGTTATTGTTTTGTTAATGAAATAATTTCATTTGTTTACTTTTTTGCTAAATTAATGTTTTTCATAATTTAAATTTAACAACAATTGTTACATAATTTATTTGTGACAATAAATTATGTATGTCATTTGAAATTGTTTTGGTGTCATCAAAACAATTAGCAATTTTGTTGTTTTTGTTTTGAAACGAAATTTTTTGATGAAAATTATAAGATAAATAGGAAATGTATGATCTGTAAGAGAATCGTTATACGGTTATAATCGTAATCGGATATAAATTTTGTAAGTATATAAGAAAAATGTTAGTTTTTAAGAACAGTAGTAGTAATCTAGTATCGGTATCACGAGCACTTCTTAATACCATAAGATACCAAATGAAGTTGATCATATCTGTGATATGATCACTGTCATAGAAAATTAGTAAAAGAAATCAAGGCCAAAAATCAAGAAAATTAATAAAAGGAATTATAACAACATTAAAGGGATTTTTCTTTTACCATGATAGAGAATAGAGGTCAAAAGGTAACAAGTGCCTAAGACCTGGAATGACCCTTCCTGGTCATCCAATCTAATCTCTATCAACCAGCATCCCAACAATAACAATCAACTGCAACAAAAACCAAACCAGTTTAAAACGTCTCGCTTATAGCCAAATTTATCCTGTTTCTGTACCTGAAACAAAACATTGGCGTAAAATTTATTGTAATAGACAAGTAAGCCAAAAACTAGGAAATATTATTTCTAAATACACCGATTTGAGTTGTTCTTTCTATAATAATCATAACTTACAAAATCTTCTTGTAAATAATAAAATGAAATAAAATTTTTTTTCTAAAAGTGGAGTATATCAGCTATCCTGTGATGCCTTGTATATTGGACAGACTGGTCTTAGTTTTGAAGATCGTTCAGCTGAATATTTTCGAGCTTTGAGATATGGACATTCTCCTTCAACTTTTTCGAATCATTTGTTGTCTGAAAACCATAATAGTTCTTTCAATAATAATTCAAATTTAAAAATTCTTCATTTTGAATCTAAAGGTACAAAACTCGATATTCTTGAATCTTTTGAAATTAGAAAAGCTCTTTTTCATAACCAAAATTTATTAAACCTACAAACTAACGTCATTTTTTCACCTTTAACTAACCCAGATTTGTTTGAGATCACTGCTTAAATTTAAAATGGTAATTATTATTTAAATTCTTATAGTTATGTAATGGTTTACCCTTATGGACTTAGTTTTATTAATACATATTTAATTATAAAAATGTTTTTGGTCATTACTTTCTTTCTACCTCTATTTTTGCAAATAATTAAATATTCTGATTAAAGTAGTTAAAATTTTTCATTTACTTTTTGTTTAATTTTTACAATGTTTAATGTTTTTTCTTTAATATTTTTATTCCTCTTGAAAATGGTTGAATTAAACCGAAATTAATCGAGGTATTTTATTAATTAATTTATGTTAATAAATATTAATAAATAAAATAAAATAATTTTTGCGAACTAAAACAAGGACTATTTTTTAAAATTTAATATTATTCTAAATATTAAAGTGATAAAACTTCCAAATATTAAAGTGATAAAGTCTTAGTTTCATTGAAAACTCAAAATAATTAAATTTAAATTAGACTTTAGCTAGCTAAAAATTAAAAATTTATAAAACTTCAAAATATTTATTTTCTTGACATACTAGGATACAACAATTTGTTGTTTTTCTTTTAGAGGCAAAGTTTCCACTATTGATTTTACGGTTTAAAAAAAAACACAATTTATAATTTATAATATTTTTCTTTTTATTTACTATTACCAGTTGCAAAATCAATCTCTCTGAAAATGAATTATTCGAAACATGTAAGAGAAAATAGTAAATAAAAAGAAAAATATTATAAATTATTAATAGTGTTTTTTTTTTAAACCGTAAAATCAATAGTGGAAACTTTGCCTCTAAAAGAAAAACAACAAATTGTTATATAGTGATTTTACCGCACTCCGAAAACAAAAATTTAAAAAAAATTAAAAAAATTATACTAGGATACATTTGTATTTTTTCGCATATCAATATAGACTAACAAATTAAATTCTTTCTTAGTTTTTAGCTTATTAAGTGAAGCATAAAAGCTTGTATGCACCACTTGCGTTACTGGGTATTACGCCCATCAATCGACATCCATCTCTCGGGCCAGAGGCCCTCGGGCCAGATTACGTCGCTCTCTGGGCGTAATAACCTACATAACGCCCTTGGTACATAAATAGCTATTATTGCTGTATGTGTTTAGCTTAAAATTTGTAAAACACAAAAAAAGGACTCCAGCTAGTAAAAAAATCGTTTTTCCAAATGTATAAAATAAAAAAAGTCTAAAATTTATAAATTATATTTATTCTCGAAAATGAAATTATAAAAGTAATAATAAAAGTAGGACAAGTGCACATATAACTCGCTCACCGAGGGTTCCGTGGTATATAATTCTACGAGAACAGTTCTTCTAAAAACACAATTTCAGAAATAAATCAAAAACGGCACTTTCGCAAATTACAAAATAGTATATATTCATACAAGTGATGAAAACACTGTTTTTTCCGTGAGTAAACTTGTCGGGTGAGACAAGCTTACGACCGAAAAACGTTTTTATCTCGCGTAGGAGATACAATTTTTTTTACGATAGTATAAATATAATCGACATTTATTGAAAATTATTAAATTAGAAAATGGCAACATAACTTTCAAAATTCATTTTCTATTTTTTCATGGTTGCTTTGATTTAAAAACTTTAAAAAATTACATGAAACACCAAAGCAATTTGTTATTTAGCAAAAATGATTTTACACTACAGTGGAATAAAAGCCATGTTCACAGGGGTTTGAAAATGGACCTTTCATATGCTCCCGTAGAAAAATAATTGATTTGGACTTGAAAACAATACTCCTTTCATTTCAACTTATGAAGAATTTATTTTCGAAATTTCTTCTCTCAGCCCTCTCTAAAGAACATTTGAACTATAACCTTGAATTTTTCAATCTTTCGCTTTTATAATGTTCAGAGATAAGGGGAAGGAGACAGGAAAAAAATTTTCACATTTCCGAAAGTAAGTCTAAAACTGTGTTCTCGAAAATTATAAAAAAAAATATTTTCAAAATATTTTCTACAAATATTTTTCAAAATATCTTCTCTCAACCCCTTTCAAATAACATTTTAAGAGAGACGCTGACCGCTATAGCTTTTGTTCAATCTTCACAACATTTGAATTTTTTTAATTGATTTTTGATTTCACGACAATTTTCAATTTTTTTTTTTATTCTAAGTTAGGCATGTTTAGTTTTAATTATAAGAAATTATTAATTAACGTCTCTGCATATCCGAAGATACCATGCCAACTAGAGATTAGGATTAGGTTTAAATAAATTAAGTTTCTCTAAGATATTTATAGACATTAGCTTTAAAATTTTGAGGATCAAAGCTATCAGGAAAAATCCATGAAGGTAAGGCGTTCCAAAGATGAGAGACTCTGTTGAAAAAGTCATGTTGAAAGGCAACAGTTCTGCACCTTTTTATATGAACCGAAGAAGGATGGTAGAAGGACATTAGCTCTGGTGTTACGCGATAGGTTCGCTAGTTCAGGTAAAATTAATCCCAACAGAAAATTGTGGGTAGTGAGTGCTATCGAAAAAAAATAGCTATCAAAAAACATCTTACATACCCCAAATTATGATTTTTCTTTTGTTTCGGACCATCCTATATTTAAAAAACCAAAAAAATTTTAGTGTATGTCTGTGGGTGGGTGGTTTGGTTGGTGGGTGGAGGTTTGGTTTAGTGACATTCCTGCATAGGATCTTGATAAATCTTTGGAAAATGATCCAGGTTCACATTAAAATAGAAGATCCAAATTTTTTTCAAAATTGAACAAAATGGCGGGGGTCTCTCGAACACCTGTAAGTTAAAATCTTCAATAACTCTTAATCCCGGCTTTCGATCTTATTGAGACTTAGTATATAAAGTTCTTGTACTATTTCCAATATTTCTGCATACCAACTTCCAGCTTGTACCTTCCAGTTGAAAAGTTTTTTTTCAGGTGTTTATCCCAACTGTAGTCAACATGCCGATTTTCATGAAACGTTGGTAAAAGTTTTAATATAAAAAAGGTTTGATTAGCTCTTAGGGTGCATTGGACAAAAGGTTGAGATGTTCACCATACAACAGGTGTTTTTTATCACTATGTTTTTAGGGTTCCGTTTTTTATAACGAACCCCACCCTATTGGTGAGAGCACAACGTGTTTTTCGCATTATATTGATTATCTCGTAAGCCATTCATCCTATGGATCTAAAATTTGTGCTTATAAAGTAATAAAACTAGCCTATCACACATTCGCCTATCAAGGCGAATTGGCGCCTTACAACCAATGCGACTCAAGCGTCTGTTCTCCATGACAGGGGCGGCTTGGAGCGAGCGTCTGTCTTGAATCAAGGGGATCGCTATATAAACGTGTAAAAAGGTTGTTTCTGGTGACCTTAATATGCAGAACGGACCCATTCACGACAATTTGGGTTGGGCCTAAGGTTAACACCCTAACCCCGGAAAAAAAACTAATATGTTAAATTTGGTTATCAGAAAAAGAATAATAGACCCGGACAAAACAACAGAATTTTACCTGGACGTGAAAAAGGACTAGACTACCGAATCGGAACGTAGAACGTGCGCAGCCTGAGCGCTCCTGATGCTCTTATAAGTCTAGAAACAGAGGCTGAGAGGTATAGGATGGATATTATTGCTCTGCAAAAAATTAGACAGCCAATAATCGGAAAACAAGGTTTGGATAGTCACTCTCTATACTGTAGTGGTCATCCTACTCGAAGAGAATTTGGAACTGGCTTTCTTGTTGGTGCACGCATACAAGAAGAGGATCTGCTACCTACGTGTACGTGGTACATATAACAATATTTCTCTTATTGCCGTGCATGCATCTACTGAAGCTAAGACCGTCGACGAGAAGGATAATTTCTACATAGCACTGGAAGAGGTTATGAAACAAACACCCACACGCGAATTCATTATGGTTCTTGGTGACTTTAATGGACAGGTTGGAAGAGATATTTCTTATGGAAATGTGGTGGGTCCCAACAGCCTGCATTTGAATTCGAATGATAATGGTGAGAGAATGACTGAGTTTGCATTATCAAATAATTTGAGAATTGCCAGTACGTTCTTTCCGCATCGATCGATTCATAAACAGACTTGGGTCTCACCGAATGGAAACACTCGAAATCAAATTGATCACGTTCTAGTAACAGCACGTTTCTTTTCGAGCGTTCGGGATGTGCGATCCTTTAGAGGTGCATACATTGGAAGTGATCACTTCCTTGTATGTGCAACGATAAGGTTCCACTTCCCGAATCCAGGCATTCCAAAATTCAATCAACAGAAACGTTTTAACATCTCATCATTAAAGAATGCTGAAACAGAAGAGAGATATCAAATCCATATTGCCGAAACATTGGAGGAATCAGAAACCATTAATGGAGACGTCGATAAGTCATGGTATTTGCTCAAAGATGCTGTTTTAAGCGCTGCTGAGGGAATACTTGGACGACCACAGAACCACTCCCAGAAGCCATGGATGGATCAAGCATGCCTTGATGCTATTCAATATAAAAGAGATTGCTATCTGAAGTGTCTACAAGGACGCAACACCAGGTCCACGAAGGAGAACTATAAACTGGCAAGACAAGCCGTTACAAAGCTATGAAGACGAAGGAAGAGAGAAGGGTGGAAGAGACAGTGTGAGGAGATTGAAAGCTTCAATAAGGAACATCAATCGCGTAACTTCTTTCAACAGGTTAAAACCTTAAAGAAGGACCCTCAAACTAGATCGACTGCTATTCAAAACGAACATGGGGAGCTACAAGTAGACCTTAAAAATATTTTAGATGCTTGGGCCGCTTATTTTGAGAATCTTCTCAACTTAAGTGACCAGCAACAAGTCGGGCGACGAGCAAAGCTTATTCGTGCGTCAAAGGTACATGTAGACAAACCCACCAAAGAGGAATTCGATGCGGCGCTGTCAAAATTAAAATCCAATAAAGCACCTGGTATCGACGATATAACATCCGAAATGATTGTACATGGGGTGAAACTCTATCCTTAAGATTGTTTGAACTGGTTCAAATGATCTGGAGGACTGAAACCATGCCACAGGACTGGAACACAGCTATACTGATACCAATCCATAAAAAAGGTAATCGCCTACAATGTGCAAACTACAGAGGAATTGCTCTCCTCTGCACAGCATATAAGATCTTTTTCTACATTTTGCTATCCAAAATCAATCCTTTTGCTGAACAACTCTTTGGAGAATATCGGTGTGGTTTCTGGTGGGGCCGAGGTACCACCGATGCACTTTTCTCGATAAAGATGATTTTGGAAAAGTGTCGAGAGTTCAACATACCTGTGCACCAACTTTTCATTGATTTCAGGCAGGCCTACGACTCTCTCGAACGAGAGACTGTATGGTCTGCTCTGGTGTCAATGGGAATTCCTGGTAAACTGGTATCACTATGCAAAATGACAGTACAGAACTCTCAATGCTGTGTACGAGTAGAGAACGAAATATCAAAGTTTTTTAAAGTCGACTCCGGTTTAAGACAAGGTGATGCTATCTCTCCTATACTTTTTAATCTAGCCTTGGAATATGTGTGCCGTCAAAAGAAACTACCGACTAATAACAATATCTTGTCCATAAACTCAGTACAGATGATTGCTTACGCTGATGATGTTGTCATCCTTGGCCGAAATGAAGCTGTTATGAGTGAGACCTTTAAGTAGCTTGAGAGTGGTGCTAGGAAAATTGGTCTGCAAATTAACTACAATAAAACCAAACATATGAATGTTTTAAGAGAGGCTGAGAAGAAAGATTTGATGTGCGGCGATGAACGAATTGAGGGAGTTGAATCTTTTAAATATTTGGGATCAATGCTTGACTCAAACAACAGCATACTTACAGATATTAAAGATCGAATCGCTGCAGGTAATCGAACTTTCCACTCAATTAAACCTCTCCTTGGATCACCGTATGTATCAACTAACACCAAGCTCAAGTTATACAAGACATTGATTAGACCGGTTGGGATGTATGGGTCACAAACGTGGACCCTAACACAAAATGACAAATTGCATTTATCTGTATTGGAGCGTAAGATCCTACGCTACACACTTAAGACAGACGATGGAGAGTATAGAACCCGGTATAACTTTGAGATCAGGGACTTTCTTGAGGGTCCTGATATAACAGGTTGTATCCGTTCTAATAGGATTGCTTGGTTTGGGCATGTTCTACGAGCCGATTCACAGTTTGGAATGATTAGAAAAATGTACGTTAGTACCCCAGGGAGTGGTAGACCGCGAGGAAGACCACGACTACAATGGGAGACTGACGTAATAAATGACCTTAAAAAATCGGCTGCCATGGTAATTATGTCGCTGTTGCGAATGACCGTGGTGAATATTCAAAGCTGATTAGCCTGGCAACGCTCCTACATGGAGCATGAACGCCTTAAAAAAAAAAAATCACACAAAAGGTGGGTTAAAAAATAAATATATATTGATTTGTTTTACAGAGGTATGATTTGGTCTTTGAGAAAATAATTTTTTTATCGAGACGAGTTTCATATGAAAGAGCTCCACTTCAGTATTCCTTAAAAATATACTTTGGAATTTTACACCCCAACATTTTTTGTATAATTTTGAATAATGATGTTTTCTTGATGATTTATTGCCTCGATTAACTCCGAACCTACTTGATCGAAAATCTTGAAAAATATTTGGAAGGATAGAAAAATGTAGAAAAGTGTCATATACTCATAATTATATTTTTTAACTACTAACTTGAGAAATCGTCATTATTTACTCGAATGTCCCAATAAGAAGTAATTTTTCTCAATCTAGGTCAATAATAATAACAAAAAATTACCTAGGTTAATAATGACAAATTTCCTTTTATTTTTAATTGAAATGAACAAAAAAATACAAACGAATAATAATTGCATTCCTTTGTTTCGTTTTATTTGTATGAAACTAAACTTCCAGACTACTTGATATTTTAAGATATTTAAAAAATGAAATGGAAAATGACTAATAGCAAAAAAGTCCGACCGGCAAGATGTGCGCTAGAAATAGGTAGATTTCGAGATCAGGCAGTTTTGTGTACAAGTAGAATCTGATGTATCAGATTAGATAAAACAAAACAAACTAATTACAAACAGATATCGAACAAATTTTAAAAAGAAAATTAGCTACATATAAGCAAAACTACATCTACGCCATTTTGCAACAAACAAATATCAGATCTACCAAAGAACATGTGTGTGACAATTTATGACACTGTATGAAAAATACACGGCAAACCTACTCTATATCATATGTCGAGCAATTACTGCAAAATATCAAAACACATAGTTTATTTTTAAGAAAAAAAATTAATTTCTTCTATTCAAATCTCTCTATTTTTGTTTTATTGACTTATATACGGTTTTTGCAAATGGCTGTTGTTGTTATGGAATGTTGCAAACGTTTTTTTTGAAGCCGACAAGTCAAAACCTCTAACTGCAGACGTTTATATTTATAAGAAACGGATTAAACTGTTTTCACAGATTCTAAATTTATGAAGCTTTTAAAAATATTAGTATCCAAAAGGCCGTTATAACGGATTTAAAAAACCAATTCTTTTTCTAGTATAAAGCCTCTAGTTTCTTAACCATGTATTGGATTTTACTGATTTACGAACTTGTCAAAGATATTTATAAAACACACATTTTTTAAAAAAAAATCTTTTGATCTGGCTCCACGATGGCCGAATGCGACCGTGAGAAAGCCGGTTGATTCAAACGCATTTTGTGTTTTACAAGCTTTTATGTTGGAGCCGCTCACTCAGAAACCTCCAACTGCACGATTTATTTTTTGAAAGAAATTGATAAAAAGGGTTTCAAAAACTCTAAATTTATGAAGTTGCTCAAAATATTATTATCCAAACGGCTGTTATAACGGATCTAAAAAACAGACTTTTTTCCTTGTATAAAGCCTCTAGTTTCTTAACCATGTGTCAGATTTGGTTGATTTACGAACTTATTCAATATATTAATAAAACACACACTTTTAGAAAAGGTTTTTTGATCTGGGTCTTCAAATGCGACCGTGAGAGTGGACTTAGTGGACTTAGAAATGCGAGTTTAGTGGACTTAGAAATGCGACCAAGCACTGGGCCATTATTGGTTAACAGTACTTGACTATTGTTATTTGGCCAGTACTAGAACCATTAATCGGCATATCTATGATTTGCAGAAAAGAGCCAGTATATAGTTTTACCCTTGTATTGTCAAGCATTAGTTCATGAATGATAAAAAGGACTTGGCTATTTTTATTGGGCCATTGCCGGAACAAGCAATTAAAATTAGTAGAACAATGCCTGGTCTTAAAGATGTTGTTACAAGAATCAAGAAATCAAAGCGGTTGGTGTTATGGACTCTCACCGACATCTAAGAAATGTTCTTGGAAGAAAACCCTGATGTCCAAATCAGCTTCTCAAAGTTCACCACGTTGTGACTGAGGGAATGTATTTTAACCGGATATACGGAAACACACAATGTCTGTATATGAATGATACATAAAAATGTATGTTTGATGTTTGAACAACTCAAAAATTTAAATAAAAATGAAAAAGACTTGCTTAAGAGACTAAGTTGTTCTAATGATACAATGGATTAAGCAACAAATATATGAAATGATCGTAAAAATATCGTGGAAGCTTACGCAGAAAATATTTTGGAATCTCTTGAATGTTACGAAAAAAAACATTATGACTATGAATAATGGTTAATGCAAGATAGAAGGATGAATTTGTAGAAGATTTAATTCAGAGTAGAAGATTTAATTTGGAGAAGATTCAAATCGGTCAATATATTAAAAATTCATAATTTTATAGCTACATGTATTTACTTTAAAATTTGTGAAAAATACAAAAAAAAGAACGATTTTTGAGATATGAGCTTTAAACCAAGGTTTAACGCGCCGCGAGGAAAAGAGAAAAATAATTAGTTTCTAACTTACACATTTCGATTATTCAACTATTTTCTCTTTACTTGCAAAAATATACGTAAATCGAATGAGATTTGTTGGATCTATAAGCAAAACATTGAACACGGAGGGAAAATGGAATAAGGGAAAATGGATTTGGTGGCACAGCTATTTTTGTTAGAGAACATATTAGTGCTGTCAAAATAATTAGTTCCGATGATAGTTATTGTCAAATACTTACGGTTAGGCTAATAGATAAAAACTTGAACCTCACATCTATATACAGATCGCTAGAAATAGAATTACTACTTTTTATCCATTGATGGAAAATATTATGGACAAATTTAAAAACTCTATCATAATAGAAGATTTTAACATTAATCTGTTAGATAGTGAAGATAGTGCAGTTAAAAAATACATGGACCTCATAAATAGCTCTGGCTTTGTGATACTGAACAATATATCTTGTCATTATGCTACAAGAAATAGTAACTCTGTTAGAACTATAATAGATCATATTATTACCGATCAGTTTACGTACGCCTATGACTTTTCGTTAGATGACATTCTCTTATCGGACCACAAGCTCTTGCTCCTACGTGTAGATAAAGTCAATTCGGACAAAAGATTAAATTCGTCGACCAAAACTGTTCTTGATTATAAAAATATTTTTCAGGATTCGTGTTGGCTTTCTGTTCTTAAATCCACAGATGTAGAAACTATGGTTTGCAATCTCTACAATAATCAAAAATAATACCAAAAATGTACTGACTAAATGCAATAAAAAAAACTAGACAATAATGAGTGGTTTACGGATGAAGTTAAAATTTTAATGAAAAAACGGGATGCGTTTTTTAAGCATAAAAAAAGAATGCCATAAAATACGTATGTTAGTGAGAGGTACCGGTACTATCGTTCACTAGTACAGTCAAAAGTCAAAGAGGACAAACGAAGGTATTACGATTCCCAAATTGAAAAAAACATATCTGATACAAAGCAACTGTGGAAAAACTTAAAATGTATAATGTTTAATCACCAAATGAACAATAACAGTGTGTATTGTCTGGCTTCTAATAACAAATGTGTGAAGGAACCAGAAGAAGTGGCAAACATGTTTAACACATATTTCATTAATAACACAAAACATTTATCCAGCCATCTTCCAATCCCCACTGAATCTTCATTTAATTATTTTAAATTTAATATTTCAACACCATTAATTATGTCTCCTGTAACTGGCGATGAAATACGTCAAATAATTCATAATCTAAATAATAGAGCTGCAAATGAATGCTTAAAAGAAGGTACATTTCCTAGTTGCCTAAAAAAGGCTAAAGTTATTCCCGTTTATAAATCAAATAATGCTCTGGAAGTTAGCAACTATAGACCAATTTCAATTCTTCCTAGTATTTCAAAAGTTTTTGAAAAGGTTATAGTGAGCAGATTCGAACACTTTCTTGAAGATAACAAAATAATGTCTACTGCTCAGTTTGGGTTCACAAAAGCGTCAAACACCAGTGCTGCTTGTATCTCTTTCACCGAATTCATTTCTCTAAACATAGATAAGAAAAAAAAATGCTCGTGCATTTTCTTGGATATAAGGTGTGCTTTTGATACGGTTGATTATGATATTATTTTATACAAACTCAGCACACTTAATTTAACTCCTAATCAGCTTCTACTATTTAAAAATTATTTACATGATAGGGATCAAGTTGTGCAAATTAATGGTATATGTAGTGAAAAAGGTGTTACAAGTAAGGGAGTACCACAAGGATCAATATTAGGCCCTTGTTTATTTAAATTCTTTATCAATGACATCACCTTATTAAAACTGAATGGGCGTATTCAGCTATTTGCTGATGATGCAATGTAAATGTATGCAGAAACATGTGTAGAACAATTACTTCTTCAAATGCAAGAAGATTTAAAAATACTAAATAAGTGGTTTGATATCAACCATTTGATATTGAATCATGATAAAACTAAGTTCATGGTTTTTAACTCAAAGCATCGTGAAGCAGAGACTTTTAACATAAACCAATTGACTTATAATTCTTTTACCATTGAAAGAGTTACTAAGTTAACATATCTTGGCTTAACAGTGGATGATCAATTGAGTTGGTCACCTCATGTTGATAAATTGAAAAAATCCATTATCCATTATATTTTCGCCATAAAACGATCAAAGCCCATGTTTTCCAAATCGAGCCTACTTTTAATATATAATGCATATATTCACTCACGATTGATGTATTTAAATGTTATATGGAAAAGATGCGCAAGATACAAGTTTGATGAATTGGTGGTATTACACAAGAGAGTCTTGAAGTATATAATTGGTGTTCCCATTAGATATTCGACAGAGAAGCTTTATAGCCCGTTTCCGTCACTTTAACCAATTACAGAAAGAACTAGTTGCAACCATATACAAAATGGTAAATGGGCTTGTCAGTAATAGCGTTGAATTTAAGAAAGCGAAAGATCGACACGAACATAACACAAGACGCCAGTCACACTATCGAGTACAGAATTTTAAAACAACAGTCGCCAATAGTAATGTCTTATATTGCGGTTTAAAAAAATTTAACGATCTTCCATACGATATAAAGCACGCACAAAACGTTTTGCAGTTTAAAAAAAAAATTAAGGAATATATAAATTGAGCCCGTGATACGTTTATGATTCATTTAGATTTAAGTGATGATGATTAGGTTCAAATTTGAGTGAATATAGACTTTTTTCTTGGTGATGTTAAGACTTGCATATATATAATGCATTAAGATATTAGAAGTTATGTTTCGTTTTGTTTTTGTTATTTGAATTTATTTAAAACTATATCAAAACTTATTATATTAAAATTATGCCTATGAACCGAATTGGTTTGAGCAACATTGATAAAAATTGTAAAAATTTATTAAATGTGTTATTAAAGAATAAATTATAATATCAAAAAAAAAAAACACCATAACAAAACATCGCGAAAAAGCCTCAAAAATTCATACGCGCATAACTCGGATTAAGAGTACTCAAAAAAATAATACAGAAATCACTTTTTTCTTTCGTCAATACCAACAATATATCAAAATTTCTGATTTTTTAAAAATCAAAAACTTAAAAATCGACAAACAAATGTACGTTTTCAAAATAATAGCCCTTATGATATTATGATACACAAAATAGCTATTTGTGTACCAAGGGCGTTATGTAGGTTATTGCGCCTGGAACGCGACGTAATCTGGGCCGAGGGATGGATGTCGCTTGATGGGCGTAATACCCAGTAACGCCAGTGGCGCATACAAGATTTTATGCTTCACTTAATAAACTAAAAACTAAAAAAGAATTTAATTTGTTAGCCTATATTGATATGCAAAAATATACAAATGTATCCTAGTATGCCAAGAAAATAACTATTTCGAAGTTTAAAACAATTATTTGTAATTTATAACTAAAATGTTGCTAAACATTTTTAAACAAATGTAAAAATCTTTTACTAGCTTAAATTTAATAAGAATTTTTTACATTTTGTAGACAAAACATAATTTTATTTAGTTTTTAAGAGTCTTAATAGCGGGCGTTCTGAATTAATAATGCACTTTCATAACGCCCCGGTTTTTATGAATGTGTTTATATATAGCGTATCCTAGACATTATAGCAAATATATATCATTGTGAAGCATAAATATAATAAGATAACAATACAAACACATACCTTTGTAGTTTTTTTAAGGCTTACACCCCGATTACTGAAGTCGTGTCACATCAGGTGATATGACTATAGTCATGTCACGTCGCTTAAATATTGGTATTATTAAAGTCGAAAAAACGGTCACGACTAAAACTATAAATTCTGAAACGAAAAAACTCCAAAACTAAAAAAAACTTACATTTTACGTTCTTCGATTTCACAAAAACCATTAACGACGTTTGAAAAAATTATTGTCACATGAAAAATTGAGGCGACTAAAATGTCATTTAAAGTGACATCTGTCGTATAAAATAACTTGAGGCGTAAAAAACGACTTCAACAATAAGAAAATTTATGCGATGTGACTTTAGTCATTTAAAGTGACATGACTTGCCTTCGGTAATCAGGGTGTATACCTTCATTTACACTATTATCACAGAAATAAGTAATTATTTGCAGGAGCACACGTGCCGGTACCAAAAGCTCGGTACAAAATGACGGTTAACATGGATTTAGCAGTTTTGTTGTTTTGAACGTTTTGAAGTCATGGATTTGACAGTTTTACTCATCATGCGTTTTTGACGGTTGAAAAATAAAACTGACAGTGAAATTTATTCTCGATTGTGTATCTTTTTTTACACTATTTGAATAGCATAAAAAACGTTATAACGATAAAAGTGGATTTAGCTGCAGGTTTACACTCTAAGCCGACGATATTTTTTATGCATGTGTTACAAAAAAGTTTTTTTCAAAACTAGAAGTTTGGTTTTATTGGATTTTTGGAATTTTTTGGATTTATTATTACGTAATACTAATAATTATTATTTAACGTACTCGCGTACTATTTATAGGAGTTTTGCATTTTATTTTTGTTATTATTTTTGTAGCTATGGCTTATAAATTTAATCTAACAAACGAAAATTTGAATATTATACATTTATACGGTTAACAATTTTAGAGAATGTTAACCATGAAGAAATTTTGTCTCGAAATTTTATGAATGGCTCACTATTATCGCTTATTTGTAAAGAGTTATCCCAAAAATGCACTGAGCGTATGCGTTTGAGACTCAAAAATTTAATTCGACGAGATAAATTTTTTTTCAACAATCTTTTAGAGGCATCTAAGAGAAGAACAAGTATTTGGAATACTCTTGTGTCCAAAAACATTAAAATAACGTAACGAAATAGTTACCAAAAATTATGATTCAGATTTTAACACTGAGGATTCGTTGATCACTTCAAATGAACTTGAAACGGATCATATATTTTCAAATAACATTATGGAAGACTCAATAATGCAATACACCGACATTATTAAAATTAGTAATTCTGTTTGCGTTAATGATCAAATAATGGAGCATGATTTCAAAATTGATATAAAAATTGCCATTAGAGTGTCTCCTGTGAATAAAGAAAAATGCGGGTTGGAAAACACAAGCTTAAATTATGTTTTAGTTGTACCAGTTAAAATTTGGAGTGAAATTTTTAACGCAAAAACTCGAGAATTTGATAAATATAAATATTCCTCCGAGTTTTCTAAACTGCTCTCGAAAATTACTGGTTGCCAAAAAGCCAGCAATAGTTTTAAAGCAAGCGTTTCATCTCTTAGAGAGTACTATCCCTATATAAAACCACGTGCTGTTAGTAGATTTCACAGACAGCAGGTAAAGGAATGTTTGTTAAAATCCTCAGTGGAACGGTTGTCGGAAAAATTATTTACCAGCAAGGCCAAGGGTTTTGTAAGTCGGAACAAAACATTGATAGAGTCTACAACGGTAGATGTTCTACGAAAAATTAGGCTCTAATGGATCAAAATAACCATATCGATGATGTAGAAGATATGTTTATCGAAATTCAAAATACTAAAAGCTCTGCTGATCAATATATATACAGCAACTGTCTAAATGGCCCTTCTATGTTATTTTTTTCAGTAAAATTCAAACAGATATGCTTAAGTTAATAACAAATAAATTCTCTGACAAAAATCTTGTTGTATGATGCCACTGGCGGACTTGTTCGGCAACCAAAACCAGAAATGTTACCCGTTTTATATTATACCCTTGTGATTGCAGTTAAAAAAATGAACTTGACCCAAGTGATCCTTTTTCTATAAGTGACTTTGTCAGTGCAAGTCACAGCAGTCAAAGTATTGGTACTTGGCTTAGGCCTTAGAGCGTTTAAACCCTTTGTTTTAAATCAGACTTATAAACGAACCGTTTTTGAAACTGTAGTCACAGATTTTAGTTGTGCTGAAATTAATGCTGTTCTAGAAAGCTTTAATAATTTAACCAATATAGATTATTTGAGAATATGTCATAAATATCTTCTTAAATTGGAACACGCTGAAAATATAAACAAGTATGTCAAAATACATCTTTGTTGTTCACATCTAATTAAAAATGTAATCGATGATGTTAATAAATATTTTAGAGCTTCATCAAAAGTTTCAACTTATGTTAAAGAAATTGTGGCATCGTTTTTTATGTGTGATAATTATGAAACTATGAAATTAATTTTCCACCAAAATGGTGGCATTGCCATTAAAATCTAAATTTACATCTATTCAAACCGTTTCTTCTTTACATCAAATAATCAAATCTATGATAGACATTAAAAGCGTAAATTTAGAGGAAGATTGCAAGACAAGCAAATATGAAGAATGTGAATTGTTTTATAAAACAATTTACGAACAAAGTCCGTTCTATCAAGACTTTGTGAAGATATATAACGAATGTATAATAATTGAAAACAGCAGTAGACATCAGGCAGTTAATCATTTTTACAATCTCGGGTTTGCTGAAAAATTCATCAAAAAGTATATGACATACATACCATTGTGGTCTCAATTAATTTATAACGAAGGGAGACTAAGCAATAGCCACGTACGTTGAAAATTATTTTTCAGTTATGAAAAGACGTTGTCGTGAATCATCAAATTTAGGGAAGTTACCCACCAAGTGTCTCAGATTTATAAAGGAAGTCGAAAAACGCAATAAATTCATTTATGAAAGATATAAAACAGCTATCCCAAAAAGGTCTTTAAAAAAATTTTCGTTAAATTTAAAAGGAAAAGAAGTAACTTTATTAGATTTATTAAATAAAACCGAGAGATGGACTAAGAAAAATATCACTAAAAAATCTATAAAACATAATTATTTCAGCTTCAAAAATTTGAAGGCATTTAACAACAAATCTAAAGACGAACAGATGGAAATAGCAACAAAAATCTTATATATTAATACGCTAGATCAAAACTTTGTGGAGCCTAAGGCTTTTTTATTCGCAGATGGATTCATTTCAAATTTTCACAGCTAACTGATATTAGTGTAACCTATAATCGGATTCGGATTCACACAAATCGGATCATAAATAAAAAAGTTATTATATACGGAAAACTTTTTATATACATATGCATTATAAGTTTACATACATATAAAAACGAAATTAAAATTTTATTTATTTTTTTTTTTTATATTTTCTTTTTTATATATTAGCGAACAACGAACAACAAAAACGAAACTTTTTTTACTCATTCATTTCAGTCGTCTTTTGTCTTTGAACAAAGGACGGTTTTCGAGTCGTCGGAATAAAAGAGATTATATGCGTAATATGCGTAATAATGTTGATTTTATGAATGATATTTTATGAATGATATTTATGATGATATTTTATGAATGATATTTTCTTTTTTATATATTAGCTATCGAACAACGAACAACAAAAACGAAACTTAAAAATTTATTTTCTTTTTTAAATCATTCATTTCAGTCGTCTTTTGTCTTTGAACAAGGACGGTTTTCGATATTATTTCGATTATTTTGTTTATTGATATAAAGATATTTGCGTAATATTTTTCTTTGTTTTCTTATTATAGGAGGGCTATTATTTTGAAAACGTACATTTTTTTGTTGATTTTTAAAAAATCTGAAATTTGGATATTTTGTTGGTATTGACGAAAGGAAAAAGGTTGTTTCTGCTTTTATTTTTTGTGTACTCTCAATCGGCGTTATGCGCGGTTGAATTTTTGAGGCATTTTCACGTAGTTTTGGTAATGGTTTAAAACTTTATTTATTTATTTATTTTCTTATTTTCTCCTAGTTAGTTTATACATTTCCTTTGAAGTTTAGAGAATTTAGTTTATGAATTGATTTAGGGGTCGATAGACGTAATATTTTTCTTTGTTTTTTTATTATAGGAGGGCTATTACTTTGAAAACGTACATTTTTTTGTTGATTTTAAAATTTTTGATTTTTAAAAAATCTGAAATTTTGATATTCTGTTGGTATTGACGAAAGGAAAAAAGTTATTTCTGCTTTTATTTTTTGTGTACTCTGAATCGGAGTTATGCGTGGTTGAATTTTTGAGGCTTTTTCACGTAGTTTTGGTATTGGTGTCAATGTTTTGTGAATAGGTGCCACAAATTTCATCCGACTTAAGTATATTTTTGCAAGTAAAAAGAAAAATAACTGAATAATTGAAACTAGGAGGGCCCGGCGTGCTTCGCTACGCTTATAAATAAAGTTTTTGCGTAGACATTTTGTTGACGTAGAAGCAATGATTTCAAAAAGTGGTAATGAGAAATGTTAGCATATAATTTTTAATTTTTATTTTTAAATATATGAATGAAAAATAATCAAAACTCTAGCTGATCAGTTCGAATATATGAAAAATTAGCGATCAAATAAGTTTTCAAGTAAGCTTATTTGATCACTAACTTATTTGATCGCTAATTTTTCATATATCCGAACTGATCAGCTAGAGTTTTGATTATTTTTCATTAAAATATTTAAAAATAAAAATTAAAAATTATATGCTAGCATTTCTCATTACCACTTTTTGAAATCATTGCTTCTACGTCAACAAAATGTCTACGCAAAAACTTTATTTATAAGCGTAGCGAAGCACGCCGGGCCCTCCTAGTTCAAATAAATAATCTCCCTGAATTAAAAGCAAACCATCCGATAAAAAGAAAAATGATCCAATAAAAACTTGGCTCTTACGAAATGGTAACAATATTAAAAACGATTTTTATAAAAACACGTGTGCTTTCAATGCAGCCGTACAATGTATTGTAAATTTAAAATTTGAATCAAATTTCTTATTTGAAGAATCATGTCCTATTTCAAGAGTAGTAAATGCATTATACAACGAAAACAGTGAACTAGCGCAACAATTAAGAAACGATGCCCTTTTTTTCATAAGAAAAGATTTGAATAATGATTTCGGTATGATAAGTAATTGCGACTGTAACATCACATTGATATTGTAATGAAGCGCTTTCTCAGTGGCGAACCAATGAGAGTGGCATAGCAGGAAGCGTACCTTGAGTAGTTTAAAGCCATCACGACTAAGACTCAGCCATCGCGGGTTTGATAGAGTAATACCTGCTACTTCAGCACAAATACAGAAATGTACGCTATTTACGAAAATCTGCAGAATGGAAAGAAATACAAGTGGAAAAATGGAGACTCTGGCGACGCCATGGGCGAAAGATCCACGATCACCACGCCCAACCCCTACATTCACTCTCAGACGCCCACACACTCACACGTCCCACATTCACCCACACATTCGACGACTAGCATGTCCCGATTCAATCTCTGACACGCCCTTTTACACCCATTCACACCCCCCACCTTAATTAAAAAAAAATAAAAAAAAACAAACTGAGTGTACTCACCCCACGATTAATTCCTGACCTCCTATTCCGATTCCATCAGCCTTCCATTGGTACGCTGGTCACGTTGGAGAATTTCGATGGATAAAGCGTTGATTAGAAACGTTATCTGATAATATTGTTGAAGAAAAATGATGAGTAGAAACGATCAATAAACTAGTAATCATCAGCGGTAAGTAATGTTGTTGAATAAAACGTTAATTAGAAACGTTAAATGATAATATTGTTGAAGAAAAATGATGAGTAGAAACATTCAATAAACTAGTAATCATCAGCGGTAAGTAATGTTGTTGAGTAAAACGTTAATTAGAAACGTTAAATGATAACATTGTTGAATAAATATGATGAGTAGAAACGTTCAATAAACTAGTAATCATCAGCGGTAAGTAATTTTGTTGAATGAAACGTTAATTAGAAACGTTAAATGATAATATTGTTGAATAAAAAAATGATGAGTAGAAACGTTCAATAAACTAGCAATCATCAGCGGTAAGTAATTTTGTTGAATGAAACGTTAATTAGAAACGTTAACCGATAATATTGTTGAATAAAAATGATGAGTAGAAACGTTCAATAAACTAGCAATCATCAGCGGTAAGTAATGTTGTTGAGTAAAACGTTAATTAGAAACGTTAAATGATAATATTGTTGAATAAATATGATGAGTAGAAACGTTCACTAAACTAGTAATCATCAGCGGTAAGTAATGTTGTTGAGTAAAACGTTAATTAGAAACGTTAAATGATAATATTGTTGAATAAATATGATGAGTAGAAACGTTCAATAAACTAGCAATCATCAGCGGTAAGTAATGTTGTTCTTATAAACAATGAATAAATGGTTGTGTAGAAATGTTGAATAAATTTGCAATCATTAAACAATTTTATTGAATAAACGTTACGTAGAAACGTTAATTGATATCGTTGTTGCAGTGAATGACCCGTAGGAACATTCCATAAACTGGCAGTCAGCAGCGTTATATAATGTTGTTCTTATAAACAATGAATAAATGGTTGTGTAGAAATGTTAAATAAACTGGCAATCAGCAAACAATTCTATTAAATAAAACGTGACGTAGAAACGTTAATGGATGACGTTGTTGCAGCAAATGACAAGTAGAACCATTCCGTAAACTTGCAAGCATCAGCGTTGAAGGATTTTGTTGAATAAAACGTTGAACACAATGATAACGTTGTGAGGAAAAAAAAATGGTACATAGAAACGTTAAATAAACTTGCAATCAATTAAGCCGAATGCGTTGAAATGTAGTTGTGGCAGGGTGCGTTGAAATCAAAAATAAGTGTACCAACACTAGCCAAACTATTTATTGAAATCGAACGGTGACAATTTTGTATCAATGATAGTGAAGCAATACGGCAAAAAAGAATAATTGTTGACGTATGCGTTGAAATCCAAACAATGTGACAAATTGTACCAACACTAGTTAAACTATACGTGCAGGATAACTGTAATAATTTTGTAACAATGATAGTGAAGCAATACGGCAAAAGTAATGGTTGACGTATGCGTTGAAATCCCAAAAAAAATGTGACAAATTGTACCAACACTAGCCAAACCATTCGTTGAAGCATAACTGTAACAACTTTGTAGCAATGATAAGGAAGCAATACGGCAAAAGTAATGGTTGACGTATGCGTTGAAATCCCAAAGGTAATCAATTGTAACCACACCCGTTAAATTATTCGTTGAAGTATAACTGTAACCAAGTTGTAACAATGATAATGAAGCGATACGGCAGTAATTAAATGAAAATTTTGTATTATTGGTGTGTCGAAACAGGTATAATAGACGATAGCAACAGCCAAAAACCTGATGCCAATGCTGAGTTGCACTAACCTACAGTAGTAACCGCCAAAATATTGATACGGCGGATGATGATATTGTGGCCTCATCGTTGAAGGACGTCATATTCCGGCCTTTTTTATAATTTGGATCTTGCATCATATTATTAATTTATTCACATCAACATCCAACTTCAAAATAGTACTGCCATTTAAATTTGGTAAATTTCAGAATCACAAATAAAAATAAACCATTTTTTTTATGTTATCATAACACAAGTTATCAAATTCCACGACGTTCAATAGAAAATAAAATACAGCATACGTTCATTTAGCATAATAACTGTAATCATATTTTGTTACAATTCGATTGTCTATTTAAACAAATACACAACTAATAAATAAGATACATCTTTCTTTTACATAATATAGTAGTTCGAATTTATAATATTTATCGTACCTTCTTAAATCTTCGGCAGTCGAAATAATTTAAGTTTTACAAAAAAATAGGACTCATTCAACTGAGTTAAAAACTTTTAATTAGTACAAACAATTGTTCTACTTAAATTTTAAGAGAAATACGTGGATACAAAATATATTCCACAAAAAAAATATATATTTTAATAGTTAGTCACAATAATTCCATTTAATTATCACTAAAACATTTATGTCAAAAATAATTAACATTAGGATGATAGCGCGCGTACAGTTTTCGTTACGTCACAAAACATATCAATTTGTTTTAACTTGCACATATAAATTTTTGACTAAATTGGACTAACTCAGTGATACTAAATACAAACAAATTCAACTAATGGAAATATTGGCACTCACCAAATTTAATATTGATTATAATATTTTGTACTACGTAGATTTAATGCAATTTTTTTGCTTGTTGATTTTACGGCACATTATTATAGTGGGCACAACACAAACATATAAAGATTTTTTTTTGCGTTAACAATTTTACAAATTCATTAATTTTTTTTTTCTTTGTATGATTCAGAACGGCACACAACATATAAAATTTTTTTTTGTTTTAAATTTAAACTCACAAATAACTTGCACTATGATTTTTGAAAGTCAACCGGACGGAATGACTATGTGACCATAACCATCACCACGCAAATGTAATAAACTAAGAGATTTTAATAATTGACAGAGCCGTATTATATAGCCAAAAATTTTTGTCTCGAAAAAACTCGAATACGGTGTTTTGGAAATTAATTTCCATCAAGTTTTCAATTGTTGGGAATTTTTCAAAATTACACAAAACCGTTCGTTATTTGATACTATTGCACAACGACAAGGTTGTAACACAAAATATTTCCGACACATCAACAACATTCACCATTGAATTCAAAATGAATCAAATGCAAAACTATAATCCAGAATCACATTATAGTGAAACGGAAAAATCATTTTGAAAGAAAATAAGACAATAGAATGTTTAACAAAAACGAGATATTAAATCGTTGAATGTTGATGACTGGAAAAATACGCACAGCCGACTTAGGGTTCAAAAAAAGTTAGTTGTTTAATTACGGTTGATGTTTAGAGAATTCAAACTTTAATAGTATATTGAATGTAACCATAGCGCACGTCATTTTTAGGGTGTTGTAAAATAAAAATATGGATGATCTTTAAAGATAATTATTAATTAATTAAAACCAACCAATCTTATATTAGATTAATTAACATATCAAACCAGCGTAATCAGTGCAAAAATCTTTTGGTTTTCTCACATATGGTCGGTCCAACTATTGAAAATTTAAATGGGGTCTAGGAAAAATAAGGAACTACGGGTTACGGGGACTATAAAAAATACGGCTATTGAAGGTGAATGGATGGGAAACTATTACGCGCGGTACAGGTGAATAAAAAAAAATGAAAACCAATAAATCTGAGACTATAATATACTGGGTTCAGACATTAGCCCAGACTATCCATTACAGAGCAAGTGCTTTTTGGAAGAGCACTCACGACCAAAAAGAAGTTGAAAAGAGGACTAGACTGGTCGCAAACAGACCTTGTACATCCACCTTAGTATGGTGAGGCACTTCAAGATTCTACAAATTAGCAATCAAATCGATCGGTATTATAAACCCAGTCTTAGCAGAAACAAAGTAACAAAGTATCTATGATTAAAAAAAAAAACTTTTTGGAGGGGCAACGATAAAATCGGTATTCTACTCTATTGCAAGCGATGGATAACTACAATCTTCCAGACCCAATTTCGGGCAGATCTGGGGGTTCCCGAGACTCTAAAGTCACCAAAAAAAAAATTTATTCAATCTGCTACAGATCGAAAAATAGAACATCATTGGACTAATTCCTTTAATGAAATAGCCGAGACCAGTCCGCTCTTACGTTATGCAGGCTCGCAACCCACACCTGAACCAACACGAGTCTCATGCTTCTCCGACTACGCTAGCCGGGCCACACTGTTGTACGTTTCCATCCAAATGATTCGGAAGGTTGTTCGCATAGTTTCAAGGTAACCAATTGAACCAAATTCAAATATATTCAATCCCGGAATTTACGCCGGCAAATAATACAGAAAGGAGAAAAAAAAAAAAAAACTGCTACAAGACCTGAACACCAAAGTTGACACACACCCGCTGAACTGTGAATTCAAGATGAAACTACCCTCATACTTTGTGGTCGTCGATAATCTTGACTTACAATGGCGGTGAAACACGCACGAAAGTTACTATCATACTGACAGAAAAAAAATTATTGCCGATGTTAGGCACGAATGTCCTTGGAGTGATAAACACCTCTACGTTTAGAAACCAGGTCCTCCAGTTCGTAAGCAGCGCTACCTACCACCCTTATTACTCTGGTCTCAATAAACTTCTGTGCAAGTTTAGCAGATAATTTCTTACCGGCGTCACTCAAGATAAAGTTCCTTCGGAACACCGTATCACCTGGTTTAAACAAGGTTACTCGAGCTCGTAAATTGTATCTTTCAGCACTTTTGACAAATGCTTCGGCAGTTAAATCAAGAATTCGAATTCGAATCTTATTAAGATAATCAGGTCGCAGAATCGTTTCACCTGGATCACGAAGACTATTCAATCGTCTCAGCAGCTCATATGACGAACCATGAGTCACCATAGGTATTCCAAACATTGCGTAATATGGGGAACATTTAAGTGTCTGATGTAGGGAACAACGTAGTGCACAAGCGATCTCGCTCAAGTGCAGATCCCATTTAGAATGTTCCTCCTTTAAATAGGCTCTAATACCAGATAAAACACTTCTATTTACCCGTTCCGAAGCGTTAGCTTGAGGTGAATATAACGCTAGTAATGTATGTTTCACTCCGTGCTTCGCCAAGAAATCTCCAAATAGTTTAGACTTAAACTGCGTCCCATTATCGGACACAATAACTTCGGGACAACCAAATACGTGAAAGACATTGGTAGCCAATAGATGACAAATTGGTTCAGCGGTTAGTCTCCGTAAAGGAAATAAAAATGGATATTTAGTAACATGATCTAATACTACAAGAATAGCGATATTCCCGGCCTTTGAACGAGGATAAGGGCCAAGAATATCGATATACAATCGCTGACCAATTCGTTCTGTTTTCATCTGAGAAACCATGGGGGCACGAAGTGGAACATTAGTCGCTTTGATTTCTTTGCAGGTCTTACAATTTCCGATGTACGATTCAACCTGGGTATACATACGAGGCCAATAGTAAAATTTACGAATGTTAAACAAGGTTTTTGCTAGACCTCCATGAGATGAGGTAGGAGGATTGTGGGCCCTTGCAATACACTCGTCAGTGTATTCCTCAGGTAACCACAATTTCCAGACCTCACCCTCTGAAGGAATGTCAAGATCCAAACAAGCCAATCGTTTATAAACCCGACCAGAAATTACTTTCAGATCAGGCAATGTACCGTCTGCTTCGGTAACCAGATTTACCAACTCCAAATATCGAGAAGTGTTGAAGAAAGGGGAATTAAGATCTAATTCAGGCACTGGACATAGTTCAGAAATGATATCGACAGAGTCACGTCTTGATAGAGTGTCAGGAACAGTATTTAATTTTCCTTTTCGGTACTCAATATCAAAGACGTAACCCTGCAATTTCAGGCTCCAACGAGCCAATCGACCAGAAAGGTCTTTTTGTTGCATTAACCATTTTAATGAAGCATGGTCAGTTATGATCTTAAAGGCCTGACCCTCGACATACGCTCTAAACTTCTTTACCCCCAGTACGGCGGCTAGACACTCTTTCTCACTAGTGGAGTAATTGCGCTGCGCAGAATTTAGCTTTTTGGACATGTACGCTATGGGATGTTCCATACCGTCCATGTCACACTGCATTAATACACAACCTATACCGTCGTTGCTAGCGTCGCACTGGAGAGTAAAGGGTTTAGTATAGTCGGGGTTTATGAGGACTGGTGCTGAGATGAGAGCATTTTTGAGGTTTACAAATGCTATTTCAGCTTCGGGTGTCCATACGAATTTATTAGAATTTTTCTTCAACAAATCTGATATTGGAGAGGACATAGCAGAGAAATCAGATATAAAACGGCGATAATAACCCGCCATACCCAGGAAACGTCGAATCTGTTTGGACGTACGCGGTGTAGGAAATTCAGAAATAGCTAGAGTTTTATCAGGATCAATTTTCAACGTACCACCTCCCACAACATATCCCAAATATTTTACCTCCGGCAAGAGAAACCTACTTTTTTCCACGTTTATCGTCAAGTTCGCACGTCTAAGACACTGGGAGATATCTTCTAACAGTTTCAGATGGGTCTCAAAGGTATCTGTAACTATTAGAAGATCATCCAAGTATACGAAGACGCACGACTTGAGATGTGGAGGAATTACTTGGTCCATCAATTTGGTCATTGTTTGCGGCGCATTGCACAGTCCGAAAGGCATTCTTACGAACTGATACAATGGCCGCCCTGGGACCGTAAAAGCAGTTTTCTCTCGGGAGTGTTTTTCTAACGGTATCTGCCAGAAAGCGTCTTTCAGATCCAAACTGGAAATGAAATTACTTTGTGGCAGACGACTCAAGATCCCATCTATCTGTGGAAGGGGGTAAGCATCCTTCTTAGTAACTGTATTGACCTTTCTACTATCCAAACAAAGACGATTCTTCCCAGGTTTGCGAATTAAGACCACCGGACTTGACCATGGGCTGTTTGAAACCTCTATAATACCCAGAGACAACATCCTATCCAGTTCTTCTCCCATCAGTTTCTCAATGGCGGGCGATATTGGATAGTGTCGTTGCTTGATGGGAGCTGCAGTCCCCACATCAATAACGTGTTCCAACAAATGTGTTCGACCCAGACCCATTTTTGAAAATGATGGTAGAAGCTGAATAGTGTTTTGTAGACGTGCTTGATTGTCCATAGACAATTCTGAAATTCCTGACTCCGTAGTCGAAAATGTAGGTAAGTTAAATATCGGGTTAAACAAACCAAAAGCGTTAAAGAAATCTATACCTAGATATAGATTTTGAGTCAAAGACGGGATAATGAAGACGTCCAGGGTTCTGACTTGGTTCATAAATGAAATCTTTGTTTTTACAAACCCCAAGATCTTCTGTCTTTGGCCATCGGCAGTACGAACTACGGCAGACGAATAAGTCAGAAGGTCTGGAGTCTGTACGATTTCTTTAGCAAAATCACCACCAATTACAGTCAAGGACGCTCCACTATCCAACAGTCCAGTATGTTGTTTACCCAATATTGACACTGTGGCATAAGATCTCACATCGTTGTCCAATTTCACAATAGAGGAAATGGTTTTAGTTTTAAACAAATGACGTTGTTGCCAATAAATACGAGAACGGAGCGCAGAGCGCGATGGAATTTTCAAAGATGATAATGAATCGACAAATATGTTTGAGCGCACCTTCAGGTATTCGTTCAATCGTTGTTGGAACGATTTGATTTTGGTCCATAATGGAGGCGGCTCAGTATGAACGGGTGTTCGTTTCAATAATTTCACATTAGTATCATGAGTGGGTACTAATGTAACCGAAGTAGTAATTAACGGGTGTTCTATCAGATTGGAAGTTGAGGTTCGGTTCGACCGTGTATCGGGTACAAATAGGTTAGTGGGAGTGGTAGATGACACAACCGAGGGATCAGGAGATAAATCGAATTTGGTCTCAGATGATTCTAAGACAGGTCCTGGGAGCGAGAAAAGGTGTTGGGATTCTGGCCCCCCCTTCGGTTTCCCCGACAATTTTCACAGTTAGGACATAATACATCGTCTTTTCCGCATCCCCAACAAAACAATCGCTGAGATTCACGACAATCGTGCCACCGATGACCAGGTCGTTTACAGTTCCAACAAATAGTTGAACTGGTTATTCGTTTCATATTAGGGGCAGGCTGTATTGCCGCAAGTTCGTTAGAGGTAATTGGTAATGATTCAGTTGGCAATTCGCTAATTTGAATTTGTGAGAATTCACTATCTAAATCCACCTCAGACACCGGTCTAGACGGTCGAATATTATAATCTCGCGATCTGGTTACTGACTCGGCCCATAACTTTTCGCGATCACGGCAGAGCTGGCGCAGATGTTCCAGTCCATAAATGGTAACATATAACAGCTCCCTTCTAATTTCTAATCGTAAGTTGTTGCGTATCAAGGATAACAACTCCGCGTCCGACATCGGTACTCGTAGCTTATCTGCCAGTCGATAAATCGCTTGTAAGAATTCGTCAAACAATTCCGTGGGCCGCTGTTTCCTGGCCCTCATCCGCTCCTTCACTTCTTCGTCCGTCTGCCGGTCCTGAAATTCAATTCGCAGAGCATGACACAAGTCAGTCCAAATAAGCTGTCGGTTCTGGCGAAAATATCTCCAGAACCAATCAGCTGCTCGATCTGTGAACAACAGGTACAGACAACGGGTGACAATAGTAAAATCGCTATTTAAACACATCTCGGTCAGCCGCTCTATTCTGAAGATGAACGCTTCAACATCTAGACCATCGGGTCTACCCGAGAACGTTACGTTCCAATTTCTAATTGTTGTAGAGTGCTGCTCGAGATGTGTTCTCATTCTAGTTGGAGCAAGAGCAGGAGGAGGCTCAGCAAACAATGGTGGTACTGGTACATTATTTCGCATATACGCATTCACTGGTGTATAATTTCCGGAATGAACCGTTTGATGACGCGGGGTGGTGGGTGATACTGCATTATGTGCTAGGGGTAACAACACTTCAGGTGCTGGAGCACGTGATTGCATCATTGAGTGATTAATTCTTGAAATTTCCCGATCGATGTGAGCATTTACCGCTTCCTGAAAACCTGGATCTTCCGCTGCAGCGGCACCATATATGGGAGATCTTTGAGCTATATTCCCTCGCACTTCATCGGCGAGTCGAGATGGTGGGAGACGGTTTGCCAAGGGAGTGGACGAGGGTTGAATTCCGGTACTGGAACGACGTTGCCAGCCTGCGGTAATAGAGCGGGTCACCGGTCGCGGTGGTGGTGGCACCATTGTATCATTAGTTTTCTCCCTCCCTCGAGGTAACCTCTGTAATTCTGCACGCTCACAAGCGGCTCGACAAATCGGGCAGGTGCTATTCTGCAACAACCAGTCGTTGAGGCAGATGTCATGAAAGAGGTGGTTACACCGAGTGAGGAGTTTTACGTCGGCCGGCACTATTTCGTGCTGACAAACAGCACAAGAGCTGGACCTGTCCAGAACGTCAATCTTATCAGCCGCTGACATTATGAAAACTCAAACCGCCGTACAGGACCAGACCAATAAAGACAAGTATAGGGAGAAAAATTGTTACACTAGCCAAGTGTTACTTATTGCAAACGTTGAAAACGAATAAACAATTTAATTATTACCAGACAAAAATACTTTATTACAATATTTTAGTACTTGAAATATATTAGAGAGTTGTATGGAAATTTCGTTATTCAAACCCTTAACCAGCTGTGCGATATCTGACCACTTCGTCCAATGTATGGATTAAGAAACTTGTAAAACGGGCTATCGCCGAGGGTAATCAAGAATGAAATATCTATTACTACTTACGTTGTTGATGTGTGAACAATCAGGAAAAATTTGTTTTTTTTTGTTTTTTTTTTTTTTTTTTTTTTTTTTTGCTTTAACGGGCAGCAGTTCAATCTGGTGAAACAAACGCGAAAATGAAGCCCAAAAAAAAAACAGGTAAGTTATACTGTTATTAACGAGGTAAGTGGGGAACAAAAATTATGAAGCAAAATGCGTGAAAATTAATATCCTACACTATTGTCGGCGGGGGATTAAACAAAAATTTCCGAATCGATTTCGGGCGGCTCAGAAATTCCCCGAATCGAAAATCAAAAAGGGAAAACAAAAAAAAAAGTGCGGCAAGCCTACCGGTTCGACAAGCAAATGTGTTTCAAAATTTAACAAAAATACAAAAAAAACTTAGCCTATCATGCCTTAAACGAAAATATACAAACAAGATTAAATCTAACAATCTATACCTAATATTAATCGAATTGTAGTCTTCTATCCAGGTTAGCTTTAAATTGGTGAATAAAATTTTTGGTTTTCCGTTATAATTTTCTTATTCTTGATGCTTATTTATTTGAGTTGAATACTCTTCGTTTTCCTTATTTGATATATTATTAATTCCTATATTTGGTTTAAATACGTATTCTTGATGTATAATCTATTTGTTTAATATTTATTTTTTTGTGCTGGCATCTAAAATATATTGAAAAAAAAAATTTTAGTTCCCAATATTATCAGCTGTTTTGCCGTCTTATGTATTTATTAACTATTTAATTAATAAATACTTATTTATTTCTTTATTAAATATTTATTTATTTATTATTATATTTATTTATTGGTTATTCTATTTATTTATTTATTATTATATTTATTTATTTGCTATTTACACAATAATAAATATTTATTTTCCTTTTTTTTTTTGTTATTTATTTATTTGTGGACGGAGGACAGACGGACCAATCCTGGGGGAAGTTCACCACACATGGGGCTGGAAGGGGTGATCGCCGGTCTTTCATTATTTGTTGTTGTTTTAAGATGTTTTTGTTTGTTTGGGACCAAAGAAAAGTAAAATTATGCTACGTTAAAGGATGGGAAATCAGAAAGGAGAAGGGAAGAAGAGCGGAGGTAAAAGGATGGGAAAAGGTAGGGTGGGAAAGGAATAAGAAGGGGTATGTGCTGATGGGATCTCACCCAGCTGACAAGTGCTGACGGGATGGCCAGAAGATAAATCCTCTGGACCACCATTCGATCATCAACACCTGCCAACTGCGATCCACACCACCAACACATACGGGCGAGGTGCTATGATCTGAGTTAATCCAATTAACTCGCGACATGAAGGCTGGGCGAACATCTTCCCTCAGCAGTTGATATCGAACTGCTTTAGAAGATGTTCCCCAGTATCATTCGCGAGAACCGGACAACTCAGACCATAGGGTGCTAACGCTCCAGGGAGGGGACTCTAACGTTATGGAGCAGTTAGCCCAGCTGAGAATCTCACTGTCACAGCGAACCCAGAGCATGGCCAGATGACCAGGATGGATGTGATAGGCGTATACGCCATTTCACAAATATCTAATCCTGGCACCCGGTCACCCCCGGCATTCCCCGTGCCAGTAAGAAACCCAGCCGTTACTAGGGTCCGTGGGTTTGTAAAGCCCATTGAGAATGATTCCGAAGAACCATTCTCACCCTTGCGTTATCAAAATACAAAAAGGAGAGTTGTAGCTGGAGGCGTGGGGACGCAAAACCCCATCGAAGGAAAGTCTGAGGAATCTCAGACTTCCTTCGCTCCTGCGCGTGTGAAGCAGGGAACTGCTTCCACGCCGCCAGAGTCTCTTACTATTGTTGGGTGCAACTTGAAAATTAACATGAAAAAAAATTTTCAAAAAAAAATTTTTCAAATTTTGTGTAAACATGGAGGGACTCCTCCAGGGTCCTACATCACTGTAGAAACCCTTAGAGAAGCCCCACGTTGGGCGCCAATTTGTAATGAAGCGCTTTCTCAGTGGCGAACCAATGAGAGTGGCATAGCAGGAAGCGTACCTTGAGTAGTTTAAAGCCATCACGACTAAGACTCAGCCATCGCGGGTTTGATAGAGTAATACCTGCTACTTCAGCACAAATACAGAAATGTACGCTATTTACGAAAATCTGCAGAATGGAAAGAAATACAAGTGGAAAAATGGAGACTCTGGCGACGCCATGGGCGAAAGATCCACGATCACCACGCCCAACCCCTACATTCACTCTCAGACGCCCACACACTCACACGTCCCACATTCACCCACACATTCGACGACTAGCATGTCCCGATTCAATCTCTGACACGCCCTTTTACACCCATTCACACCCCCCACCTTAATTAAAAAAAAATAAAAAAAAACAAACTGAGTGTACTCACCCCACGATTAATTCCTGACCTCCTATTCCGATTCCATCAGCCTTCCATTGGTACGCTGGTCACGTTGGAGAATTTCGATGGATAAAGCGTTGATTAGAAACGTTATCTGATAATATTGTTGAAGAAAAATGATGAGTAGAAACGATCAATAAACTAGTAATCATCAGCGGTAAGTAATGTTGTTGAATAAAACGTTAATTAGAAACGTTAAATGATAATATTGTTGAAGAAAAATGATGAGTAGAAACATTCAATAAACTAGTAATCATCAGCGGTAAGTAATGTTGTTGAGTAAAACGTTAATTAGAAACGTTAAATGATAACATTGTTGAATAAATATGATGAGTAGAAACGTTCAATAAACTAGTAATCATCAGCGGTAAGTAATTTTGTTGAATGAAACGTTAATTAGAAACGTTAAATGATAATATTGTTGAATAAAAAAATGATGAGTAGAAACGTTCAATAAACTAGCAATCATCAGCGGTAAGTAATTTTGTTGAATGAAACGTTAATTAGAAACGTTAACCGATAATATTGTTGAATAAAAATGATGAGTAGAAACGTTCAATAAACTAGCAATCATCAGCGGTAAGTAATGTTGTTGAGTAAAACGTTAATTAGAAACGTTAAATGATAATATTGTTGAATAAATATGATGAGTAGAAACGTTCACTAAACTAGTAATCATCAGCGGTAAGTAATGTTGTTGAGTAAAACGTTAATTAGAAACGTTAAATGATAATATTGTTGAATAAATATGATGAGTAGAAACGTTCAATAAACTAGCAATCATCAGCGGTAAGTAATGTTGTTCTTATAAACAATGAATAAATGGTTGTGTAGAAATGTTGAATAAATTTGCAATCATTAAACAATTTTATTGAATAAACGTTACGTAGAAACGTTAATTGATATCGTTGTTGCAGTGAATGACCCGTAGGAACATTCCATAAACTGGCAGTCAGCAGCGTTATATAATGTTGTTCTTATAAACAATGAATAAATGGTTGTGTAGAAATGTTAAATAAACTGGCAATCAGCAAACAATTCTATTAAATAAAACGTGACGTAGAAACGTTAATGGATGACGTTGTTGCAGCAAATGACAAGTAGAACCATTCCGTAAACTTGCAAGCATCAGCGTTGAAGGATTTTGTTGAATAAAACGTTGAACACAATGATAACGTTGTGAGGAAAAAAAAATGGTACATAGAAACGTTAAGTAAACTTGCAATCAATTAAGCCGAATGCGTTGAAATGTAGTTGTGGCAGGGTGCGTTGAAATCAAAAATAAGTGTACCAACACTAGCCAAACTATTTATTGAAATCGAACGGTGACAATTTTGTATCAATGATAGTGAAGCAATACGGCAAAAAAGAATAATTGTTGACGTATGCGTTGAAATCCAAACAATGTGACAAATTGTACCAACACTAGTTAAACTATACGTGCAGGATAACTGTAATAATTTTGTAACAATGATAGTGAAGCAATACGGCAAAAGTAATGGTTGACGTATGCGTTGAAATCCCAAAAAAAATGTGACAAATTGTACCAACACTAGCCAAACCATTCGTTGAAGCATAACTGTAACAACTTTGTAGCAATGATAAGGAAGCAATACGGCAAAAGTAATGGTTGACGTATGCGTTGAAATCCCAAAGGTAATCAATTGTAACCACACCCGTTAAATTATTCGTTGAAGTATAACTGTAACCAAGTTGTAACAATGATAATGAAGCGATACGGCAGTAATTAAATGAAAATTTTGTATTATTGGTGTGTCGAAACAGGTATAATAGACGATAGCAACAGCCAAAAACCTGATGCCAATGCTGAGTTGCACTAACCTACAGTAGTAACCGCCAAAATATTGATACGGCGGATGATGATATTGTGGCCTCATCGTTGAAGGACGTCATATTCCGGCCTTTTTTATAATTTGGATCTTGCATCATATTATTAATTTATTCACATCAACATCCAACTTCAAAATAGTACTGCCATTTAAATTTGGTAAATTTCAGAATCACAAATAAAAATAAACCATTTTTTTTATGTTATCATAACACAAGTTATCAAATTCCACGACGTTCAATAGAAAATAAAATACAGCATACGTTCATTTAGCATAATAACTGTAATCATATTTTGTTACAATTCGATTGTCTATTTAAACAAATACACAACTAATAAATAAGATACATCTTTCTTTTACATAATATAGTAGTTCGAATTTATAATATTTATCGTACCTTCTTAAATCTTCGGCAGTCGAAATAATTTAAGTTTTACAAAAAAATAGGACTCATTCAACTGAGTTAAAAACTTTTAATTAGTACAAACAATTGTTCTACTTAAATTTTAAGAGAAATACGTGGATACAAAATATATTCCACAAAAAAAATATATATTTTAATAGTTAGTCACAATAATTCCATTTAATTATCACTAAAACATTTATGTCAAAAATAATTAACATTAGGATGATAGCGCGCGTACAGTTTTCGTTACGTCACAAAACATATCAATTTGTTTTAACTTGCACATATAAATTTTTGACTAAATTGGACTAACTCAGTGATACTAAATACAAACAAATTCAACTAATGGAAATATTGGCACTCACCAAATTTAATATTGATTATAATATTTTGTACTACGTAGATTTAATGCAATTTTTTTGCTTGTTGATTTTACGGCACATTATTATAGTGGGCACAACACAAACATATAAAGATTTTTTTTTGCGTTAACAATTTTACAAATTCATTAATTTTTTTTTTCTTTGTATGATTCAGAACGGCACACAACATATAAAATTTTTTTTTGTTTTAAATTTAAACTCACAAATAACTTGCACTATGATTTTTGAAAGTCAACCGGACGGAATGACTATGTGACCATAACCATCACCACGCAAATGTAATAAACTAAGAGATTTTAATAATTGACAGAGCCGTATTATATAGCCAAAAATTTTTGTCTCGAAAAAACTCGAATACGGTGTTTTGGAAATTAATTTCCATCAAGTTTTCAATTGTTGGGAATTTTTCAAAATTACACAAAACCGTTCGTTATTTGATACTATTGCACAACGACAAGGTTGTAACACAAAATATTTCCGACACATCAACAACATTCACCATTGAATTCAAAATGAATCAAATGCAAAACTATAATCCAGAATCACATTATAGTGAAACGGAAAAATCATTTTGAAAGAAAATAAGACAATAGAATGTTTAACAAAAACGAGATATTAAATCGTTGAATGTTGATGACTGGAAAAATACGCACAGCCGACTTAGGGTTCAAAAAAAGTTAGTTGTTTAATTACGGTTGATGTTTAGAGAATTCAAACTTTAATAGTATATTGAATGTAACCATAGCGCACGTCATTTTTAGGGTGTTGTAAAATAAAAATATGGATGATCTTTAAAGATAATTATTAATTAATTAAAACCAACCAATCTTATATTAGATTAATTAACATATCAAACCAGCGTAATCAGTGCAAAAATCTTTTGGTTTTCTCACATATGGTCGGTCCAACTATTGAAAATTTAAATGGGGTCTAGGAAAAATAAGGAACTACGGGTTACGGGGACTATAAAAAATACGGCTATTGAAGGTGAATGGATGGGAAACTATTACGCGCGGTACAGGTGAATAAAAAAAAATGAAAACCAATAAATCTGAGACTATAATATACTGGGTTCAGACATTAGCCCAGACTATCCATTACAATATCGGATTCCTTTTTTAAAATCTATCCCATTTGCACATCAGAATTTGGTTGCGATGTCTGTATGAAATCATCAATAGAAAAGCGGCCATATATTGCCATAGACACCTGTTTGCTAGACCAATATGCGATTCAACAATTGCAAAAAAGTTGCATTTCAATTCCACCAAAAAGATGTTGTGGTTTGATCTTATTGCCGAAATCTACGGTTTATAATGAATATGCAGTAATTAATACAGAATATCGTAATCTGCAAAGCAACCCCCTATAGCGCCAGATGATGTTCAAAAACATAAAAGAATTGGAAACGTTGACTACGAAATTAATTCTTTATTGGACTATAAAGAAAATCATTATAAAGCATATTGTAGAAAAGGCAATTTTTGGGAAGAATTCGATGACCTAAAGGAAAGTATTGGAAAAATACGTAATTCCTCAAAACTAGTAGTGCCACACTTAGTATTATATTCAAAAAAGAAAATTGTGTAATTTAATTTATATTATTCAAGTCAAATTTATATGTATTCATATATAACGGGCAATGTAAAGAAAAATTGCGATGTTAATAAAATTATATGCTCTTTCAAAGACACCCCACTTGGTACAGATGCAATTTTTTCTACCGGACTACCTGTGGTTTTCTGCCATTACTTATTTCATAAAAAATATAGTTATTAATGTTTTACCCATCCCTATATTATCTCTTCGTTTAAAATTTACTAAAGTTTCTATCAGTATAAATGTTTTTAGGTTATTTCTTTATCAAGATGGAAACTATCTATCTATATGAAAATTTATCGTTTTGCGCAACTATGCAGTATAGCAGATTAAAATGTTAAAAAAAATTGTTGAGGTCGTATTGAAAGTGACTAAAAACGCATAATATTAATAAATTACAAATTAACAATTTAACAAGTTTATATAACAATTAGAATTGATTATATTATAAAATGGGAGGACAAATTGCTTTGGTTTGATAACAAGGAAAAGGCGGCAAGCTAAGGCTGACTTCCTTGGCTCCTAACCACAAACAGTAATGTAGAGCACAGTTCTAAGAGCAGGTTAATACCTATAGCGATCTCTTTACAACAACATCTCTCCTGGTCATGAGGGTTGAGATAATCGGCATGAGGAATTAGATGAACAGACATGCTACAATTGTCCCAATTTACAGCCAGCTACTAGTTTTTGCTTTACAAGAGTCTGTATCACTACATCAAAAAATCCTTAAAGATGACAAATTACTCCAAAGTTCTGAGAATTTTATCTCGAAATCTACTCATACGTTTGCTGATGAAAAAATCATATAACATATAATTTAACCTTCAACTATTTTAAACAATTATCACAATTTCTAGCCAGCAACTAGTTTTTGCTTTACAAGCGTCTGTATTGTTGCATCAAAAAAATAAATGTATATATTACTATTACTATCAGGAGAGAAAACTTTTCGGGGCTGAGAGTTGCATATAGTATATCATATAATTTGCGTAATTATTTATGTGAATAATTTTTGAAGTAAAACTTCTTTAGGCGCGTTATTAGAATTTTGCAACGGAAGTTACACATTTTTATTTTCAGTTTTAATGAAGTTATCATTTTAAACATATACATGCACACAATTCCAAAAAACGAAAGAAGAAATTAAAACACAATGAAATAAAAAAAAAATTAGAAGTAAAAAAGGCAAACGAATATTATGTTCGGCAAGTATGCGATACAATTCGATTATGTGTATTGTATTTTTATACACTTATTCAGTATGGTACTAAATGTTATATGATTTGGACGTGTCGATTTTAGATTTGAATATCTTATTCGTAATATTTTATTGAGTTTCGTAATTTTTTAAATTTATATTTTGAATTGTTTTAGTTTTTATTTGGATGATTTAAATTGTATTCTATTTGGATTGATTTCGGTCCAATAGTTTTCTATATGATGTGAAAAAAACGTTTTTCAGAAAATTGGAAAAGCTCGTATTTTTGTGTATTTTAAGCGATTTTGTCAAAACATCTTAATCTGTTTGGATAGCCTGAGTTGCATTATATTGCTATAGATTTCGAAGTGGTCGTTTATAATTAATTCTCTTTGACTAAAAATATGCCGTTTTTTCAAAAGTTTATTTTTAAATAAAAATATTTGTGTTGATTAAATTTGTTTTGTTGAATAGAAAAATGAGTGCCTGTAATTTTTGCACGCGGTTGAAATAAATTTCTTTGGCTACTGTGGCAGGTATTAATAAAAATATTATATATAAAACAAATGTTTCATATTGCAATTTAGAGTTGCATTGCTTGATAATATAATTTACGCACAAACAAATCGTAAATAGTATATTACATATCTAGAGTTGTAAATAGCATTTTACATGCGAGGGAAAATTTTGCGCACGAGACGCGTAGCGTCGAGTGCAGTATCTTCACGAGCATGGAAAATGCTTTACAACTCGAGATTTGTTATATACTTTTCCTACGACTTTGTTTTAATGCCCAAACACATATAATTACTTGAAAAAATGAACTACTAATTATAAATAAAATGCAAATAGTTTACAAATTGTGGTAGGCTTTGCATTATTCTGTGTCAAAATGAATTGAAATATTTAATTTTTAAAAATCAAATTTTTCTTTAAATAAAAATTTTTGTTTTTATTAAAAGCGTGCGGTAATATATATATGAAAATCCATTACCGCACGCTTTTTTTTACTTACCGCACGCTATTTGAAATAATCAATTTACATGTCATGGATAGTGCGATGTAATTTATAATTTACTGTGATAGGAGTAGGAAAACATATTTTACATCCTAGTTATCGTGACTGAAAGTTAAACTTAACGCCCGTTATATAAAAACCCGTTGCTATGTAAAACATTCGTGTATTTTTCTACTTTGCCGCCCGTAAAATAATCGCCCGTAAAATATTCATAAAATTAGAACAAACAAATAAATTATTGTATGAAGTTTATAGAGAAAATCATGGCATGTTTAGTATAATTTTCAAAATGTCTATCGAGTTTAAAAAATTCAAAAATTGATTTATTCTACGATTAAGTTGTGCGATTGTGCGTAAAACGTTGTCCATACGCTCAGGCTGAAAGGAAGATTACGCCCTTGGTTCAATAAAAGCCCTCGCTTTGCGATATATGATACATATTTAAATATTAATAGATTTAATCCTTGCATATTCTAGTATTAGTAATACATCAATGTCAATATACGTGTTCTCATAACTGCCAAACTATGTGAATGGTTATTTACCCATAACTCGCTTATTTTTAAAGCTATCATGTCTTTCAAAAACCCATTTTGTAAGTTTTTTAAGAGCTATATGCTCATTTAAATTAAATTTTTTTTCAGTCCTTATTTTTGAAAGGGTTGGAACTGAAAGGGCTTGAAGTAGTAACTATTTATGAAGACATGCAATGTGTAAACGCCGATATCTTATTCAATTTGTATCCTATAGAACAAAAACAACGATATTTTTTAAAAAATTGAAACCTGCAAGTATGTATTTAACAAAGTTTTGCGTATTATTAATAGTTTTCAAGTTATTTAGAAGAAAATACAATTTTTCCAAAATTACAAAAATGCTCTCCACTTCAAGCTTAATTTTTTAAAAACTATGCACTGAAAACTACTTAAACTACTAGAGCATATTACAATTACATTAATAAAGTGAATTGCAAAGGGGTACCAATTATTTTTAATTTGGGCGATAATTAACTGGATGATTTTCACTTTTTTTGTCGCCGAAAAAACTGGGAGCCCCACTTTATTTTCATCATAACTCGTTTAGTTTTGATGCTAGAAACTTTTATAGAAAAAAATATAAACGTATTTTAACCTACTTTATAAATGTTTTGCAAGCTTTTCCCGAAAAGTGCATTGTTTTTTGTTTATTGCTCGTTGAAACGTTCAATTTTGACATTTGACGAATTAGAGCCAACCTTCAACAAGCTATTATTCCGTTTGTATTGGGTCTACAGACATCAAAGCATCAAAGCATTTCTTTGTATTTTATAAACTACATTTTGAATCAGAATACGGTTTTTGATATAATCCATACTTTTAGAGTTATTCGCAAAAAACCGTCTGAAAACGTGGTTTTTTTATTGAAAAATTGAAATTGAAGTGATCTGGTTTTTAAATATGTATTTTGAATCTCATCAGTGTTTTCCAAATCACTCACTATTCGATTGGAGTTGATGGGTTTGATAAAAATAATAGGTGAGATGGTCCATTAATCTTTATCCACATTTCACATAATTTTTTAGCAATCTCAATCTCATGATTGACGATATTATTTATTAAAATACCAAAGTTCATGTTCTTTATACATAAGTTTTACCATTAAATATTAACCATCCGCACACATCAAGGTCCAAACTAGTAACACGCTAGTGAAAAACTTAAGCACACATTTTAACTGATATATTTTGGTGCTCATCATAAGTTTATTTCACCAATCCTACACTTAAAATAAAATCAATCGCTAACTGATCACGGTTTTCAAAAAGTTTTGATTTATATATACAATCATTTCACTACCATTATCCCTTTCCACTATACTAATCACATTCAGTAGGTCAAAAATTTACATTTCTATACATACAAACGAATTTCAAAATAATAATTCATAATGACGATTATTTTTATATTTATATCGTAACATTACATTAAATATTTCTCCCCGTTAATTAATTGTTTATATAATAAATATCTCACATTTATTTAAATTCAATGAACTTGGTTTGTGTAAAAAATATCCAAGAAAATGGGGAATTAAAATTTTTTGTCGATAATTTGAATCTTCAGACAAATTTTTTAGGACGAGAAAGTCTATATTATATTATTATTCATTCATTATTTTCTTTTATTTTTTTAATATTCATATTTTTTTTTCTCGCCACCAACTAAAGGTAAATAAACTACGTTATACATACATGAATGTGTAAAAACGGTTATGTTTGTGTTATTTTATTTATTTTTGCTTAATTTTACTATTATTAATTTTAATGACATAAATTTTTATGAATTTAGATATATAATTTTGAAATATGGATAATTTAGTGGTTATTAACACATTACTGCAGACCAAAAATGAAAATTTTGAATTACATAACATATCTGTTTATGCTCCCACCTCACTTTGCGTGATTATCTGGACAAACAACCGTCATCGAACCCGACCATATTTGATCGACTTTATACAAGTAATATAGGTGAAATTAAAAAACGTGTTTTTAGAAAAACTTAAAAGCTAAACTTGAAAACACTAGAATGTGTTTAATTTGAGAACAGGGTGGGAAAGATTTCTAGAAATTCAAATTCAGGATTACTTTGAAATCAAACGAGCGACTCACTCAATATCATCTGTCCTAAGTATGTTGGGAAGGTAATTGACTATTAAAATTACCTATTAAAAAATCGCAGAAACTTTTTCACTTGCAGCTTGCACTGTAAAAAATACTATGAAATAATATTTTTAAAGATAGCGCTTGGGCAGAACAGTAAAAAAATTGTAGGTAAATTTTAACGAACATTTGTCTGTTAAATTTTTTAAAACGACGATTTGTTTAAATTTAGTTGTTTCGACAGACATGTATGTTGATTTCCAGTTTTCAACAAACGATTTTGTTAAATTATTTGAACATTATTTACAAATTGTTCGTTTATTTTCGTTGTTAAATGAAACAAATATGTAAATAAATAAATTATAACTTTAACGGTTGTTTTAGATTAATAATGTCATTTTTTACAGTTTTTAATATTTACTATAAAAGTGAAGTTTAATAAGTACTATAAAAGTGAAATTAACTCAGCTACCAAAATCGTGAATTATTTTTTAAAAAAAGTTAGATTTTCAGATAAATAGTGTCAAAGTATTCATCAGTGGGTTACGATAGATAAAAGGTTCCAGTAAATAAAAACCAATTTTTTTTTAATAACTAGTGCTTAACTAATGTTCGATTAATGATTGCCAAAAAATTATAAAATTTAAGATCAATATTTTCGTTTAAACAAATTAATCAAAGTGAATGAATCGCTAATTTTAAGGACTCCACTCCATAAAGGTATATTGATTTACGTAGTTAATTTTTCGAATTTTTTTGTTTCAAAAGAAATTATTTTCTCGAAATTTCAAAAATTACAAATTGACAGATTCGACGATTTGTATTTAAAAAGGTTTAGGAATTCAAAAGTTGATTCTTTGCCGCCTTCAAAGCCTGAGCGTTTCAAAGTTGGATAACGTTTTATCATTAAGAATCAACCATAATTTCGTCCTAACTATGTACATTACATTTATGTAACAATTTTGTAAAATAAATAAAAATCTTTGAAAGCTTTGAATATAAAATTCATGTTTTAATTTGTGTTATTTTTCAAATTTAAAACAATAAACTAAAAAGGTGTAATTTTAACAATATTGTAATATTTTAAATGTAATTTTTTAACAAAATTGTTTAGAAAACACTAACAAAAACCCCATAAAAATATTTCTTTAATATTTCAACAGATGTTCGTTAATTTAACGGCCACACTGAAAAAAACATGTCCTATTTCCAATCGAAATGCAATTGTCTCAACTTCACCGTGCGGTCACATATGATGGCGAATCAAACTACGAAATTGCTTCAACAACTCTACAATTATAAATCGATGAAGTTGAGACAATCACACGAAATATTTATGTGAAAAAAAAATATAGTTCAGTTAATCTCAAATACTTAAACTTTAAAATGAAAAATTCATGATATAAGGCCAAAGAAAATTTTTTTCAAGGAAATAGTTATTATCTTTATTTAACTACTGTTATATTGGATATAACACTTTATATTTTAAATAAACCCCATTCTGTTGTTAGGAAAATGTTATCGTGTAGTTGTCCCAATCACAGTGAAATTGTTTGCAAATAATTTTTCTTTGCATGAATAATCAACTGCCAACTACGAGATGAGGTTGTCATGAACTCAATTTTTTTTTTCAGTGCAGGGTTTTGTTCTTGTTTGTAAATATCAACAGATTTATCTTCCAAATCTACTGACTGTATGTTAAAAATTGTTGATAAAATAAATCAACAGACATCAGTTGTTCAATTTAACAAACAATTTGTAGGATCGTACTCATCAAAATTAACCAAAATGTACGTTGAATCAACGGAAATTTCTGTGGATTTTACATACAATTTTTTTCCGTAGGTCAAGCATTTGTTTAGATATTAATTTTTGAAAATTTTGCATCTTATTTTACAACTAAACTGTTTGACGTGAGCTTTATATCTTTCAAAATTAATTTCTTTAGAACAAAAACAGACTTTTTCTTTAAACTTTAGCATGTTGTGGGGGATGTTTGGAACTTGCATTTTGCGAGAAAAAAAAACATCAAAAAATGCTTGACCTATACGCATCAACATATTTATATTTTCAACAGCGTAAGGACAAAATTAACTGTGAATTTTTTCATTAGGCCAATCAATTACGTTTCCAACACATATACAACCGGGGTGAGAGGAACTTTCATATTTAATTTTTTCTAACTTGACTGTTCTCCTAAATTGTGAGGGTCCGTAAACAGCACGTTTACATGTGGCGAAACTTTATTACTAAATCTATTATTACTAACAAAAATAATATATGTTGTAATAATTTTTACGTTTTAATCCAGACTCCATTGCCAACTCGTTGACGAAGTCTACAGTGTTTAAACTTTAATTATTACTTTGTCTAACAAAGCATATGTAAATATTGACCAATCAATATTGGAGTTACACAATATTCTGAATTGGAATTTTTGTGTAACAAATTACTGACCAATCAATACTACTGAAGATGCTCTAACAAACCGAAAATATATTAAATACATACTAACTTTTGTTTTTTTTAATTACCAACTATTAATAGAAGTGATAGATGTTCAGTAGCCAAATTCTGTAACTGTGAAGCGGTGAAGTGATAACTTTTTTATCACTTCACCGCAAAAATATCTAAGTGAGTGAAGTTTTAAAATTATAAAGTTAACACTGACTTTTTGTTTGGCAATAAAATGAAATCGTTTCTTTGGTTGTTATTGACATTATGTCAAACAACACCATAACGTCAATGTGATTTGATTTTTTTAAATTGCATTTCTAAATTAAATACAGATTTATTTTTCAAATTTATTTTTTAAAATATTTATATATATTTAAATTTGTAAAAGTTTTACGTTTAAATTGTGTTAAAAGTTAAAATAAACATTTAATTTTATATATTGTTGACGTTTGACAGTGCGGCGCTTGCTATTAAATTTTTAGGTAGATTTCATATAAAAATCTACCTATTGCAATGGGCTTCATCTCGGAATCTCGGAAAACTTTTGGTGCCAAACGACTATGAATGATAAGCGGAGACGGAAAAACAAACAAAAAAATTTATATATATATATATATTGTAATAAACTTTGTCCAGAATGGGTTAATTTAATTTATCATAAATAAACAATACATTCGGCAAAGATGAATTAAAAAGTCCTCCTTTTAACTAATACAGTTTGCATAAATTAATGTAAATTAAATTTGTTATACAAATGTTTACATTAATGAATTAAAAGGAGGTGTGGCCTATTGTTTCTAGAAAATACACTGGCAACAAAAACTGAGTTACCAGACGTTTCTGCTTATTTGTTTTTGAATATAAATATGCGAACAAAATATAAGATAGTCAGTTTTAATTTTGCAATTAAAAGTGCTTATAAATATTCGCAAGTATAAGGAATAATCGGTGGTACTTGAGCCTGGGTACTAATAGTAAAAGAATTTGAACTTAGTGGAATAGTATATACAGATTTTACGATTCCGAATATTATTGATTCAAATTGTGGAAAAGCGGTGAAGTTTATCGTGCATAAATTGGAGACCCTCGGATTTATTGTAATTAAAATCGGAAGTTGCTGTAACTGGTTGATAAATAAAGTTTGAGACTTTGTTAACTAAAGATCTGTCTTTTTACTGTCGTGTTTATCAATAATCGAAAAGAACGTCGTTGAACGTCAGAGTCGTTACAGTGGTGTCAGAAGTGGGATTATTGAAACAATGGTCAAGACAGTAAATATTAGTGATCTCAGCCAGACCCAGCTGAAGGATGAGTTGAGGAAAAGGAATGCTCCAATCCATGGAACGAAGGCAGAACCATTCCGGCTGCGTAAAGTTTTAGAAGAAGCAGGCCAAAACACAGAGGTCATAGAAATAGAGCCGGAGGAAGCTCCAGTCCAGAATGCCCCAGCAATTGATCCGATGATGGTGTTGATGAAAGAAATGATGGCACAGCAGCAACAACAATTTGCTGATATGATGGCCAAACAAGGAAACAACCAACAACAACAACTTGCTGATCTGATGGCCCGACAAGAGAAAAAGGCAGCAGAACAAAAAGTAGAGCAACAACAACAACTTGCTGATATGATGGCCAAACAAGAGCAATTGGCGGCCAAACAAGGAAACAACCAACAACAACAACTTGCTGATCTCATGGCCCGACAGGAGAAACTGTTGGCAGAACAAAAATTAGATCAACAAAACCTACGTGAAGTAATCGAGTCACGTATATCCAGTGCGGAGGTTAAAATCAACAACATGGAAAGGGAGCTGCGGAAAGTTACCGAAGAACATGAAGAGAAATTACGCAATCTTTCGAGTGTATTTCGCCAAGAAATAGCACAATTGAAGTCAGGTAACTTGATCAATCCATCAGCTAGTTCAGCTCCAGGTAGAGTGAAAATACCTGCATTTGATGGATCTACATCGTATCAGATATTTAAGATGCAATTTGAGATAGCAACAACTGGGGTTGATTACCAGCAAAAAGCAAATGCGCTTATATTGGCATTGAAGGGACCTGCTGTTGAAATTTTGCAGATACTATCAGCGACAGAGCGTGATTACAGTAAGATAATGGAGGCCTTAGAAGTAAGATATGGGGAAAGTCATATGCAAGCTCTTTATCGCATGCAGTTCAGAACACGAAAACAAGGAGCCGGCGAAACTTTGCAAGAATTAGAGGCTGACATTGTGAGACTGGTTAACCTGTCATATCCGAACTATAACGCTGAACGCCGAGACGAACAGGCAGTTGATACATTCATCAATGCTCTTCGAGATGTGCAAATGAGAAATCAGCTGTATCTAAGCGGGAAGAAACTACCTGTGGAAGTCTTAGCATTAGCCCTACAAATGGAGGCTGGAAAAAGAGCGTATGGCTCAGATAGAGTACGTCAGATGGAAGTTGCTGAAGAACCACTAAAAGCAGCGCTTGAGGAAGTGATCATGCGCGTCAAAATTTTGGAAGATAAACATGAACGAAATCAACGAAGAAGATCTAACAGAGTAAGAGGAATTGTGGACAGTTAGCGCACATCAGACGGGAATGCAAAACACGAGTAGCAGCAAAAGAAGGAGTAGTTCCAGTCCAGTTGAAGAACCTCTCAAACAAGCACCCAGCCAGCACACTAAGTGAAATTTAGATGAACCATTTTGGGATTTGGTTAAATTTAAGTAAAAGTTTGGTTAAACATGTGGAAAAAGGTAATAGATGACTGTTTCAGCTAATTAGTGTACATGTATTTTTAGTCGAAAATTATAGATAATATGTTTTTGGTGTAAAAAAATAAGTTAATAGGTAAATTTAACATATTAAGTATACAAATTTAAGTAAAAAAAATCATGTAATACAGATAGTACATGTATTTCATGTATTAAGTGAAAATTCAAGTTACAAAAGTGTATCAAATACATGTATTTAACTTATTACCTGTTGTTTAGCTAGCGGTAATTTAGCTGACATTGCAACAGTTATTTCATGAAATAAGTTAAATAGCCTAAAATTAACATAACTGCGGAACATTGAAACTTAAAAAAAATTCTCAGACTGCTGTTAAGTTAAATAGGTCGAGTTTTACATGTAATATTGCATTTAATTTGGTTTAGTGAACGAATGTTAACTAAATTTTTGCTGTCTTTTTCATATAATACATATAATAAGTATATGCGTTTATAAGTATCCATAAAGATTTATAGCAAATCTCGTTTTCCGATAACATTTATTATTAAATCTTTGAACTTCAACTCAAGGGAAAATTACAAATGTATGCTGATGATGCCGTTATATCCTACAGCTCAAAAGAAATTGAAGACGTTTTTCTACATATGCAAGACGATATCAAAGTAATAGAAAGCTTTTTGCGAAGTATTAATTTACACATAAACACAAACAAAAGCAGTAACATGTTATTCAATAAAAATAAAGTGATAAACATAGATATCTTACCAATCATCACGATAAATAACGACACAATCAATCGAGTATTGTCAACTAAAAATCTCGGGCTTGTTATTGACGATAAGTTAAATTGGTCCGAACACATCCACAAAATCAAAAACAAAATTAGACCTACGATATTTGCAATGCGACGCCTTAAACCGTATTTACACGAAAACGCACTCTGGAATATTTATAACTCCCACATATTGACACACTTACCCTACCTTAATCCAATATGGAGCAATGCGACTACAACAAGGTTAAATGAGCTTAAAATTCTTCAAAATAAAGCTGTTAAAACGATTTATGGCCACTCCAGACTTTTCTCTACAAGACTTTTATATATAATGCATGAAAAAACACTTCCTCTAGATGTAATAAATAATGTACAAATTACCTTATTGATTTTTAAAATTAAAAACAACCTAATTTAACACAATTTTGAGCTATCTTATAGATATAATATACAAACACACGCCACCAGACAAACACATGCATTAAACCTACCACAGATAAAAACAAACACCGGACTAAATACGCTGCTTTACAAGAGAGTAGACTTGCTCAACGGATTACCACTAACAATACAAAATACACTCAGCATTGCACAATTTTAACACGACAGTTATCAATATTTCTTTAACCTATACCAACAAAAACATAACCCATGAATAATGTTATTAATATTGTTAATATAGTGATATGTATAATAGTACCATAGAATTAGAATTAGAGTTACTAGAACACAATAGGAACAGTAGAAATAATGAAATTATTCGAAAAGATTAGCAAACTTTTTCTTTGAAATATTTTTAATATACATAATCATAAAATTTAATGCTCCAGTACAAAAAACAAACAAAATTGTTACTCTCAAGATTTTTTTCTTTTGTAACTAAACAAATTTATGAAATAAATGAAAAAAAAAAAATTATTAGTGCGCAATATATTGATCAAATCGCTCGGATACAGTCTTTATTATATATTTCTCTCACTAACGTTGTTTTAAATAGTAAAAAATGCCTCTGAAAAACGGTCGATACTACATAATGCGGCGGAAGAGAGCGGCCGAATTCGAAGCAAGATTTGATGCATCAAATGTGTCAACGGATGAAGAAATGGATCGGCCACCGCCACAACAACTGAATGCCATTTTTGAAAATAATTTGCCAACAGAAAATGCTATGATCGAAAATACCATCCCCGTTAGTGTTACTTGTGATGAAAATGTAGAGTGTGACGATGATATGCCAGATGATTGTACATCCCAAGTTGGTGAAAATGCTGAATTTTTATTATCAGAAGCAGATATTGCTGAGGAATTAATGCGCGAACACCTGGAATATGAGCATAACGCTCAAACTAAAATAGATCTGTTGAACGAACTGAGGCAATGGGCTTTGCAAAACAAGATTTCATTAACAGCGTTGTCACAACCACTGAAATTGTTGAACAAGGCTGGCATTGAAAATCTACCATTGGATGAACAATGAACTGTTGAGCCTGATGAACAATAAAGAAGGAAACATAAAATCTAATTTATTTAACCTAATAATTAAAAGACCTATATTTATGACTGAAGGATATTGTTTTATTGTTTTATTAGATTCATTCATTTTGGTTTATATTTTATAATTTCCTGTAGTTAGATTATTAATTTTTAAAAATGGGTTTTTATTAAACCACCGGTATATAATGGAAATATGGAATGCATCTTACTTTAAAATTTAGTTTTCGAAATGCGTATATAGTAAAAAATAATAAAACTCAGTAAACAAGAATAAGTTAAGAATAAGGCTTTTTCATTCATTTTTTAAAAATGTTGTTTCTTATAATATTATTTTTAAGCTTTTTTAAGAATGACAGCCCGATAATAAAGTAAGGTTAAAGAAAAATGGATGGTTCAATTACATGTAATTCTCATGAAAAAAACATGTAATAACTACAATATCTGATTTAGGTACAGTAAAATTACATATAATTTGCACTTGCTTAGTTTTGTATTCAGCTGTAACATGAAATATACATGAATTTACTCTGCCAAAGTCAGATATTGTAGCTATTAAATGTATTCTAGAAAAGAATTATATGATCAATTTTCCACTTAATAGCTAGATAATTTACATGTATTAAATAAAATACGTGAAAAAATTTAGGTTAAATTTAAGTAATTTCATGAAACACCTGACAAAATTCAACTTAAATAACAGGTAAATAATTTTATAGCTAGGAATTATGGATACGATATTATTTATCTCCCAAACTAATGCATTTAAGGACAAAATAGGTTTTTATGACAATTTCTAAACCGACTTCAAATAAACATTTTTATACATACTTTGGAGCGTATTTTTGAATGGATTTAAATGTTCATGTATAAAGAAAGGTTCGATCTTTTTTATACATAAAAAAAACAGGAGAAAATAATGAGAACAACCCTTAAAAATACAATTAAATATTTATGTTTTTATAAACTGAATACTTTAATTTTCAATTTTCTTTTCGGTATTCGATAAAAAACATTAATTATTGAAAATATAATAATAGTTTGTAGTATACTCTAAAGTAAGCTTATGTGATCATGAAGGGCATACATTTCGGCATTTCGGAGCATACATTTTGTGGTTTGCATGTGCAACAAACAAGTTAAATTTAACTAATAATTAGCTAAAATATAACATAACATTTGCACTTATTTAACTTAAAATTTGGTTAAATTATAGTTAAACTTAATCACATATTAGCCTGCATATTACATAAAAATTACATGAAAATTTAACCAATATTTTTATGGAAAAAGTACGACACTTAGGTTAAATTTAACCTTTTATTATACATAAATTTAGGTTAAATGAGAATGTTCACTAAAATTTTGTACAGATAATATCAACCTATATATAAGCTAAAATCCACCAATTGTGTTGGCTGCCCAAGTGGATGTCAAAAAGGAAAGAGATTTCCGCGGTTCACACCGGAAGGGAAGGATACATTGTAACGCTGATAATCTTTAAAGAAAACCCTGTATTGAGGAGCGCAAGTCATGTAGCAGGACTGAGAGAAAGGAGGCAATGAAAATGAGCCAAATCAAGTTCCAAACTCCTGAGGATTGGTGTACCGAGGCAATTAGAAAAGAGCAGCTAGAAGATCCAGCTATGGCTCCAATGTTGAAATGGAAAACCGAGGGAAGGCGACCGGAGTGGAAAGAGGTAGCACCTTTAAGTACGGAGGTGAAATGCTACTGGGCGCAATGGGACTCACTATTGATGGACAACGGGATACTAAAAAGAAACCAACGAAGAGTCGTTACAATATATATATATATATATATATATATATATATATATATATATATATATATATATATATATATATATATATATATATATATATATATATATATATATATATATATATATATATATATATATATATATATATATATATATATATATATATATATATATATATATATATATATATATATATATATATATATATATATATATATATATATATATATATATATATATATATATATATATATATATATATATATATATATATATATATATATATATATATATATATATATATATATATATATATATATATATATATATATATATATATATATATATATATATATATATATATATATATATATATATATATATATATATATATATATATATATATATATATATATATATATATATATATATATATATATATATATATATATATATATATAGATATATATATATATTAGGGTGTCCCAGAAAATTCAAAGTAATTTTTTTCATACGCATACCCTCTAAATTTTTTCCTTTTGTATTAAAACACACGTAAATTAAATTTCATGTACTTTGGACCACGCTAACCCGTGCCGACTCGTCGAATAACCTGTCAAAACATGCATTATAGGCGCACGCGCTTTTGAATGCACTTATTTGCGTATAATTTCCGGATATTAATGTTAGTAAGAATATTTCTTTTCACGAATCAACATATCAGTCGAATTGCGCAGTACTAAAAAAGGCATATTTTTAGTAGGAGACGTACAACATCAAATAAACGGGTCAAAACTTCCCTCTAATAGACAAGTACTCGCAGTATTGTTTTATAATATCCGAGAAGTAAAATTAACTATTAATGAAAGTGCAAATCTTGCTGTTCGCGAGTGTGTTATATTTTGGGAAAAGGCGCGTATCCCAACCAAATCATTACCTAATTGTGTAAAAAAACTTGTCAATATATATCAAGTTTGGCGGGACTTACAAAAAAATGCTAAGAAAACACAAGACGTATTCAAACAGCGTCAACAAGAATTTACAGACAATTTGGATAATTTGTTTGATATTGCACACGCTGATGCGTTTAATTTAATTAAAATAGAGGAAGATAAAATATTTTTAAAACATCAGAGAGAACCAGGTAGAGTTGGTTATTTGGGTGGAGTGGATAACAAACTGTCACATAAAGAAAAAAGGACGCAACTAAGAGCAACTAAAGCAGAAAATCGGCGAATGAAATATCTTTCTGCTTCAACTTCTTTGGTATCAAGTAAACCTGTAGAAGACGATTTATTTTCCATTTTTGATGGAAATATAGATTCACAAAATAATAGTTTCACTATCGATAACACACAACCTGAGATTGGTGCAAATCTAAATGTACCAAAAAAAATTTTATTACTTCAAAACTAGTAGCTGCATTAGACAGGTGTCAGTTGAGTATGAGGGACTCTGTGTTTATTCTTCAAGCCACAATTGAAGCACTTGGATATAATACAGATGAATATCCGATAAGTAAATCTTCCATCCAACGAATCCGTACGGAAAAACGAAAAGAACGAGCAGAAGCTATAAAAATTGATTTTAAAAACGATGTACCAGACGTTGTCACTGTTCACTGGGACGGAAAATTGTTGCCTGCACTGAATGCTCGTAATTTCAAAGAAGAACGTCTTCCTATAGTTGTTTCATTTGGAAACAAAGAACAACTCATTGCTGTCCCGAAATTGGACAGTTCTACAGGAAAAGAACAGGCACAGGCTGTTTGGAATGCAATCATAGACTGGAATCTCGAAGACAAAGTACAGATTCTTTGTTGTGATACAACAGCTTCAAATACAGGTCGTCTCAATGGTGCTTGTATTCTCCTAGAGCAAAAACTAGACAGGGAGTTGCTGATTTTTGCTTGTCGCCATCACGTTTATGAGCTGGTCCTAAAATCCGTATTTGAAGTAAAAATCAGTCAAATGACCACAAGTCCTGATATTCCACTCTTCAAAAAGTTCAAAGAAAATTGGAAAAACGTCGATCCCAATAAGATACAAGGATACAGGGAAAAAGTGGAAATATATTTTACAACTACCGAAATAGACACACTGCTTAAATTTTATCATACTGAATTGACAAAAAAAATTGTCAGAGATGACTATCGAGAGTTGATAGAACTTTCAGTTATATTTTTAAATGGAGATCCAGATCGGAAATTAAAAATCAGGCCTCCGGGTGCCATGCACCAAGCACGATGGATGGCGAGAGCAATCTATTCCCTAAAAATATGTTTACTAAGTTCTCAGTCCAAATTAACCAGTAAGGACAAGGCATCTCTTCTAGATGTCTGCATGTTTATTGTCACTTGCTATGTAAAGCCATGGCTTCAATGTTTTTTAACAATAAAATCACCTAACCAAGATTTGTGTTTTCTAAAAACTTTAAAAACATACGAAAACGTTGAAAAAAACATTTCAAAAGCGGCTCTACATAAATTTAACCAGCATTTATGGTATTTGACTGACGAAGCAGCTATCCTGTCACTATTTGACGATGAGGTGGATGAAACAACCAAAATAAAGATTGTGGCAAATTTAGCAAAAGAAGATATATCAACCACAGGGAAACGATACAACCCATCGAAGGACGAACTTTGCGGTTCTTTGTATGGTTAGTATGACATATAAATATTAAATGTATTACTTGTTTTTATGAAAAGATCTTAAGTTATTACACACTTAATATTTTTTATCTTTTCAGAAAAAAATATCTATGACTTTATTTCAGCCAAGAGCAAGTATTTGTTCACTCGTCTCAAAATTGATGACAGTTTTCTCCTCGAGTCTCCTTCATCATGGCAAACAAATGCTTTGTTTCTCAAAGCCAAAAATGCAGTGTCAACCCTTACAGTTGTTAACGATACTGCCGAAAGGAGTGTTAAGCTGATGCAAGATTTTAATGGTTTGATTACAGTTGAAGAAGAGCAAAAACAATTTTTATTACGTTGTGTACAAGAGCACAGAAGAATGTATCCCGACTGTAATAAAAAAACTTTAAGAAGAAAATATGTTCTATAATTAATTTTAAAAATGTAAAATCATAATAAACGGATAATTTCAACCAATTGGTGTTTTATTTTTTTAAAACTTATTACAATTTTATGTTATTCCATAGAGCTACAGCCCAAATTATATTTTATTTGAAAGTTTGACGTTAAGTCGGCACGGGTTCTAGTAATCGGAAGTCGGTAATATTTCATAATTAAGTTATTAGAACCAAATGGAAAAAAATAAGAGGGTATGCGTACCTAATTTCACAAAACAAAATTTCCCCATATGATCATGGGACACCCTAATATATATATATATATGATTAAAAAAAATTTTTCTTTGGTATATAGCCCTTTTTATTGTTTTAATTTTTTTATTTTAGCATTTGTTGTTTCCAAATCAATCAATATACAGAAAGATTCGGAGTATCTGCAAAGCATTTATGATAACTTGATATAATAAACGAGAATCTGATTTACATTGACAAACAAAATATTCGATTTATCGAGAGCTGTGCTCAACTTTGTTTCCTGCGTCCCTGTTATAAAGCTTGTCTTTTTTTATGAATAACTATTTCTTACTTGTGTTTGTCTTGTTTTTTCCAAAAAAATAAGTCCGGTTTTAATAAAAATAAAATTATCATTTTTCTTCTCCTTTTAATTAATTTCTTGTTTCAAAATATAAGTTCCGTGTCCTAATTGTGTTGTC